>VXBN01016829.1:0-11969 GCA_013397395.1 Sinosuthora webbiana
GTGGTCTGGTTCCTTTTGTGTCCCTTAACAGCGACATCACTGGGTGCTTATTGCACCTTCTTTTAATTTTACTCCTCTAAATACATCTACTTTTGTCTTTGAAACTTTACATAACATAAAAGTTTAAAAATATTTTTTAAAAGCAAGGATTTTTGTTTACCTAAAATTCACAGAGGAAAACATAGGACATAACAAAATTCAAATGACTGTGTGATTTATGAGTTTCTACTTTTTTTGGTTTTTTTTTTTAATCTAGCTAAAAGGAATCAAAATCTTCAACATAGCTATCATTAGTCTCATGCTGATGATACCTTGTCAAGTCAGGAGGAAAATGGAAAACACTGATTTCTGAAGGACTGTCCTGGGTTGAAGTATATTCTATCACCATCTTCATGAACTGTTGAAACCAGGTGAGGCAGTGCTCCCTGCCTTCCCCACTCTGGATTATCTTCTGTTAATGGGCCCATCAGCACCTTTGCCACATGACTCACAGATAACCCCCTCCTGGGCTATCTCCTGTTAATGGGCCCATCAGGCCTTATCACGTGACTCACCATCCCATTGTGAGATGCTCCGCCCAGAATGAGGAACCAAGCATTCCGGCCTGGATATAAGCTGAGACTCTGAACACCAGAGCAGCCCTTACCCACTGGATTCCCAGAGGACGCGAGCTACCAGACATTTCTACGGGATCACTGCTTCAGGAAGACCACCTCATCTGGACTGCTTCCATCACCCTGATCAGGTTGAATTCTGACTCTGTCAGTTGTCTTTTGTACTATTGCATCTATTTTTATTTTACCTTTTTTCCTTTCTTCTTATTAAATTGTATCTCTGACTTGGAGCCTCTCATTTGTTTTGCTTTCAAAACCACTACAAGGACTTTCCTCAATCTGCTGTCAAATAGCACTAGAATAAATTAACTTCTAATATTTTAATAATTTGCGATTTTTTCTCAACAGCTCATGACTCATACAAGAGTACAAGAGCACAGCAGATTAAGAGCTACTTCTCAATATGTTGCTTTAATCTGTTTTTATTCACTAAAAATGCTTATATGATGCAATTTGCCAAGTGGAGAAGAAGCCCTTCATGAAATACAAAACACACATAAAGCAGACATTCCCAACCATAGGCCACCTTTAACATCCCTTTAAATGCAATTCTTAACTGAAAATTAGGCATCTTAAAATAAAACTGGCATCACTGGAGATCATTTGGGTTTTTTTGGTCTCACCTTGAATTGTAAATATTTTCAATTTTCAAGCTCCGAGGATAATGGGAAAATTCTTCAATTATAAAGGCTACAAAACAAATGAAACTACAAAAAGAATAAATTTTACTTAAAGAATACTCAGAGTTAAGACATTCTAGATTTGAAAGAAGCAAAAAGAAATAGCTCTTCAAAAATTCTGCTCTACTTTATAGACCTTTAGAACCAGCAAATGCCTTTTGAAATTAAATACTACTCTGAAAGTAAAAAACACATTTAAAATCCTGTAAAAAGATCCTGGGCTTCCTGCAGGTGATTTTTCACATTTTTTAGCTTTGTTAAAATTACATTTTCAGTAACTCTTGTCCGTTTTAAAGCATTGTACTGTAATTCTATAAAATGCCATTGGCACGTAAGTACATTTAGAAAATGTCTTTACATCTTAAAATTCTTGGCTGATTTTTAGTGAGCTACAATTATTTAATCTATGAAAAAAATGAAACAATAAGCCCTTCTTCTTGCATCAAAAAAAGCCTCAGAAACATTCCACAATGTCTGTTTCTCTCTCTCAGATATAATGACAATGACAAAAATGAGACTTAAAGACAACTTATCTTTTCCAGAGCCAGAAAAACTTTGCAAAGAAGCTTTCTGATAAAGGACTATTTAGGAATCACCTGTTCAAAATGGAGACAGAGTTGCAGAACCCAGATGCAAATTCACCCTTTTTGTGCTCTCAGGAGTTTGTTCTTTACTTTTAGTATAAAAAGGAACAAGAAGCAAACAAGGAGATCAAGATCTTAATCTCTGTTTCAAAACAGGCACCTTCCAGTCATTAAACAAACCAGTTTATTTTCAGCCACTTTTAAATATAAATAATAAACTTCCTTTCTTCCAGTATCAGCCAAATATTATCTCATGAATTTTCCATTTTCATTCCTGACCTCATGCTAGAATTTGAGGTTCATGCAGACATGGTTTTGCTGAATCCATTTTCTATTAGGCTTTCCAGTACAGTGATTTGGCTGTGTATGATTATACAGCTCTCTGAGAGTGCAGAAAATTACCAGTAATTTAGAGAAGAATTCCACAGCAAAGGCTTCCAGAATGTGCTCTTTAATTTAAAAAGACATTCCCAGAGACTGCTTGGCTTTGCTGGTTGTAAGCTCTGTTTCACTCCACCATAGCCCAATGCATCATGCTAATAAGTATCATTTTATATCTTTGTCATTCTCTCCCTCTCCAGTGAATTTAAATCAACTTGACGAAATCTTGGTTTTGCCACTGAATACATAACTCCACCATTCATTTAATTATACATACAGCAGCAGGAGGGAAAACCAGAGAATATGTTAGTGCTGATGCGTGGCTATTTGTGAGAGAAAAAAAATATAAATACATTTATTAAACCGAGACACTGTTGTAGGCTAGATCCACTGATTTTATCCAAAACAGCGGGAGGAAATGATCCTTCTCAGGTGTACTTAAAGATTCTGTTGATATTTTTTTTTTAACACATTAGTGATCAATGACCAGCAATCATCACTGGAACTGCAACCAGACCTTCCATACTAAATTTGACTTTTATTGTTATTCCATTTTTTGCTCCTTCAGTGCTACTTATATCTAGCATTTATTCCAGCTAGTCTACTATAACTTTCTCATGTAATGTATTGAGAAAAGTCTCATTGCTTTGGACTGAAATCCACTTTATGCTCCCCCTTTTTTTAACCAGATACTTTTTATGGAATACACAAACCCCAATGCCATAATTTTTCTACAGTCTCCTGTTTGCCAGCTCTGGTGATTATGATACACAGAGGGTGTTAGGGGTCAGGTCACAGCTGAATTAAGACATCAAGGGGCTTATTTCATGCACCTGCACTTCCCTGCTGCTTCTAAATATTTTTGAAGAGTCACCAGTAGACCAAAGAAATAACCACTGCATGGTTTAACCAGGTACAGTCTGACCTTTCTCTGTCTGTTCATCATCCTTCAAAAACCACAGGAGTAATGAAAAACCAAAACCTGCAACCTCAACTACAGGACTCAATATAAAGTTGGGACTTACACTGTGAAGTTAATAGTTTGATAAACCTGAACGGTCACAGTAACAGGTGGAGACACAGGAGAGCAGCACAACTGGTAGCACAAAATTACTTTCCTCTGACCACACAAGGGTACAGTAGGAAAAAGTAAACAGAGTTTTGGCACGTGATGTAAGTGAACACTTTCATTTAATTCCATCTTTCAAACTAACCAGTGTTTCTGGGCTTGTAGGCTGCTGGGCAGGTTGTGAAGATGGGCCTCCCACTTATTCTCAGGCAGGACCTTGTGCTCAGAAATGGTCATTATGCCTCAATGAGGAGTTTGTGGGCTGAGCTCCTTGAGCTCATCAGAGACACTGCTCCCAGAGACAGGGGTTGATAACAAGCTCCTGTTTCTCAACAGCCAGCCTTGGAAACTTGCCTGAGTAACAATCCCAGGGAAACGACATTTTTTTTATCAAACCTGAAAAGAAAATTACCCCCAACTCATGGCCAGGATGGAAAATTACCATGACAAAAGCCCTCTCTTTTGTGATCCTGGTCCTAAATCCTGGTCCTTTGATCTCTCCTGGACTGCCATGGGCTGTGATCTTTTTCACAGCATAATAAACACTGATACATAAGACAGGATTATTGTTCTACATTTTACTAATTGTTTAAGTCAAAATAAAGGGCAGGCAAGATTATGAAAGATCCATGAAAATCTGAAAATGAAGAAGAACCTTAATTCTCAGTCCACATATTGTTCCAAGAACATGGTATCAGAATATTCTGACCTCCACTCTGAAGGAAAGGGAGAACCTGTGCATTCCCACACGACAAAGAGACAGAGGGAGCAATGCCTGAAATTCATGTTTTGGAAATAATTAATCAGTCAGTTAAAGAGCAAAAAGGGCCACACCAACACCAGACATACTCTTTATGGAAAGACTGACCTCAGGATGTCTTTTTGTTTGTCTGTTTTGCAAGATCTAGATTAAAGTGTAAAGGATATTATGTTAAAATACATACATAAACCCCTCAGAAGACCTGTCATGGATAGCACCACTCAAATACTGTAGAGAAAAAGCTAAAGAAATATTTATCCTCTGTGTAAGCAGCACTTTCACAGGAGACTCCCAGCTCTGTTCACCCTCGATATGGTTAACTTAAATGCTCTTTCCTGCAAGAAGACACAGGGAAGACAAATAAATAAATAGGGCTGCCTTGAAAGGAGCATTCTCTTCCTTAGCCTCATTTCTCCCCCTATCAAAATATCCTCTTTGTAGGTGTGTTCAAGTATGGTTTGACATTCGTAGGTGGTTTCAACCCTCAGTCCTTTTCTGCAGCATGACTGCACAAACACTAAGAAATACTGAAAAATTCATCATTTTGGTGGCCTGGGCTTCCTTTTCTACCCTGATATTTTGAGGTTAAAGATGGCAATTACAGCAACTTTCCAATGTCATGGCAGGGGGACAATACTGGCTGCCTGCTGCCAATGGCAGTAAGTGTTGGATGCAGCTTTCAGCTTGTCAGAGTACTTTCGTTCTGTCATGCTTAATTTGTAATAATGGGTCTGCAGTGCTCTCTGTGACCTACACAGCTAATAACCTCTGGTCAGCGTTAGGCACCTCATTTCATTTGGGCAGACAGCAAAATTTGCTTCTCTGCTTGTTTCTGTTGACTTTTTTCTAACCATGGTTTCAGATGACTTCCAAAAGCAGGACAGAAGTGGGGATGATAAACTTCCACAACCCTCTGCTCATGCAGTAACTTCTCAAAGACATTTATTACAAGGAAATCCTTTTCTTCTCCCTAGCTCTGAAGCGCAGAAATTACTTTACAAAGCTGCTTACCAGCTGGTGCAATAGCCTGACTACCCTGAGGTGTGCTCTCTGAGGCATTTGAACACAGTTACCACAATCCTTCCCCTATTTTCTACCTCCACTTTACTTTATTGCTGACACCCCTTTTGTGAAGAGCACAGAGCTCCCAGCACTTCCATACAACATCCAGAAAAACAGAGTGGACCAGGATACTTGGATGCAAATCCCAGGAGATGTGGACTGTTCAACCAGAAGTATGGTGCTCCAGTAATGATCACATGTGAAATTCTGGATGGTCTTCCAGTGTGCTCTGTACTTTCTGTGGTTCTAAGACAGGCTTCTGCAGAAATGAAACTCTCCTATACTGTTTTTCTCCATCCCTCCTTTATTCTGCTTCTTCCCTTAATACAATTTTCAGCCATGATCAAATTTGCTGAGATGACAACAAGCCATTCCCATTTTTTTGGCAAGTTAGTTTACAGCTGTACCAGCCAATGCATCCAACTACCCCTTTTGCTGTAAAATAAGTTAAAGCAATGTGGAGGCAATAATTATGGGATGTGGAGAGAGGTGCAGCCCACAGCTATTCTGAATCAAGTGTAATGTGAAACCGAGCTTTTAGGATGCACTCACCATCCACACAACACTGGCACGTGGGCAACATGGAGCAAACCAATTCCCTATAGCAGTAACTCACATTTAGAATAAATTATGTCCTGAGACACTGATCCCAATTGTGAAAGAATGGCAGAGGTCACACAGCTGCCTTTCCATGAAGTGAGACCTCAGAAATCCAGGAAGCAGGTGAGCTCCAGAGATTCCTGATGAATGCTCCAAGCATTCCAGGAAGCAGATGGCTCTTCTATGTTGGTGCTAAGCTGCAGCATCCAACTTGCTTGTCATTGTAAGATGTCTGATGTAATAATACAGTTAATGGTATGAAACTAGAAACTAAAAAATATAAATTATATCTCTTTGATCTCACAGAATCGTGGATTGGTTTGACTTGGAAGCGTTCTTAAAGCCCATCCAGTGCCACCCCCACCATGGCAGGGACACCATCCGCTATCCCAAGTTGCTCCAAGCCCCAGTGTCCAACCTGGCCTTGGACACTGCCAGGGATCCAGGGGCAGCCACAGCTGCTCTGGGCATCTTGTACCAGAGTCTCTTCACCCTCCCAGGGAACAATTCCTTCCCAATATCCCATCTATCCCTGCCCTCTGGCAGTGGGACCCATTCCCTGTGTCCTGTCCCTACAGCTCTTGGCAATTGTCTCTCTCCATCTTTTCTGCAGCTCCTTCAGGCACTGGGAGGTCACAATGAGGTGACCCCAAAGCTTCTCCTCTCCAGGCTGAACAATTCCAATTCTCTCTGCCTTTAAGGAAAGTTTAAAGATAAACAAGACCAGCACAAAAACAATTAGGCAATGGTAAATTACAGAGAGTCAGCTGCAGCACTAATCAGCACATTTGGGAGACTTCCTAAGTTGTGGCCACATACACCAAAGTCAGACACTAAAATACAAGGGTGGCTCTTCCACAGTTGCTGTAAGAAGTACCTCTCTTGGGTCTCGTACTATTTCAGTCAATGTTGCTTGATGGCTATTGAAAAGGAAATCAAACTGAACTCCCACATCATGAGGCACTGGGAATATTTAATTATTTTTATTTATTTATGGTTATTACATAACCATAGCTTGGGATTGTAGAGTATAAATGTTTGTGGATGACTGGACATTCTTGCTCTCGCACAATTGTTACCTCCTTGTGAAATTTAATCATATAATTTTGCTGTATAACTGCACTGTATAACATCATAAAATCAGTCCCACCTGCCCAACTGGCCTCTTTCAATAGCAACGTGCTCTACAGACCCACTGGAACAAGTGCTAATTCCACCTGTTTGGTTATGTGGGATCACAGAGTCCTGTGAACATTACTGCAAATGCTGTTATCTCTTAAAGGGAGGGAAAAAAACCCTCTTCCTTATTGTTTTTATTTCATCTTCTTCCAAGCCATGCAGGCACTATCAACCAGTTTATTCTACTATTGAATTGTCTAATCCTTAGATTTTGGCAAGTAATAGGTGGGATGGATTATGAGTTTCATTTTAAGTAGACACCATATCTGGGCTTAGAACAGTCACTGTTCTAGTTTTCATAATTTTAAAAGCTCAGCATTAAACAGCATATTACTGCTCTTTACCAGAAAGTCATCATTACCAAAAAAAAAAAAAAAAATTATATTAGATTGCTATTAGTTTTTCAAAATTAATATTAAGCGTGCAGTACTTTTTATATTATAAAAAGCAGGTTATGCTTGTGCTGAAAGAAAACAGTGTCTCACCAGCTGGGATTGATTTGTAGTCTCAGATTGAGGGACTGTGGTAGTGCAGAATTTTCCCAGACTTGCTCCTATGCTCCAAGCCCTGCCTCCCAAGAGATTGATCCCAGGTGGCACAGCTGCATTTCCTCTTTTTGGACATGCTGG
The DNA here is from genome assembly GCA_013397395.1 of Sinosuthora webbiana. NCBI lineage: Eukaryota > Metazoa > Chordata > Aves > Passeriformes > Sylviidae > Sinosuthora > Sinosuthora webbiana. The sequence continues at coordinate 7,559 of VXBN01016829.1, forward strand.
TACAGCAGCAGAGGGTGAAAGCAAAGGGAAACCAGAAAAGGTACCACAAGTGATGGGATAACGCCAGAGTGGAGCAAAGACAGCTCCAATTCAGATCCTCATCACACAGAAGCTGATTCTCCTGAAAAAATATCTGCTTTGTGTTCCAGTGTTACTGCCTTTCTCCCCTAGATGAGAGTTAAATATAATTCTGATTTGCAAAGTTTGCAGGGAATAGGGCTCTTTCTTGTTATTTGCTGTGACAAGATATGGTCTATGCACCACAAGAAACAAGCCTGTACATAGAAGCCTGAAAATTCTCCAGCCTCCCTCTTCCTCCTCCTATTCCATTTCTCAGGAGATGCGGTAGCTTTTAAATGTACTCAGAAAAACACAGAACCAATTGATTTTATGTTGCACAAAATGGGATTAATTGATTTGCTGCAAGCCATATTTGCTTGCCAAACTTTGCAAGGTTGTTTTGCTTTATTAAATGTATTTTATTTTTTATTTTTGACAGAACACAAGAATTGTCAATAACAGCTGGGTGGACAGGAAAACAAATACATTGTTAAAAGAAGGCAGAGTAGAACATAAGTAGAACAGTTCAGCTTAAAACTACATTATTTGGTGTTTTTTCACAAGGTCTCTTTAATTAAAAAAATAAACTCATCCATTTATGTCAATCTTCCTGAGATCTCATGTACATACCTGCAAGGTATATTTCAATCCATTTTCTATACAATGAAGAGATTATATCTTCTATATTACACAGCTTTATTACCAAAATTGCCTGTTCCTATTGGTTGGTTTAACTGAAAAACTGTTTTGATTTTTATAAACTGGTTATAATATTATGCTTAATATAATGTGACAATGTAGAATTGAAAACTCTCATTATAGTAAATCAGAATAAAAGAGGAGAGTTTATAACCCAGTCCTTTACAGCCTTCTTCTGTCCTGACACAATCTCAGTTCTCAAAAACATGTTCCAAAATCCTGAAGCACAAGTATTTATTTGCAATTCTGTCTGATCTCTGTAGCACCTTGGGTTTAATTGCGTAATTTTAAAATATTTAAGGGAAATTATAATCAGGACTGAGCAGATTCTGGAATAAGCTTCAAAACAGAGTGGACTGCATTGTTTTAACCTGTTTTCATAGGTTTATTTAGGAAATACTTTTGTCAAGGGTCTTTGTTTTGGGGTACAATAACAAGCAGAAGTCACTGCACAGACAGCTCAACAAAGCTACCATGACATGAACATTCCTTATAAAAATGCTTTTCAAGCTGATTCAGTAACAACTTTCTCACCTGCTTAAGTCTCATACAACATTAAAAAAACCCTGTGTATCAGAAGTATTTTGATCATTATCATTGACTGAGAGAGTTTTAACCCTTATGAATCAGTAGGAACACAAGACAATTACCAGTTTTCTCCATCATCCAGTGCAAGTAGTTCAGACTGAACACCACTAAGCTGGTACTGAAGGATTTGAATTTGCAATGACTGCTGCATTTGTGTCATCAAACAAATGAAGCCTCAATAGAAGATTTTGAGAATACAGAAAAACTAACTGAAAAAAGGAGGCAGAAAACTTGAAGTAGCAAGAGATAGCTATCAAATATTTTTAAAGAAAAATATGAAAACTTGGAAAAGACCAATTTTTTTCTCATGCTTTGCCTTTCGTTCTTTACTGCTTCTGTGCCTTGCCTTGCCTAAACCTCCTACACCTTGGTTGCTTTGCCTATTCCTCCCTAACTTGCCCGGCCTTTAGTGGCCCCTGCTTGCCTTGACCTGCCCTTTTCCACACATGAGAAATGCATTTTGTTTCTTTATTCTTTTCTAACCACTGCTCTTAGCCTATGTTTAAATAGAGCAGTGTTATACAAGCACACCTAAAGCAGCTTAAAACAAGAAATGTATTTTTATGGAGATTCCTAAAAGTGAGGCAGTGCCAAAGTTATTTCCCACCCAGGACTCACTCCTACCATGCTGCCAGCTATTCTATGTGGATCAGCTCCCAGCTACCCATCCTTGCCATATATACAAAGAGTAAATAATCTGCAAAATCAGTGTCCTTGGTCCTTCTGCATTAACAGGGCATGACCTGCATAGATCACTCACTGAACTAAGGGAGTGAATCTCCAGCTTCCTTGAGCACAATTATGTCCATGCCTTACAAATCAACTATCAAAATGGTGAGTCCTTAAATGCCTTTTAGAGTCCTTAAAAGGCTCTAAAAAGAAATTAGTGACAATGTAACACTAGAGAATAAGAATTAAGAATGACACAAAGCTCAGTCCCACCATGCATCAGTAAATATCCATTGGTCAGACAGGTCTGTCACACCATAGATCTCAAGAAAAAAATTTGGAATAAAGTTTCTGTTTTATAAAATAATCAGAATACTGAAAAACACAGTTGAAAATATTATATTCTGCTCCATATATATTGCCTCTATTCTTAAAATATATTTATGTACATTTTAGAAGAAATGGATACAAAAGATGGATTTTAAAACAAGGAAATATCCTCATTTTCATTCCAAATCAAGTATTTCTGTTAATGTCTGAGATTGCCTTTTAAGTATCACCATTTTGTGGTAAAAAATAGAGGGACTTATGCACATGCACATTCATCTCCTCTTTGGTTCAATACTGTTTGGAATTGTCTCTATACTGAGTTTCATGAGACCTCATCTGGAATGCTGGAACAGTTCTGGTGCCCCAGCACAAGAAGGACATGGAACTGCTGGAGCAAATCCAGGCAAGGGCCTCATGTTGTATTTGTATGGGGAATGGTTTTTCCCCACAAGACCCCTGAAGTCTGTAACCATGTGGTTTGACTCTTCCTTCCTTTCTTGACCTAACTGGCTGAGCTCCAGCTATCTTTTCCTAAGCAGGAGACTAGATAAGGCCCTGTTCTTCCTTGTTTGTTCTCTTTCCCTGCTGGAAACCTTTGAGAATAAACATCTTGGACTCATTCTGGGAGAAGAGCCTCTTTTGGAATCTTTTGTCTTGTCCCTGAGATATTCCTCCAAAGCCTCTCAAGGAACTGAGCTAGCCAAAGAGCCCCAGGAGGCTGGAGGGGGATATTTCAGTTGGCGTTTAACGTAGCTTTTCATGACATATTAAAAGCCCATGCAATAGCTGGAGTCATTACCCAAGGGTCTCAAAAGCTTTGAGCAGTTCAACTACCCTACCACCTATCAGCTGTTTTTCACATGGCTGCGGGTGCTGGAGTTGAGTTGGTAGCTTGCTCCATTCCAGACAGAAGTCGGCTCGAGACAGGGACTTCTGATGCTGCTGCACAACAAGCCACGGTCCACAGGAGACAAATAAGACCCCCTCATGTTGCGGCTACCCTGGGGATAGCCCCAAGCTGGGTAGGGAGTTTTTGCCAGTGGTCGTGGAAACGGCACAGCTGCCAGGGGTGCGCTAGGACCCAGCAGACGCGATTTGTTAAACACGGTTTCTTTGGGTTTTTTGGGTTGTTTTTTTGTTTTGTTTGTTTGTTTGTTTGTTTTTTGCGGGCCAGAGCTCCGCTGCAAGCCCACGTTTTGGGGGTTTACACGGCATGGGTCAGGTCCCAGAAGCCAGGTCACTGGCTGGTGCCACCCCCCAGTGCCCCCAGAGACAGCGAGAAGTGGCAGCAGTGACATTCTCTCGGTGCTGTGGTTCCCCCGTCCGTCCCTGCTCTCTCGGCTGACAGTGGATATTGGGAAGAGGTCGTGTTGTGTTTTTTCACGTCAGGAGGTAGATCCTAAACAGATAGCCTTAAAACATCAGAAACATGGATGTACGGCTATCTGTTCATCAAAAGAGTGTATTACAACAGCTTAAAAATATTTTAATTAATGTCAAAATCCCTAAAAAGTTACTAACACGCTTCGTCTGTTGGCTGTCATCTGAAATTCCTGATTCTGCCTTGCAAGATTTGAATTCCGTTTCATTTTGGGAAAAAAATGGGCAATTATTAACTTTAAAAGTCAAAAATGGTGATGAAAAAGCTTCTCTGTTTATTCCAATATTTTTACAAGCTTGCAAGCAGCTGTTAGAAGCGGAAAAAAGCAGACAGGCACAGATAAATTCTCCAAATAATCCTTCCCATATTCCTGATTCCTCCGTTGCTGAACTGGAGGGGCTTAATGAGTCTCCCCAACAGAAACAGGACTCCAGGACTGACCATACCAGCCCGGGATTCCTGAGTCTCCCACAGTACCGCATAGTGGAGGGGAATGGCGGACACCGTGTGCTTGCTTCTTCTCCCCACAACCCCTTCTCCCCCCTAATCACTGCCCCTACTCCATATCCTTTGCCTAACCCATTCGTGCCTTTGGCTGTCCCGCCCCATCCTTCCTCCCAGCGCCTCCCCCTCCCTCCGAGCTACTACAGGGATGGGGGTGGGCCCCTTGCAGCCTCCAGCCCC
>VXBN01016854.1:0-54329 GCA_013397395.1 Sinosuthora webbiana
GGGGTGGCACTGGGTGACCCTGGGGGTCCTTTCCCACCCCGACCATTCTGGGATCCTGCCCCTGCTGAACTCAGCCCTTCCAGGAAAGCCCAGGAGGCTCAGCAGGGCAGAAATCCCCACAGGCAGCCCCTGATCTGCTCCCCCCTTGGCAGATGAGTCCCACAATCTCCTCCAGCCAAAGGAGACTTTCTGCTCTTCCCCAAGAAGTGTCTGCACAACTCCTCATCAACTGATTGAAACCAATTTTCCTGGTAAGCTGCAAAATCATTTACCTTTAGTCAAGGCATTCCTGGATTCCTGGCACATGCTGATAAATCTGGGCTTAATGGGCAACTTCAATTTTTAATTATTGTCAGCTTGTTATCTCTGAAGTGCAATACTTCAATATTTAAAAGATTGAATTTTGGGTGATTGGTTTGTTGGCTTTGGGGGGTTTTTTTGCTGCTGTCACAATACCAAGACTGTTCACCCTTTTCTCATTTATGTTTAGGTAATTTATGATCAAACCAAATACAGGCACTAATTTTAGAATTAATATCCTTTGGTCCAATTTATCACTTTTAAAGGACTCCATTAAAAAAAAAAATAATACCCAAGAAGCACAACATGCTAAGATGCATCCAAAAACCACATATGAAGAAAAATTAAGTGAGGTTTAAACCTTAAGGTTTAATTAAGCAAGGATTAGACCATTCTATTCTCTTTTACATATAAATTGTGCCCATTTTGTTTGGTTTGTGTCTGACTCTGCAGAGATTCTCCCCTTCCATCCCCCCTGTCTCAGACTAGGAGAGTCATTTTCAAATTAACCTTAAGACAGGGCCTCGCTTTTAATTTTTCCTATAATGATTAATAATTCCAATTTAAACCAGCTATTTGTTGCTTAAAATCAACCCCACCTTCCATCCTAAATTGATTTGATCCCAGTTGATCAACTTTCATAACAGCTCCATCAATGTCTCAGTCACACTGATTTTCCTGCTGAATAGTTGTAGCCCAATTTTTGACACCTTGCAGGAAATGGAATATTTTTGGTCAGCTTTCAGGAGAACCCACCAGTGGAACTGGCAGATAAAGTACTTGAACACTGGAATATTTTATGAAGAAATGAATGCTATTAAAAGTTTGTAACTACAGACTGATTTCCAACTTCTCTCTGCAGAACCCCGACACCGCTGGTGCAGAAATACACAAAAAATTAATCAGGGTTTTAACAAAGACTGAGCAGTAAAGCATGACAGCACAAAGCACAGGCAGCTACACTCAGACAAGCAGGAGCACACGGACAGCAGATAACAATTCTGGGTGGCAGCACAAAATCAAGTCTCTTTTATTCAAGATTTCAGTTTGAACTCCTGATTCCAGCAGGTTTGCTGACCTGGTCCTGCACTCCTGGGATGCAAAAGCACAGAAATTGGTAATTTCATTTTTGCAACCATAAATTTGCAATCAGGCCTCAAATTTCCTCCTGAAAAGACTCTGCAGATAAATTGATTCAAAGCCTGAGTTTGAAAGCTGAGCAAAAACAAAATAAAAATTAAATAAAATCCTCAACAGACAGATTTGAGAATGCTCCCCAAACTGACATTCTTAATCATTTCAGTTCATTTTTTTTTTCCCCCCACAATCAGGTTAGAAAATAATTAACTGAACATTGAGAAAGGCTTAATGAGGCCTGGGTTACCTTCAGCTGATTATTGAAAATGTCAATTTCCTGCAGTTTGGATCTGGTTTCTTTCTCCACCTCATCCAGCTGGTCCCGGAGCTGCTGCCTTGCCAATTCCTTGGCTTCCAAGGCTCTTTTGATGGTGAGAAGGGAATCCCCTGGGTTGGAACACATTGTCAGGTCAGTATTTTCTTCTGTGGAACAGTTCAGGTCACAGAAAACAACGTTTTCCCATCTGCATCACGCCAAGAGCAGTTCCAGGGGACACTACAGTGAGGGAAGGTGTCCTGCCCCAAAATGTACTCACTGTGCAAACTGTTCTGCTGCACTTGCTTGAGCTGGTCATTGAGCAGCTGCTTCTCTGGAATCAGCCTGCCCAGCATCTGCTGGGACTCCTGCAGCCCAGACACGGGCAGGGAAAACAAGAACAGAAACAGGTAAAAGGTGAGTGAGGGACAACTTCAGCCATGAGAGCTCTCATTTTCATTTCTGCTTTACTTCTGCCCTCCCTGAATGAGGTATTATTGTTTATTTCCCTCCTCTGTATTACTGCTCTTAACCAAGCACTGTCTGTGTGATATCCCCTCAGAATCCAGATTTCTCTGCCAGTCCAGAGGAGTGGATGTGTCGAATTTATTTAATTCCTACTGAATACTGAACCTGGCTTGGAATTACCCGAAACTGAGGGCAGAGAGACAAGGCTAAATTTGAGGAAATGTTCAAACAAGCACTTACTAAATGTTTCATTCTGTTTTTTATAAATGAAACACAGAATCCCAGGATCCCTGAGGCTGGAAAAGCCCTCCCAGCACAGGGTGTCCCACCTTGTCCCCAGCCCAGAGCTCTGAGTGCCACCTCCAGGTGACACCTGCAGGGATGGGCACTCCAAAGCTCCCTGGGCTGTTCCAAGGCCTGAGCACCCTTTCCATGGGGAAATTCCTGCTGCTGGCCAAGCTGAGCCTCCCCTGGCCCAGCCTGAGGCTGTTCCCTCTCCTCCTGTCCCTGTTCCCTGGGAGCAGAGCCCGACCCTCCCCAGCAGCACCCTCTACTAATAGTTAATTAATAATATTAATAACAGTGCTAATGATCAGTAACTTAGGTCAGGAATAGAAAGACAAATATTTACAGGAAGAGAAAATAAAGACTTTCCTTTTAATGGAATATAATCTGGCCAAAAGCCATGAAACACCAGCCCTGTGGGATGAAAACCCCTGAATCCTCTATCTTGGAGCTCTTGGAGGAGGATTCTGATCTCTCCCAAACTCAGCACGTGGTTGGAAGGTTGTGAACTGCTGTGATACACACAGGGGTCCCTGCAGAAGATCCTCTCCCTTTGGAGGATCCTATAAATGTGTTTTCTGTAGAACTCTGGCCCTTTCCAGAGCATGAGATGCCACCTCACACATTTTTCTGAAACACCTTCAGCAGCACGAGGTGAAACAGCACCTGAGTATCAACAGCCCATCCTTCCCACAAAGCCTGTGACTTCTCTGAGCAGTTCTCTGGAATTGCAGGCTTTTGAGGAATCAAGCAGCTGACAGCTTCAATTTGTCATGGAGGATTAGAAATGACATCACTCAGTGCTAAGAATAAATGTCCCCTGACCCCTGAAGGGCAGAGTGAGCCCCAGGGGTGTCGTGGACTCCCCATCCCTGGCAGTGCCCAAGGCCAGGTTGGACACTGGGGACAGTGGGAGGTGTCCCTGCCATGGCAGGGCTGGCACTGGGTGGGCTTTGAGGTCCATCCCAATGCAAGTCATTCAGTCATCCCACAATTCCACAAGCAGCTGTAATTTTGGTTCCAAGAAGCCAGGACTGACTGCACTGCCATGGCTTTGGGCTGTCCCACTTTCCTCCTGCCAGACCCTGACGGGGCTCTGCAGTGCCCAGCTCAGCTCTGAGCATTATGCAACAACTGCAGCCTGCTGTGAGCTCCTTATGTTCCAGAAAACACCCTGAGACAGCACACAGCACAATCAAGGGCTTTAGGAATTCACAAGCAGCAACGCAGTAAAATTCAGATAAAACTACAGATCGGATTATGAGGAGCTGCACGTGTCCCTCACAGCTGCAGGGCCTGACACAGCAAGGGAGCTTCCCCAGAGAGAAACCTCTCCCCCCTCAGAGAGATCCCAAAAGATGGATACTCTAATCCTCACCCCAGTGCTGGGGACTGTTCTGGGTGTCTCAGTAAAGGATCAGAAGTTGCTGGAAAGTGTCCAAGGGAGGGACACGGGGCTGGGGAAGGGTCTGGAGGGGCCCCACGAGGTCACTGGGTCACCTGAGCCTGGAGGAGCCTGAGGTCAGAGCTCCCCGGGGCTGGGACAGCTCCGGGCTCTGCTCCTGCCACAGGGACAGCGCCCAGGGAGCGCCTGCAGCTGGGCCCCCAGGGATTGAGGGGGATTGGAGGGCAAGGCTCTTCTTTCCCCAGAGGGTGCTGGCACTGCCCAGGCTCCCCAGGGAATGGGCACGGCCCCGAGGCTGCCAGAGCTCCAGGAGCCTTTGGACAGCGCTGCCAGGGATGCCCAGGGGGGATTGTTGGGGCTCTGGGCAGGGACAGGGGCTGGANGGTCCCTGTGGGTCCCTAAAGCTCAGGACATTCCATGACTGCCATCCTGGGACTATTATCTGCCTGGAACAAAGGGGAAACAGCAATATACACAATATATAACCTTGCTCTGGTGGGAGGTTCCCTGCCCGTGGCAGGGACTGGATGAGCTTTAAGGCCCCTTCCAAACTCCACCCCTCTGTGTTTTTGTGATTCTGGGAATGCTGCAGAGTGGATGTCAACATGAAACAGAAATTCTTCTTCTCTGAAAAACTCATTTACCACAGGACAGCATTTGAGGGTGGAATGTGATCACACCATCAGCTGCTTTGTTTGGAAAGGCCAGAACACTTCCCAACATCCCAGATTACTCAATGCATGGAATAGTTTGGGGAGTGTGTAAGGACAGAGAATGCCAAGGGATCCTGAAGGTCAAGTCCTGTTTCCTGAAAGCACAGACAACCATGGAACAAGCATCTAGCCAAGAACACCCACCACATGGATTCCACATCCCTTCCTCACACTGAAGAAACAGATGAAAGGAATTAACAGCATCAGAAACTCTGGAAACTCGTGCAACGAGAAATGGCCAAGAGTTGAGTAATGTCCCACATGGCAGGGGAAATCAAATCCCTTGGACAAGGGAAAATTCTCTTCAAGTCACCTGGCAGCCAGAGTGTTCACCAAGGAGGTAAATGGTGCCTGCAGGTCCTGAGCAAGCCCCACACAGCACAGGAGTGTTTCTAACACAGCCCAGGTGTGAGGGGAGCAGGATCCTTCTGAACATCCCTGCAAGCAGCACTCGAGCAGAGAACTGGCACACATCCTCACCACCAGGATTAACTGGGACACCACTTCTTCCACGAGTTTAATGAAACTGCATCTTGGAAGTAATTAATAGGCTGAAGGATAATTACTCCTCTGAGTTAACTCATCTTCCCATAGGAAGTGTCAGATGTGTTAAATGAAACTATTTCCAATGAAGATACGTCACCCTACAAACATAATGACAGTATTGACTTTTTAACCTATTTGAGAGTTTAGAGGATGAAAATCCCCTTTTTGAAAAACTCATTTACATCTTTAGTCTGTCCTCTACAGATGAGATAGGAAAATTTAAAGGATATTTGAAAAATCATTTTTCCAGGAAAAAGCTTTAAGGTTCTCCCCGGACAAAATGTGGCCTTTTCTCCTAAGCAGTGACATTTTCTGGGATCACAAGTGGGATAAAAACACCTCAAGTGACACTAAGAGAAACATCAGTGGTGGAGATCAATGAGAGCATGCATCACCACACAGCCACAGCTACTGCTGCCAAACCACCTCAACCAACCTCCCAAAACCCAACAGCACAACTGCCAGGGAAAGCAGGAGTGAAGCTGCCATGGAACAGCTGCATTAGCTTGCACTGGGAACTTCCATTTTGAAAGTTCATTATTTTTTGTAATTAAAAAAAAACAAAACATCAACAAGCCACTTCACTGCAGTCAGTTCTTTGCCCCAGCACACAAACAGCCCAATATACACTGGACAATTTCCTTCTCCTCGTGCCCCAAAACCAGCTGCAGCCAAAGCATTCCCTGCTCCCCACAGCAGGAGCCCAGGAGGATGGAGGGATAATCCCAGACACACCCTCAAGTGTAGGAAGCAGTTCCTAGACACCTCTGAAGGACATTAATTCACAGGAATGACAGATTATCTACAGTGATCCTTTAAGAGTGAGGAACAGCTCATTCCAGGTTTGCTCAGGATATTGATGTTTTAGAGGAGGTCAAAATTCAAGGCCAAGAGTAAAATTAGAGAACGTTTCCTCACCTGTAGCTGCTGCTGCAAATGGGTGATTTCTGCAATTCTGAGTTCTCTGGATTTATTTGTACTTTCAATTTCTTGTCTTTGGGTCGACAGCCGACACCTGATGTCCTGAAGCTTCCCCTCCAACTGGTTTCTTTTATCATTCTTTGAAAGAAAAGAAAAACATCTATTCTATAAATTTGTTTCACTAAAATGTTTGGCAGTGTGAGTCTGGATCTAAAAACTGTCAGATTATACTTTTTTTGTGTGTGTGACATGGTTTCATGTTCCTTGCTGGAACCTACTTGGGTCCTGCACCTGTGGAAACACAAGCATACCCTTTGCCCTGGGTTATTAGGAAAATGGTCCTTCCGTTTATCCTATCTCAAAGCTTCTAATTAAAACTAAAAAATGTTCTTTCATTTTTACCTGTGCACTACTTAAAAAGTACCTAAAAATTAAATTCTACAAATAAACTCTTCAAAAAATCATAAAAACATATCAATTTTACTCAACCTCATCTAAAGTGTTACTTAAACTAAAATCTATTTTTATTCCATATTTAAAACAGAAATTAAAGAAAACAAAAATGGCCGGGCACAGTCAGCACCACACTGTGCTTTGAGCTGCACCACCACCACCACCACTCACAAGAGCTTCCAGTTCGAATTCCAGGGTTTTCTTCTTTGCCTTGAGCACCACGATGTCCTCCTGCTCCTTGTTCCTCTGGTTCAGCAGCTCCTGCCGCCGGTTGCGCTCCCACTCCAGCTGCCTCTGCCTCTCCAGCTCCCGTTTGGCAGCCTGCAGAGGGGAAAATAAACATCTGGCATTGTGGGTATTGATATCTGCTGGAATCCTGGGCACTGAGAATTGCAGCCTCTCTGTGCTCACAGGCACTGACCCCCAGGCAAACACTGCATTGCACCTGAGGCCCTGGAAAAGGCTCCCAAAACTGAGTGACAGCTCTGGGATTGTGGCTGTGGGGTTTGGATAGAAGTGTGTGATGTCACAGGGTGCCAAACTCAGAGCTGAAGGGTTTAGAATACAGGAATAGAGATATAAAGCAAGATGGAGGATTTAGGGCAGGGGCTGAGTCCTTCTTTTTCACCTTCTTCTTGCATGGTCTGGGTGGGATTGGATAGAAATTGGATAGAAAAGTCCACACTGCGGGCCACAGGTGGCTGGTTATTGGGTTAAAAGTAAAAATACTTTAGGTGTCATTTAATTGGACAGTTTATCCTTACAAGGCCTTGTAGAAAGACAGAGCCAGAGCCATTTTCTACCCTGTTAGCCAGAACTCACAGCTTGTGAGACTGTGCTACAGATAAGAATCAACAAACATTTGAGTCCCAACACGAAATAACGTTTCTCGAGCATTTGATCCCGACTCTGACAGGAAAGAAGATAAAAACCCAACATTTAATGGTGCCCCGTGTAAGGAACGAAGCCGTGACCTTCAGGTTATGAGGCAACAACACACCCAGAGCCCACCTGGATCCCCCCAGGCCAGACCACAAGCCCTCCCTGACCTCTCTCCTCTCGATCTCTTTCCTCCTCTCCTCCTCGCGCTGCCGCTCCAGCTCCCGCTGCTTCTCCAGCTGCTTCTCCATCTCCAGCTGCCGCTTGCGCTCCTGCTCCTGCCGCTCGCGCTCCTTCCTCTCCTGCTCGGCCCTCTCCAGCTGGGCCAGCCGCTCCTGCTCCTTGCGCTGCTGCTCCAGCAGGGCCTGCCTGCGCTTCTCCAGCTCCAGGTTACCGCGCTCAAAGTTCTCCCGCTTCTTGTCCTCGAACGTCACTGCGCGCACCGACACGGGGAGAGAGGACAGGGACACTCTGACATTGGCCTGAATAATCCACACAGACCCAAAGGGAGCCCAGCAAAGGGAATCAGCCCCAGAAGGAGGGGGTGGATGGGTTGGAACTGGAGGGTGTTTAAGGTCCCTTCCAGCCCAAACCATTGTGGGGACTCTATGAAATGAAATCATCCCTGGAAAATCATGAATGCTGGAAGATTTTCTTCATTCATGCCTCATTCATAAGCACCTCTTAAAATCAAATATAATAATAGTAGTGATAATAGTCAATAGTAACAATCAATAATAATAATTATTGTGTAATATTATTGTAGAACAATATAATACAATATGTAATATAATAGAATAAAACCCAAAGAAATAAAAATGAAAGAATAAAACCCATAGAAAAACAAAGGAATCCCCAGCAAAGGGAATCAACCCTCCAGCAGGAGGGGATGGATGGGTTGGAGGGTTGGAAATGGAGGATCTTTAAGGTTCCTTCCAACCCAAACCATTATGGGACTTCATGAAATGAACTCATCCCCGGATAATCATGAATACTGCAAGTTTTTCTTCATTCATTCAAGCACCTCTTAACATCAAATATAATAATAACAGTAATATTAATAATCAATAGTAACAATCAATATTATTATTATTATTATTATACTGTAATACTATTATTGTATAATAATACAATATGTAACGTAATAATAATAATAATAGAATAAAACCCAAAGAAATAAAAGAATAAAACTCATAGAATCCTAAAGGAATGCCCAGCAAAGTGAATCAACCGTGCAGCAGGAGGGGATGCATCTCCCCTCCAGGGATAACAGCTCCACAGCCAGCCTGGGCTTTAGCATTAGCACTGACATTGCTGATCCCCTCAAGGCCACATCCTCAGCAAACCAAGGAGGGAATTTCCATTCCCACTCCCCAGGCCTCCAGCTTTCCCCACAAGGCTCAGCAAATGGGGATAATTTAGACAAACCATTCTCCAGCTGATCCTCCATGAGGACATGGATCTGGAATTCCTCTGTACATTGGATAACAGCAGCAGTCCAAAGCCAACACTTCCATTAGTGCAGAGCAAAGGATTCAGCTGCTGACATCATCAGAAAGGCCATTATGCAAATGACCAGACCTTATTTAAAGTTGCTGTTCTCATTAGATTACTCATTACTGTCAGGAAAAGAAATGGTTTAGGTTCTTGAGCAGCTGAGCCCAGGAGGTCTGGATTCCTGCAGATCCACATCCTCATCACTGTCCCAAAGGAGCTTCCCTGAGATCCCTCTGCAGTCCCAGGGACTCCTTCCTTCCCCTCACTCCTCAGCACCTCCATCCAAACCATTCTTCCCCTTCACCTTCTGTTCCTTTTCCTACCCTCTGTGTCCCATTCCCACAGCCCAAAGTGCAGATTGCTCTCCTCTGTATGGCCAGCACGGACATTTTTGGGATGCAAGGCCAGGGAGAGCCCACACTGCCTTCCAAGGTGTTGGACACATCAGCCCAACACCTGCTGAACCAGCTGAATCCTTGTCTTGTCAAGTTTGTGCCCCTTTCCAGCTGCCAATTCCCTCTTCCTTTAGTTCTTTTCCTGGAACTGCTGCAATCTGGCTTAAGCCCCACACTGTTACACAGACTCCAAGGAAACAGGTCTCTGTGGGAATACTGGGATCTTTCACAGAGCACCTCAGCCAAGCTTTGCTCCAGCTAAGCCAGAGGATGAAGGCAGCAGGAATTTTTCCTTGCAATCCTGTGCCAGGGCTGCAAAGGAGCGCAGGAGATGAGGAGGCTGAAGGCTCTTCCCATCTCCAGTGGCACCAAGCCCAAGGATCAGGCACAGGAATGAGCTGGACCCAGCAATGTCTTGGTTGTGCCTCTGATCTGTCCCAAAGTGCTCAGGGAAGACAACATTTCTCAGGCAGCCCATGCAACCTCCCAGGCTGTGAGCTCTGGGAACAGCACACTAAATATCCCTGTTTTCCCCTGCTCACCTGGTAATTTCTTCTCCAGTTGCTGCTGTTCTTCTTCCAATGCTGGTTCTTCTGGTAACCTTTGGTCTACAGACACTGAACTGGCAGCAGAAATGCCACTGCCAGAACGGACTCTTCTGCCAAGGAAACAGGAATTGCAGGTGCTTAACAGAACCCAGGCCTACACAAATTATTTATGGTTTAATGATGAGATCAAATGAAATGCAATGATGTAATGTTTAATGGCACTCAGTGTTCATTAAGTGTTGCCCAGAGGGTCTCACTCAGGCATTGCCTCAGGACAACAGGATTTTCCAGGATCCCAGCAGCTCACTGGCGAGCTCAGAACCCCAGTCCCAAATTCTGCTTCCAGATGAGTTCAACCCCGTCCCCAAGATCTCTCACTTGGGGGGAGGTTTTTCCCCAGCCAGTCTGGGTTTGGGGAAACGCTGACTCAAACTACAGCAAAAATAGCAGAGACAGAGGAAGAGCTCACTAGAGTCAAGCTAAAAGCAAGATCCCAGGTGGAATACACAAAAATTGGGAATCTTCGGGAGGATACCTGAAGAACATGGTATTAAAACACTCATTTCCATTGCTGTTACTGTGTTTCCATCTGTTTCTCCACAAAAAAAGTGAAATGGAGCAAGAGAAGTGATGAGGGACCCCACTGCTCCCAAACCCAGCTGTACCAAAAGAGGCCTGGATGTGGTGCAGTGCAAATCCATATTGGAATTCCAGTACATTCCAACTGCTCTACAGGAGTACAAGGCTGAACTTAAATCCACATTTCTGTGGCCAGACTGAGCAAGTTTGGAAGGTGTGCCAGCATAAACAGCCACCCAAACCCTGCTCTTACAGGGCAAAAGGTGAGGGGTCACTGCTCAGTGTCCTGGACTTGGCACTCACAGAAGCATCCCAAAGGAAATACAAAACCCAGGAGTGGGATTCCCAAGGGCTGAGCAGTTACCTGAATGAAGGTGGGATGTACTCTGGGGGCAGTGCAGGGGGCAGTGGCTGACCAGACATTGCTACATCAATGAGGTGCATAGCCAGGATAAACTCCTCAGCTGTCAGCTTCCCATCTTGATCAATGTCAGAGAGATTCCTTGGTAAAGGGAAGGGACAAAGCAAGGAAATTATTAAATATTAAAAATCGCTGTTCAAAAGCGTTGTTTCAACATACGAGTTCCAAATGAATTCAATTATTTCACTATTTTTGCCACACTGCTTTTTCAAAACAAATGAAAAGCAAACCCCAAATGGCTCCCTATTTCCCCCATTTCTTGTGGCTGTCTGCCTGAAATCCAACCTTGCAGCCACAGCTTCTCCTTCTCCTGCTCTCACTGCTGCCTGCAGCACGTGCCAGGGAAGGAATCTCAACCAGTGCAGTTCTCCTGAACACCCAAAAGAACCAGCTCAGGTGTTTGGCAGACCTTTTAGGTTTGGTCTCCTTCCTCCCTGGAGGCTCCTATCTCACATTCCAGGGCACCCACTGGCAGAGAAATCAAAGCCAGTGATGTTCTAGTCCTGACAAGCACCAACCCACCCTGGCATGATGCACATATTAAAAATTATGGAGTAATGTCTCTGGAGGCCCCAAAGCAGAGCTGCAACAGAGGCACAAAATGCTTTTACTCCTGTTAAGGTGGTGTTGGACTGAATTAACAACCAGAGACAGCACCCAGGGAGGGGCTGGAGCTGGGCCAGGAGGGATTGAGGGGGGATTGGAGGGCAAGGCTCTTCTTTCCCCAGAGGGTGCTGGCACTGCCCAGGCTCCCCAGGGAATGGGCACGGCCCCGAGGCTGCCAGAGCTCCAGGAGCCTTTGGACACCCAGGGATGCCCAGGGGGGATTGTTGGGGCTCTGGGCAGGGACACGGTGGGACTGGATGCTCCCTGTGGGTCCCTCCCAGCTCAGGATTTGTTTCTCCAGCATGCTGCACACTAATCGTGCAGGAAAATCTCCCCTGAGGCTGTGAAAATCAAAGGGAAGTAAGGGATCAATTCTTCTGAAGTCCCAAGGCACAGGACTTTGCCGATGGGATTTAAACCTGGGAGACAATCCCAGCCTCCCTCCATCCACACCTGTGGCACTGAACCCCTGAGGCTGGAGCACAGGAAGGAGCCAGGACACTGGGAATGTGCCAGGCACAGGGATGACTGGGCAGCTGGGCCCACCCCTGGGTTAGAACTCCCAGGACAGCCCAGAGGCTGAGCATCAACTCCTCCCTTTGAGCGTGGGAGTCAGGGATTTGTGCCCCAGCACAGGCTGACAAACCTCAGCCCAGACAGCAGCAGCCCCAGAGCTCAGGAAAGGACCAACAAGAGCTGCAATATCCCTTCCTTATCTCAGAGCACTGGCAGTTGTGAATGTCCCCAGCTGAGTGGGTCCTGTTTGCAGCTCCTGCAGTGAGCTGGTGGCAGCTGCCTGCCCACACAGGCACTCCAAGGCTGGCAAAAGCAGAGCATTTCTTGGTTAATCATCTGCTGGGGGACTGGGCTGATTTGTTTTTATCCCTTTGTTAGGAAACAGAGGAAGAAAGAGTGGTTTTTAATTTATAACACAACTGCCAGTGCTTTGCAAAGAGAACAAGTGCAGCTGAATGGCCTTGTCAGAGTGACTGCAGCACTGCCATCCTCACACTGAGCCCCTGGGCCAGCTCCAATGCTTCTCAGGCAAACACTCCTAAAGGACAGAAGTTAATTAGGAACAACTTTCCATGGGGCAATAAAAACATAATAAAGTTCAGCAAACAACAAGTTGGAAGGCAAAAGGGAAGCTGAAGACAAAACCTTTTAAAATCCATTCTTGTAAAGGTCTGTAAGTCCAGCCCCTGGGAAATCAGCCCTCCCAAGGCCCTGGAAAAGGCAGAGAACCCCCACAGAAAGTGTGGTTTGGGTTAAGCTTCCTGTTCTACCACCTGTGCAAAGGTAAATGTTTCCCTGGTGCTCTGTCAGGGAATGTGGAAGGCACAAGATGCTGAACATCTGCTCTGCCTAAAAACCCAGCACTGAACCCCAACTTCCAAAACATCACACAAAAGATGCTCCTGGTGCTCTTCTGGAATAATATTAATAAAGGAATAGAAGTGCAAGTTTTGTTTATAAAGTTACACGTGAGAAAGAGCAACATGTGATTTATTAGTGAGACTGAAAACGGAGAAAACCCCACGGGCTCCAGTGCAGAGGTTTCAGAAGTTTGTGTTTTGATGGAAATGGGAACATTTATTTTACCATATTGTAGCCAGCTGAGCCTGGGGTAAACTTGACTGCATGAGAATCGTTCTTGCTTGGGGACCTACAAAGGAAACAAATATTAACAAAGTAAGCAAGACATGTGAGCAGCAGAAACTTGGGTCCCCCAAATAACCAAGAAATAAAACCACTTCTGCAAAACAACCACAGAATCCCAGACTGGTTTGGGTTGGGAGGAACCTTAAATCCCATCCAGTGCCATGGCAGGGACACCTCCCACTGTCCCCAGTGTCCAACCCGGCCTTGGGCACTGCCAGGGATCCAGGGGCAGCCACAGCTCAGATTAAAACCCAAGACAGCTCCAAACCACAAAGACATGCACCAGAACAGGGAAAATCAAGCCAGGGGACCAGTCTAGTCTCTCCCTGGAACTGGACACTGCCCTCAGCAGTGGGTGAACCAAGCACTGCAAATGGCTGCACAAGTTTTTCAGGACCCACTGTGCCCTTCTCCAGAAACATTTCCCAGGGCCAATATTGCAGAAAAAAAAGGAAAAATGGCAATAAAATGATCCCAGCTGTGATGAGTATTTGCTTCTAAACAAGAGCATTAAGCACTTGAGAGACTCAAACAGAAAAATGCTGATGGGTCTCTTACTATGTGAACAACACCCTCAGAGGCATTAATTGGCTCTCAGAGCTGGAAACAAGGAGACAAGAGAAGCTGTGCAGTACCTGTCAAGTGTCCACTCATGGTTTTGTCGTGGCTGTTGAAGAGCTGCCGGTACTTGAGCCGTGAGGACTGAGGCACAGCCCACTCTGCCACGGCAGGAGAGCTGCAGGGACAGCAGGACAACAGGGACAGTTGGGAATTGCATCTCATGAAGGTAATGGGAACAAGCACAGAGTCAGAAATCACAGAAGGGTTTGGGTAGGGAGGGACTTAAAGCCCCCCCAGTGCCAGCCCTGCCACGGCAGGGACACCTCCCACTGTCCCCAGTGTCCAACCCGGCCTTGGGCACTGCCAGGGATCCAGGGGCAGCCACAGCTGCTCTGGGCACCCTGTGCCAGGGCCTGCCCACCACAAGAGGCTGAAGTGCTGCACTGAGAACAAGTTTTATGCTTGGAAATGTCCTTTTCCCCAATTCTGCTGTGAGGGTGGGGAGGGACTGAGGTGTCCCAGAGCAGCTGTGGCTGCCCCTGGATCCCTGGCAGTGCCCAAGGCCAGGTTGGACACTGGGGACAGTGGGAGGTGTCCCTGCCGTGGCAGGGGTGGCACTGGGTGGGATTTAAGGTCCCTCCCAACCCAATCCATCCCATGATTCCATGATCTAATATTCCCTCCTACTCCTGAAACCACCACAGGTTTGACCTCTTGTTTGCAAACATTTATCACAACTGATTCTCTTGGAAGATGATTTTTTTCCTAAGAGTTTTGCTTTTTTCTTTACTGGCAGAGTATGAAGGAACCTAAATTGTTCAGAGGAGCTACAAGATTTTACCTAAATATGTAACAGGAAACGCAGAATAACATTTTACTCTGTCTTCAACTGTTTCTCTTAGCCAAACAGAGCTGATGAAGGAAAACAAATGTAAAATATACTGGAAATGTAGGAAAAAAGGTGTGAAAAAGCCACATTGGAATGTAAAGTTTCTCATAATGAAACTCAAGTGAGGAATGTAAAATTCCCAGTTTTAATTCATTCTCATTGCAGGCTGAGTTGATTTGCAGCTTTAATTTCCCAGGACTGAAGGCTGAGAAGTTTTAATTCTGAAAAACAAGGAGCAGAGTTTTTCTGCCTTTAGGCACATTCAGACTCTGTCCTTTTTCTGACCTTATAAACCATTCTCACATGACAAGACACAAACCAGTATCTCTATTTCTATTTTTGATTTCCAATCTCTTGAGCTTTATTAATACCCCTTCATGAGAGCAGAGCAAAAAACAAACTGCCCCTTCAATAATGAAAATAAGAAAAAAGGCAAAATATTTAATTTTTACCCATAGGAATTCTTCCTCAGTTTTGCTGGATTTGGGGCTTCCCCACATTTTAACTTCTGTGTCACATATAAATTATATCAGAGCCTCCCTATTCTGTTACTGGCCAGTTTAGATTTCAGAGAGAAAATTAATTGTTCTGAAAGACTTTTAATTATTTGCCACTTATCTAATAGGAGGGCAATTGAAAAGCCTGCAGAAGGAACTGAAAATAAAACCACAGCATTTAATTGTGTCCCAAGCTATCCTCCTCTTGCAAAAAACCTGTGTCATAGATCTGTGAGATTTATAAGGACTTTGGGAAAACCTGCTCTCACCTCCTCTGAGGAAGTTTTATTTTGCTAGATCCATTTTTTTAAACCAGAGTAAAACCCTTTTTGCCCAACCACACATTTTTCTAGGCCTTGGAATAATCTAAAAACCCTTTAAATTATTTTTTCACACAGAACTTGAAGAATATAGAAGAAACAGTGATGTGGAGTGCATTTAAAGTATGAGACCTATTAAATATTTTGCTTCTAGCAATTACCCTGGAGTTGCTCATTTTAAATAATGTATTACTGGTCTTGTTTCCACAGCACCAGGAGTGTCTGTGCACGATGCAGGTTTTGTTTATAGAAGCAAATGCTGCTCTAAAACTCGAGTGAAGATAATGTCAGCACTGTTAGCAGTTAATTATTTTATTTCCATGATTCCCTGCTCCTGGAGCATTCCCTGCAAAGCCACAGAACACTGTGCAGGAAGTGATTTCTGCCAGAACTATTGTTCAGACACCCACTTTGGGCAAGGGAAGGAGTTTTGCCCACCCTGGGGACCCAAACCCCTCCCTGGCTGCCCCTCCCTGCCCCAGCCCCACCTGGCCACGTCGAAGGATTGTGCCTTTTGCAGCTTTGCATTGAGCTGAGCTCCCGGCCCCGAGCGGCTGAAGGAAGAACTCTTTGGCAAAGTGGCTGGGAAGAGAGAGAACAGGGATTTATTGCTGTTCACAGTGAACCAGGCAATTCCCGTGGCATTCATTCAGCTCCTACATCAACTACAAGCACTGTGGGTCTGATGGGAGCTTTGTGACAATATAAAAATCAGAGAGTCCAGCAGGACAGGGGGAAACACAAGGGCACTTCCCTCGTATCTTTTTACTTCCACAGCTTCATGGAAACCCTGCTGATACCAAATTAGATTTTGGTACACATTAGAAACCATCTGGAGTCCAGTACTAAAGCCACCCTAGCAGACAGCAGTACTTCAGTAGCTATAAAGGGACAGGAGAGGCCCAATTTCCAGGCAACAGTTTCCTGGCAAGTTCATTTCTCCAAGCGCTGTTTTATTTTCTCACCACGAGGGACTCCTGCGGGAGGCCATGTCCACATTCCTTCTTTTAGCTCTTCTCCAAGTGTGCCAAGTGGGCTAAAGCAAAGCACAGTCCTTCCCCAAAGGCATCACTGGGAGTGGCTAATCCCACGTGTCCCAAGGAAAGGCAGGGGAGCTGTTAGGAGCAGGAGACAGAGAGTGAGAGCAGCGTACCGGGGTGAGCGAAAGCAGGCAGGGGCTGGATGACAGCAGGAGCTCCGTTAGCCAGGGGAGGGACGGCGGCGGGGACAGAGGACACCAGTGGGGGGGACATCCCCACGACTGGGATGGATGCCATGGGCACTGGGGCCACAGTGGTGAGGGAGGGCATGTTGGCAATGCCCCCGAGACCTACGGGCGAGAAAAGCACAGGTTGGTTCTGACGCGCACCCGAGACGGCGCCCGCGGGGTCACTGACACCCCCAGTGACACCTCCCCACCCCTGGGACAGCCCCCCCAGCCCAGGGCAGCACAGCAGGGACAGCAAGGGGACACAGGGCACAGCGACAGCCCCGCCCCAAACTGTCCAGCAGCATCTAGGGACGGAACTGTGTGCCTGGAGCAGAGCGAGGAGCAGCGCTGGCAGCCCCGGGGAGGAGGGAACCCCCAGGCTGGCACAGCTGCAGGATCAGTGCTCCAGCCCCCAGCTGGGGTGACACAGGGCAAAGCTCGTGGGGAGGGCACAGGGATGAGAGGCTCAGGGCAAGCACAGCTGCAGGAGCCAGGGAGGTTAAGGAGGGCCAGTGGTGCCAGGGGAAGGAGGAGGGACGTGCAAACAGCTCACATCAATCTACAGGGAATGAGGATAGGGGAATCACCCATTGGGCTGGGGTTTGTGGGGGCTCATTTCATTTTGCCTTTTCTCACTCAGCCCTGTATTTGCTCTGCCCAGTTTCACTGTTTGCTTCCAAAGAATTTTTTTTTCTGACTGTAAAACTTGTGGGGATTAACAGTGGATCAAACCACACTGCTGCAAGCAGTTTATCAATGGCACTGTTCCAGGACATTTAGATGGGATCTGGGGCAGGAATTGTTCCCTGGCAGGGTGGGCAGGCCCTGGCACAGGGTGCCCAGAGCAGCTGTGGCTGCCCCTGGATCCCTGGCAGTGCCCAAGGCCAGGTTGGACACTGGGGACAGTGGGAGGTGTCCCTGCCATGGCAGGGGTGGCACTGGGTGGGCTTTGAGGTCCCTTCCATGATTCCCAGGCACCAATAACCCTGAGCCACAGCAAAGACTAAAGCTCAAAGGGAAAGAACCTCTCAGAACAGGACCAAGGTGTCAGAGGTTAGGCTTTATTGAGTTATTTTCCTTTCCCCATCCCATCTTCCCTTCTCTTTTCCTAGAAATGGTGGTGACTTTGGCAATATTTCACTCCTACCAGAGCAGCCCTGCTCATCAAAGCAGAAGGTGCAGGGATTGAAAAAAACTCAAGAACAACAGAGCAGATCTTGCCAAAGCTGGAGATCCAGTAATGCCAACAGTTTAAACCACCACTCCAGCCCCCTGGAATGCACCAGCCCCATTCCTGAGCCACGTTTTTTCTGGAGCAGTGCAAACCTGAAGCAAACAGGAGCTCAGCTCAGCTAAAAGCCCGATGCAATTTGTCCCACTGCACGTGCAACATCTGGGTTTGAGTCCGTGAGTGCTCTCAGAAGCACTTTTTTCCTAAAATTTTCTTGGAGAAACTGCAAAATGGAATTGCTGCAGTCCCAGGTAACAATGAGAGAAAGAGAGGAAAAGAGGGATCTTACCAAATCCTGGGGCACCGGGCAGGGCGAGGGGCGGCTGCTTCATGACGGGCGGCAGCGCTGCCGGGAGCTGGTAACCCTGGAGCTTCAGTTTGATCAGTTTCATGGCGATGGAAAACTCCAGGGGATCCATCCTCCCATCATTGTTCATGTCAGCGAGAGCCCTGCAAAGCACAGCGTTCTCAGTTATGTGCTGCAACGGGGAACTTCAGGCCCTGCCCCAGGAGCAGGCTCACCTGAGTACGGATATTCAAGGCTGGGGAAGGGGCTGGAGCCCCAGGAGGGGCTGAGGGAGCTGGGAAAGGGGCTGAGCCTGGAGAAAAGGAGGCTCAGGGGGGACCTGGTGGCTCTGCACAAGTCCCTGCCAGGAGGGGACAGCCGGGGGGGTCGGGCTCTGCTCCCAGGGAACAGGGACAGGAGGAGAGGGAACGGCCTCAGGCTGGGCCAGGGGAGGCTCAGCTTGGCCAGCAGCAGGAATTTCCCCATGGAAAGGGTGCTCAGGCCTTGGCAGGGGCTGCCCAGGGAGCTTTGGAGTGCCCATCCCTGCAGGTGTCACCTGGAGGTGGCACTCAGAGCTCTGGGCTGGGGACAAGGTGGGACTCCCTGGGCTGGGAGGGCTTTTCCAACCTCAGAGATTCTGGGATTCTCACTGATTTCCACCCAAAATTATGCCAGACTAAAAATAAGACACTATTTAAACTTAAGAGCTCCTTGATCTCTTTCCTGGGGTGATTAATAAATAATTTTAAAGTTGCTTTTCAACTCTCGGAGCCATTACAACGAAGCACCCAGAACAAATGCAGCTGCACAAAAACTTTGCAAAAATCACACCAATGAAAGCACAGGGTCCTCAAACGACAGCACAGAGAAGCAAATCACTGAGTCTGCAAATCTGTACTTTAGCTGCACTTAAAATAAAACATTCTTTAAATCTTTGACTCCCCTCAGCAGCGCTCCATCTGCGAGTGTGCAAATGTGTTTTCAATTAAACAATAGCACTCAAGATGAAACATTGAGCCTAGGCCTTGAATAGGCTTTCAGGGGAAGGAGTCTGACTTAAACAGTCTGCTTTTTGTTCCTTCCCTCGCTAGTTAAGAAAACCCAGCTCAGCAGGGAATAGGGGTGGGAGCCTGGGGGGAGAGAAGCAGGAAGAAGAGTGTCAGTTCCTGCCACTGCACACCAAAAAAAAACCCAGTAAATGCACATCAATAACAGATCTAGCTGTAAAGTTACTTTTGAATACCACACTGGTTTCTTTGCATTTGTTTGAAGAATTAGGTACACATTTCAGCACTGCAGTAACACAGATTTTGAAGTTCATGCATTAATTTCTCTGTCATGGGTGTGGCCCTGGGCGGTGTGGTTGAAGCAGAGCTTCATTTCTGATCAAATTCCTCTCAAAGAGAAGTTTTGTGCAACTAGGTGGAAAGTTATCCCAGAAGTACCCCAGAGAATTGACAGCTATTAATAACTGATACACAAGGAGACAGCCAGGTAAAGGCAGTGGCAAAATGGAGATCCTCCCACTCCAAAAAAAAACCCCAAACTTGAAAACCCCCATGGAGAGGCAGATCCCAGCACAGGTTTAGACCCCCAGCAGCATCACAGACACTCCAAACCTCTCAGCACTCCTAGGAAAGGATTTTCAGGGGTGTAGCTGCCTTAATCCACCAGTTCTGATGTCATGGGGCTACAGAATAGAAATTAAAATCTGGGAGCAGCATTTAAACAAAGTCTGGAGAGGACACTGAGAGTTAGATGCTGACACCCTTAAAAAGCTTGTGCTGCACCTGTGCCTGAAAGATGCTGAACCCCAGAACCCCAGACTGGCCTGGGCTGGGAGGGACCTTAGAGCCCATCCCATCCCCCCCCTGCCATGGCAGGGACCCCTCCCACTGTCCCCAGTGTCCAGCCTGGCCTTGGGCACTGCCAGGGATCCAGGGGCAGCCACAGCTGCTCTGGGCACCCTGTGCCAGGGCCTGCCCACCCTGCCAGGGAACAATTCCTGCCCCAGATCCCACCCAGCCCTGCCCTCTGGCCCTGGGAAGCCATTCCCTGTGTCCTGTCCCTGCAGGCCTTGTCCCCAGTCCCTCTGCAGCTCTCCTGGAGCCCCTTTGGGCCCTGCCAGGGGCTCTGAGCTCTCCCTGGAGCTTCTCCTCTCCAGGTGAGCACCCCCAGCTCTATATTTCTATTAAACCAGTGGCTTCTATACCTGCAAACACTTTGATTTATATTTCTATTAACAGGCACAGACAGACCTTCAGTGGGTTCCATCCCTCGCCAGGACAATGCAGGAAGAGTAAAGATCACCCTGTAGGAACCTCGACTCTCCGAGCACCATTTCCTGCTCAAACACAGCAAATCTCTGCATCCTACATGGGAAAACATTCATTGCCCAGCAGTCAGAAACTCTGATGTGCACCAGTGTCATTGCTCTCATCGAACTCCAATTCACATCAGCAGCTCCAGCTTTTCATCCGACATCTGACCTTCTGTGAACTCCTGCACTCCACACCAACAGCTTCATTATGGAAATTACCAGCACAAATATCAGTGCAGAGAGTTCTCTCTGCACCCCCCAGCACAAAAATCAGTGCAGAGAGTTCTCTCTGCACCCCCCAGCACAAAAATCAGTGCAGAGAGTTCTCTCTGCACCCCCCAGCACAAATATCAGTGCAGAGAGTTCTCTCTGCACCCCCCAGCATTTCTCCAGCTTTACAGTGGGAGAAGAAAAAGCAGCTTTTCTCTGACAAACTCTTCCTGCAAAAATAGGACACATTTTCATTTCTACTTGCAGAAGTTGATGTCAGGCTGCTGGATTTTACTGAAATGCAGGGAGGGCCTGCCAGCAAACACCACCTAATTCCACTAATTTCTGCTCCTAATGAAGTTGGGACAATGTGGTGCCCTGGCATTTGTTTCATTTGTGGTCTGGCCGGAGCCAGTGCAGAGTAACTGGATTAAACCCTGACTAAACATTTATTATATTCTGTAGGCCAGGCCTGTGTTTGTATCTAATGACAAGAGCTGCACTGGGCTCAGGTGCTGACAAATCCTTCCCCATGGATCTTTTCCTCCTCCTTTCTCCCAGCTCTTCTGCAGAATGAAAAGCCAGCTTGATTACTCCTGCATTTATGAGGTGCAGAAACTGAACACAGGCAGTTTTCCCATCGAAGATGCTGTAATTAGCACACAAACCACCCACCCATGAAATCAGCTCTGTGCCAAACCAAGGAGCACCTGCAGGTCCCACATCTGGACTGAGCTGGGCATTGCTGTTGGAACTCCGGGCACTGAGAATTGCAGCCTTTCTGTGCTCACAGGCACTGACCCCCAGGCAAACACTGCATTTCACCTGAGGCCCTGGAAAAGGCTCCCAAAACTGAGTGACAGCTCTGGGATTGTGGCTGTGGGGTTTGGATAGAAGTGTGTGATGGCACAGGGTGCCAAACTCAGAGCTGAAGGGTTTAGAATACAGGAATAGAGATATAAAGCAAGATGGAGGATTTAGGGCAGGGGCTGAGTCCTTCTTTTTCACCTTCTTCTTCTCCATGGTCTGGGTGGGGTTTTGGAATGGGATAGAAAAGTCCCCACTGCGGGCCAGGGGTGGTTGGTTATTGGGGTAAAAGTCAAAATAATTCAGTTGTCATCTCACTATTGGACAATTTATACTTAAAAGACCTTAGAAAAAGTTAGAGCCATTCTCTACCTTGTTGGCTGGACCTCAACCTGTGAGACTGTACTGTGGATAAGAACTAATAAACATCTGAGTGTGAACATGAAAACTGTGTCTCCTGTGCTCTAACAGAAGAAAAGAAGATAAAAACCCCACACATTGCCACACTGCACTGCACAGTCCCAGCTGTGTTACAGGCTCAGCAGGGAGCAGCACTCAGGTCCCTGGCCTCAGTCAGCCCCTGGATGCCTTGCAGAAGTCACAGCCCCCAGAATTACCCCCCCTTTGCCCACCCTCGGACCAGATCCAGGAGGGAGGCAGATGTCAGGAACAGGGAAGGCACCCAGTGACTCTGTCCTGACAAACTCAGTAACTCCAAATGCCTGGAGAACACCTGGCACTGATTATTTCAGGTCTCCTTTCATTCCAGGGGGCCAGGCCACACAGGAGATGCTCTCTGAGGCCCCATTCCTCAGGGCTCTGAAGAAAGGCACATTATTCTGCCTAAGCACAGTTGTCTCCCAAGCCACTGCAGGCCCAGCTCAAAGCCCAATTAGAGGCTTCTTAATTGATCACCAGCCTGGAGGAGTCTGGAGCTGCTGAAGGGTAGAACAGCACAGAAGCTGGCATGGCAGACCATAATACTTCACTCCTTTGCCCACTGAGGTTCCAGAGACTTTTCTGTCCTTGAAGGAGGAGTACAAGGGACACAGGAATTGTCAATGCTACTAAAAACAAGGGAGCTGCTGTTTTAAAGGACTGTGAGTTCTGGGGAAGCTTTTGTGGGCCCAGGAATGAGGGATTGATCAGATTCATTCCCTGTGTCCCCCCAGCTGTGGGGGATCCTTTAGGAAACACAGCCCAGGCTTTTCTCACATTATTCCAATCAACTGTATAAAACCAGTAGAATGATCAAGAATAGGAAACACTTCCAAACCACCACACACACACAGACACCCAGACAGACACTTCCCCATGGGCTCCCCATCCCTGGCAGTGCCCAAGGCCAGGTTGGACACTGGGGACAGTGGCAGGTGTCCCTGCCATGGCAGGGGTGGCACTGGGTGGGCTTTAAGGTCCCTCCCTCCCTACCCAAACCATCCTGGTGTTTCTCAGATCAGAAAATTAATTCCAGAGTTTTACAAGTTGTTCTAACTCAGAGTTAGAACTTTCCTTCCCTGAGGACTCCTGTACCTCCCCTTCTCTCCCAGTAACAAGCAAATGCTGCCCACAAATCCCCAACCCAGCTATTCCAGGAGCAAATACTGATGGAAGAACACTTTTCTGCAGCTCCCATCTCTCAGAGGTGTTGGGCTCATTACTCCAGAACTCCCCCTCTAAAGTACTCCAGGATCTATATAAAGATTTTTTTTCCTTAAATATTTATTTCTCTTAATTCAGAGATGACTGAAAAAATAATAAGAGAGACAGAGAGAAAGGAATGTCCATGAGCTGCTTTATGATTTAGAAAGGCAGCTTGAATAAGTTTTAGTGCAGCTTCATTAACAAAAATGTGCAGGTCTTGTCTCTATGACAACTCTAGAGGGAGTGGAATGATTCCCTTCCTCTCAAGAGCCTGGAAAACTGAATAATTCAGAGAGGAAGAGATCCTTAGTCAGACTATTTACAACTGTTTGGTTTTGTTCACACCTATTTAAAGCCAGTGCCTATGGAAGGTTTTTTGGAGAAAGGATGTCTTGTTTAAGACAAAACTCCTTTCCTTGTTTCATTCAGAGGCAAGAGAAGTTCCAAAGGGACATCTGAACACTCACTGAGGCTTCAGCAAATAAGACAAGCAGTCCAGCTTTGATATTTGTAAGCTGAAGATAATTAGAAAAGAAAATGAGCTCTTTATTTAAAAGCCATGTAGATCTGGGCAGGCAGATTTCCAAAGCAATAAAATAATTCTACTCTTTCTCATGTCAGAGCAAAATTCTGCCTTTAACAGTCCTTACTGCACCACGAAGTTTTTGTAATGGCAATAAACTTCTCAAATAGTTCACAGAGGAAAAAGTTTTCCATCCCTCTACTCGTTTTACCTAATCTAGAATGAAAACCAGTTTTAATTCTCTCTGTCTAGCACCAAAATCTGTGTTGGTAGTAGTATTATTAATGCAAACCATGAATAATCACAGAATCATGGAATGGAGTGGGTTGAGAGGGACCTAAAATCCCATCCCAATCCACCTCCCACTGTCCCCAGTGTCCAAGCTGGCCTTGGGCACTGCCAGGGATCCAGGGGCAGCCACAGCAAATCTGGGAATTCTATTCCAGGGCCTGCCCACCCTGCCAGGGAACAATTCCTGCCCCAGATCCCACCCAGCCCTGCCCTCTGGGAAAACATTCCATGTCCTGGCACTGCACAGGTACAGGGCTGGCAGGGTCACAGAATTTGGAGCAGAAGCACTTTTATTCCTGCAGGGAAATCTGGCAGTGCAGGAATGTCTGTGCTGTGTAATGGGCAGCAGATTTGGATCTGGCTGAACTCACCCAGGAGTGACAAAAATTTCCAGTTTCAAGCTTTGACTCCAAAGGATACAATCTATGTCAATCTTCATTTTTGTGACAAATATTCCAGGTTTTGCTTAGACTCTCCCAATAGCAGATTTATTGCTAATTACTGGGCTTAGCAATTTCTATTAGTCCAGTTTTAACAGAGCTGAAAGCACTGAGCAATTTGAAAGGAGGGTTTGAAACTGCCAACTTCCAAAAATGCCACTTGCTGGGACAGCCCAGGGCCACCAGCCCCCTGCCCCTCTGGGGACACCTGGGCACAAGGGATTCCCAAAGCCAACAAACACCAGGGAGCTGCTGTTCTGAAGGACTGTGAGTTCTGGGGAAGCNCTTGCTGGGACAGCCCAGGGCCACCAGCCCCCTGCCCCTCTGGGGACACCTGGGCACAAGGGATTCCCAAAGCCAACAAACACCAGGGAGCTGCTGTTCTGAAGGACTGGGAATTCTGGGGAAGCTTTTGTGGGCCCAGGAATGAGGGGCTGACCAGATTTACTCCTTGTGTCCCTCCAGCTGGGTTTTCCTTTAGGAAACACAGGCCAGGCTTTTCTCACATTATTCCAAGCAACTGTATAAAACCAGTAGAATGATCAAGAACAGGAAACATTCCCAAACCACCACACACACACAGACACCCAGACAGACACTTCCCCATCACCTGGCAGTGTCCCCTGTACTCCTCATTCAAGGAAAGGAAAGTGCTGTCACCAGCACCCCTGGGGCCTTTCCCAGCCCCTCTGCCCCACCACTGGAGTGTTCCATGGGGCTGTGGTGACCCCACAGGGCAGGAGCCAGCACTCAGTGACCCCAGGCAGGGCCCAGACCCCCCTGCAGAGCTCCTGCCCTGGGGCACAGCCTGGCACTGCGGAGGTGCAGATCCCCCACAAACACCCTGAGCACCCCAGCAGAGCCCCACCCCACAGCCCTGTGTGCCCCACAGACAGCCCTGAGCCACCCCACAGCTCTGTGTGCCCCACAGACAGCCCTGAGCCACCCCACACTGTCCATGTCTGTGCCAGCACTGCTGAGGTGACCCACAGCCCTGTGTGCCCCAC
This sequence comes from Sinosuthora webbiana, assembly GCA_013397395.1. NCBI lineage: Eukaryota > Metazoa > Chordata > Aves > Passeriformes > Sylviidae > Sinosuthora > Sinosuthora webbiana. Next base: position 25,308 of record VXBN01016854.1, read on the forward strand.
AGACAGCCCTGAGCCCGCCCCACACTCACCAGATCTGTGCTAGCACTGGCTGAGGTAACCCGGATTGGAAAAAAAAGTTCCTGGCTTGATCACCTGTAAAAGAAACAGGAGATGGCTTCAGCTGCAGCTCCTGGCAGAGGGAGTGGGGAATCAGGAGGCAAAAACACCTGCAGCAGAAGCCCAGCCCATGCCACGACTGATGAGCATTTGCAAAACACTAAGAAGATTCAATGTAACAAAACAGAGCAAGAGGAGGCCTCCTGTTGCCTTTGAGACCAAAGTTTGATGACAGTTTAGTAGGATCAGTGCAATTCCTTGATTTGGAGCTTTGCTTCCCACTGCTTCAGTCAGTTTTGCATTTGGATCATTCCAAGAGGTCAAGCACGCTGATGTCAGTGCTGCACAAATTGAATTTCTAAACCTGATTTCAGTTAAATTGACACAGCTTTATTAAATCAGACCTTTTGTCCACCACAATATCAGCGTGGTGGGCTGACCCCAGGCACAGGCAAAGAACCCAGTCACTCCCCTCCCACAGCAGGAGGGGGAAGAGAGGATATCAGAAAATGACAGAAAAGTTGGGGCTGATGTGGCAAGACATTTCGACAGTGGGATATGAAATAAGAAATACCTGTTCAGATGTTCTAATCATTCTGCCCACGTGTCCCCCAGGCAGCTCTGTCCACCCTTAGGCTCGCCAGTTAAGATTTAAGTGAACTAAGTTAGAGGTGGAAAGTGTTTGTTTACCAGTGATAAATCCAGCAGTTGGCTTCAGACTATGGAACTGTTGGTCATGCTTTGCTCTCTCCTCCACAGTAATAGCCCAGATATCCAGGTTGCCTGGTTCAAAACAAATGGAGAAATGACATGAACAAACACTACCAAAAAAACCCACCCTCGTTTATTTCTGAGTGTAATTATCTCCCAGCACTCTGGGCCTCTGCAAACAGCCCAAGGGTGGGAGGTCACTCGCCCCCAGAGCACACACAGCTGGAATTTCAGTCCCTTTACCTGCAGAGGCACCTCTCCCTCCCCAACATCCCGTGTGACCCTGCCCAGAGAAAAGCCCTCAACAGATGCAACCCTTAAGTGCAACCAGAGCAGTTTGTGTGTCTCAGCACTGAGATTTCTCTTTGTCATCCTTCTGCAGATCAGCTGCAAAACTCAACTCCCACATGGATTGCCAGGATCTGAAGGGGCCTACAAGGAGGAGGGACTGTTCATCAGGAACTCAGTGACAGGACAAGCAGGGGTGAGTTCAGACTCAAAGAGGGGAAATTTGGGTGATTTCTACAGAAGGAATTGTTCCCCAGCAGGGTGGGCAGGCCCTGAAATAGAATTCCCAGAGCAGCTGTGGCTGCCCCTGGATCCCTGGCAGTGCCCAAGGCCAGGTTGGACATTGGGGACAGTGGGAGGTGTCCCTGCCATGGCAGGGGTGGGATGGGATGAGCATCCCAATCCAATCCAAACCTGTCTGGGATTCTGTGATTTCATGTGATCATGAACAAAAATCCTGTCCCTACTACACTGCCAGGGCCTATCCTGCATTTCTCACTGCATTTCCACATGCTACAACTTCCCCTGTTGCAAATGAAGAGCTAAAAGCTGTGTTCATTTTGCCCTAACCTAAATGTGGGTGATGGGACAACAAGGAAAAAACTGGAAGTGACAGCCCCCAAAGGCACCTGCTGGACTTTTTAGCACCTGGTAAATCCAGGAATCCTGAAAGGAAAAAGCCTCTGCAGTGCTCCAGTGCAGGTGGAGCAGAGTGAGGTGGTGCCCCGTGGCTGGGTGTGCCCTGCAGGGACACACTGTGGGGCTGGAAGGGTCAGTGCAGCACACAGGGCTCTGTGCTCCCGCCTGGGACGTGTCTGCAAAGCCACCACAAAGCACAGAAACCCTCAGCCCAGAGAGATGCACTCTGCACAAACACCTCCCTGGAGAAAACCCTTGGAAAGGAACGTGCTCATGTGCCAAGTCTTGGCACACAGGAACCACTTACCCCCAAAAGGTGTTGGAAACTGAGCCATGGTTCTGTCACTTTTAGCTTGTTAATAGATGCCTGGAAAAGAAAAAGAAATAGATACTCAACACAGTGTCTTCCATTTTCCATATATTTCCTGGATGATTAATTACTACAACAACAACAAAAGGCAGTGAAGAAGCAGGATTGCACCAATCCTCCCCACACCAAGTGGGCCTTACAAAACTCAGTGTCTCATTTTTGCATTTCCCTGTGCATCCCTGAGGGCACCTTCCTCCCAGCAAACAGCTACATTTCAGCCCTGCTTTATGAACAGCCTCAAAACCAGCCCTCATTTATAAATATTTATTCATAAATAGCCGGAGAGGGAGCTCAGGCAGGGCTCAGGCAGATCCCAGGGATGCTGCTCCAGGCTCCATGACATTCCTGAGTGTCACAACCCCTGCTGCTGCTGCTGCTGAGGAGGGAAACTGGCTCCATTTCCATGCTCCATCCCAGCATCAGGGATCTGGTTTTTATTCCTGACAGAAAGTGCCCTGCTCTGCTCAGGCTCCCTCTGCCTTAACCCATACCCAGGATAAAGATGAAGCTGCATGTCCAGGCTGTTTGTCCCCAGCCCCAGATCTGGGAGCTCCAAGGGCTCAAGGTGCTGCTGGAGCCCCCAGGGGAGCACCCCTGGCTGTGCAGACAAAGCAACCACACAGGCTGCAGTGTGAATGTGGCCACAGCAAAGGAAGAACATTTTTCTTGCTGCACACAAAGGCTGCCAGGAGCTGCCCCAGCCCGGGGACAATGAGCAGCACCGGGGCCGCACAACAATGAGCCAGGGCCTCTTGTCCTGCGAGATTCCACCCGTGTCCTCCGGGCAACAGCAGAAAGGCCAAGGGGAGCACAGGCAGGAGAATCATTTAGGCTGCTTCAACAGCAGCAGAAATTTATCAATATCCCTAAGAAAAGGCATTCACTTGCCCCAACAATTTCCTTTTGTCTGAAATCCCTGTTTGCTGCCCTCCCCATCCCCCTTTCACACTTCCCACATTCTCTCCTGGCTCCCAACTCGGGAAGCTCCTCTGCATCCCCTCCCCAGATGTCCCTGCACAAACCCCTGGCACTTCTGCCAGCCAGGCTCCCCAGCAGCTGGGATTTAGGGAATGAGGGACCCCATCCTGACCCTTTTTCCTCAGTTTGGCCAAGCACATGACTCCAAAGCCTCGTGCCCAAGGCCAGGGGAGGCAGCTGAGGCTGCTCCGTGCACACCAAGTGTTTCCCCAGAAATGTTTCACATTCCACTGCAGAGATCCAAGTGCTCAGAACGAGCTCCCTGAGGTGTGGGGCTCTCCCAAAAGCATTCCTGAAGTGCTGGAACATCAGCACTTTTATCTTTGCCTGTGTTTCATTGCTGTACTCTGCTGTGGGAAAGAACTCAGCCATGCTGCTGGGTTTTATGGCTGCAAGGAAACACTGAGGGAAAAATAAAAGGGAAAACAACAAAAAAAAAAAAAGAGGAAAATAAAAAGGGGGGGGAAGGATGAGGAAAAAAAGGGGGAAAAAAGTAAAACAAAACAAAACAAAACCCTAAACAAAACCAAACTAAAAAAAAAGAAAGAAAAAAAGAAAGAAAAAAAGAAAGAAAAAAAGAAAGAAAAAAAGAAAGAAAAAGAGAAGAAAAAGAAAGAAAAAGAAAGAAAAAGAGAAGAAAAAGAGAAGAAAAAGAGAAGAAAAAGAGAAGAAAAAGAGAAGAAAAAGAGAAGAAAAAGAGAAGAAAAAGAGAAGAAAAAGAGAAGAAAAAGAGAAGAAAAAGAGAAGAAAAAGAGAAGAAAAAGAGAAGAAAAAGAGAAGAAAAAGAGAAGAAAAAGAGAAGAAAAAGAGAAGAAAAAGAGAAGAAAAAGAGAAGAAAAAGAGAAGAAAAAGAGAAGAAAAAGAGAAGAAAAAGAGAAGAAAAAGAGAAGAAAAAGAGAAGAAAAAGAGAAGAAAAAGAGAAGAAAAAGAGAAGAAAAAGAGAAGAAAAAGAGAAGAAAAAGAGAAGAAAAAGAGAAGAAAAAGAGAAGAAAAAGAGAAGAAAAAGAGAAGAAAAAGAGAAGAAAAAGAGAAGAAAAAGAGAAGAAAAAGAGAAGAAAAAGAGAAGAAAAAGAGAAGAAAAAGAGAAGAAAAAGAGAAGAAAAAGAGAAGAAAAAGAGAAGAAAAAGAGAAGAAAAAGAGAAGAAAAAGAGAAGAAAAAGAGAAGAAAAAGAGAAGAAAAAGAGAAGAAAAAGAGAAGAAAAAGAGAAGAAAAAGAGAAGAAAAAGAGAAGAAAAAGAGAAGAAAAAGAGAAGAAAAAGAGAAGAAAAAGAGAAGAAAAAGAGAAGAAAAAGAGAAGAAAANAAGAAAAAAAAAAAAAAAAAAAAAAAAAAAAAAAAAAAAAAAAAAAAAAAGAAGAAAAAACGAGGAACAGCCAAAAGCAGAAGTCCCTGAAGTGCCCCCTCGCAGAGGCTGGGCAGTTTCCATGTTATCTGTTCCTTTCAGCACACGGGGAAGCAGCAGAGCACTGCCAGCCTCCTCCACAGCCCACAGGATTCCAAAGGATGGGACTCCCCTTTACCTTCAGCACAGGAGAAAGAGGACAGGGAATGAAAGTCTGAACACCAGCCCCGTGCTGGATGCCAAGGAAAGCAGAAACTATTCCAAAGAACTTCCAGAGGGGAAAAAAAAAAAATAAGAAAGTGAAAAAATGAGAAAGAAACCAAAGGCAGATGAAATAACGATGGGGGAGAAGCAGCAGAGAGCTGTGTCTACACGTGAGAGGCTGAAACCCAAACCAAAGCCGACTGCACACAGAGAGACAGGGAAGCAAAGGGAGGGAAAGACAAATGTCTCCCACACTGGGATATGCTGCAGTTTGCTGTTTGCTGCTGATGGATCACCCGAGTCCCACAAGCACAGGTGGCACTGTGCACGGCTGGGGTGACACCAGGAGCCCCAATTCTCCTTCCCAAAGGTTGGTCCAGATTGTCTTTGGAGGTCCATCCTGACCCAAGTCACTCTGGGATTGTGTTTTTGGGATTGAAGGGTCCAGGGATGGGGAACAGGAATTATTTATCCCCAAAAACATCTGGCACAGTTGTTGTATTATAAAATAACATATATATGTGAAGTATTGTGAAGCAAAAACACCAGCACAGGATTTCTGAGGTTGGAAAAGTCCTCCCAGCCATGGGTGTCCCACCCTGTCCCCAGAGCTCTGAGTGCCCCCTCCAGGTGACGCCTGCAGGGATGGGCACTCCAAAGCTCCCTGGGCAGCCCCTGCCAAGGCCTGAGCACCCTTTCCATGGGGAAATTCCTGCTGCTGGCCAAGCTGAGCCTCCCCTGGCCCAGCCTGAGGCCGTTCCCTCTCCTCCTGTCCCTGTTCCCTGGGAGCAGAGCCCGACCCCCCCGGCTGTCCCCTCCTGGCAGGGACTTGTGCAGAGCCACCAGGTCCCCCCTGAGCCTCCTTTTCTCCAGGCTCAGCCCCTTCCCCAGCTCCCTCAGCCCCTCCTGGGGCTCCAGACCCTTCCCCAGCTCTGTTCCCTGCCCCTCCAGGGCTCGCCTGCAGTGAGGGCCCAGAACTGACATCTCAATTTCCAACCTTATTTTGAAACAGTAACCAGTTGTTCAGATGTGCTTTCCACTTTGTCCAGTCTCTACCAGCTCCACAGCAGCACTGACTCCACTCCTCTGCCTTCCTTGTCCCGCCAGCATCCCCAAGAAAGAACCCACAGTGGGATAAAAACAAAAATCATGAAGGAACCCAATGCCCAGAGAGCTGCCAGGAATCCAGGCTGGATAAGCTGAGCTCTGTGCCATCCCTTTCCTTCAGGACAGCTGTGACTTCACTCCAACTACTGATATTCGTGTAAACTTGGATCTCTCAGCAATTTTTTGGACTGTGATAAATTCAAGTGACGTTGACCAGTGAGTTGAGGAATGACTCAAACAGGAAACAGGGGAGACCATGAGGGGAAGCACAAGTGCAGCGTCAGTGGATTGCACAGAGCTCCCCTGGGAAGGCAGCCCACGACTCCTCACCAGCAAAACCAGCAAGGAAACGTGACCAACAGCCCCCAAAGGGCGCATCTGCACAGGAGACACAAGATGGAACAGACACTATGTCCTTCTTTTAGAGAGCACAAGAACTTGGAGCTACTCACCTCTGCCTGGCACAGAAGAGCTCAAGCCTTTGCTGCACTGGGATGTGCCAAAGCAATCCAACACTGAACACCTTCCAACATAAATCCCTTCATCCCAACAGAGACCCACATCTTGTCCACAGGGAACCACTGACCACTGGGATCAGTCACCAGCTCTGTACTTCCCAACGCTCCAGAAAAGGCAAATATTGCAGCTTTCCAATTCCCAGTGTGGGGCCAACAGCAGCCATCCCACAGGCCCCGTGCCCACCAAGGTCAGGGCATCCCTGAGGCTGGAAAAGCCCTCCCAGCCCAGGCAGTCCCACCCTGTCCCCAGCCCAGAGCTCTGAGTGCCACCTCCAGGTGACACCTGCAGGGATGGGCACTCCAAAGCTCCCTGGGCAGCCCCTGCCAAGGCCTGAGCACCCTTTCCATGGGGAAATTCCTGCTGCTGGCCAAGCTGAGCCTCCCCTGGCCCAGCCTGAGGCCCTTCCCTCTCCTCCTGTCCCCTGCTGTCAGGTCTGTGGGGCACTGGAGTGTTCCCAGGTCAGGGAGAGCAGTGACAGATCAATGACATTCCAGGAGATCAATAAGCTGAAATGCCCACAGGAGCATTGCCCAGCTGCTCTCTGTGACTGTCCCCAGCCCAGGGTCACTGGCTGTGCTGCTGGGGCAGGCAGAAAGGGCCCTGCCTGTGACAGCTGTTCCACTGAACATCCCCAGGGCTCTGGGGCCTGACCTCGGTGTCACCTGGGAGGGGGAAAGCCCAGGAAATCTGGGAGTGAAATCACAGAATCCTGGTTTGGGTTGGGAGGGACCCTAAAGCCCATCCAGTTCAGGGACCCCTCCCCTAGAGGAAACTCCCCAAGCCCCCCAGCCATGGTTTCCCATGGAGCTCAGAGCACAAGGAGCCTTTCCCCACCCTGGGGACGATGAGCTGTGCCCCTGGCACAGGATGGGAAGTGCACCACAAACACCAGGAACAGGCATTCCAACAGCACCAGGTTTGTATCAGGTACAGCTGGGACTTCCATCAGCTACACAATTATCTTTATAGGCACTAATGGGAAACATTTGTTACCCCCAGCTCGGCCGTCAGGGCTCTCTCTGCCACTTCACACTGCGTAGCTGAGCTCAGAAATACCTGAATCCTTGATCCTCACTCCCAATTATTTCTTCTCATAAACCAATATAATAATAAACCACTAATCTCACACACAAACACTGTTTATACATATATAAAATATATATAACCTAACCTATATAACCCTAGAAGTTGTTCACATAAAGGTAAAACTGAACCATATAGAGACCAACTCCATGTATATAAAATCCCAGATCATGTCTAAATAGAAGTACTGATGCTGAAAGCTTTCACCTGGAAAAAAATGAGCAGGTTGAAAATAACTCCAGTAAAAATATTTATTCACAGGAGTCAGGCACGTATGGAAATTCTTTTTGTGGTGTATTATAGATGGACTTGAAAACCACGGCTCAGAACTTTATTAGTTTCTATTTCAAGTTCTCTGTGCTCTGCTGAGGGCATGTTTACAGAGAAAACTGCAATAAAGCCACGGGAGGTATAAATTCAGAGTAATTGAGCTATTTCAGTCCTGTGTGTCTTCACACAGACACGTTTCACACAAAAAAAGATCCTATTTTTGTTTTCTCTAAAATGCAACACAGCGTTTCTGTTCCTAAATAATTCCTCGTGAGAGAGATAACTCTTGATCTGAACGCCAAAATTCATTCCACCGGCCACTTATCAGTCACCTTCCTCCTCCTACAGGAAAAAAAGGAGACAAAGCCGACCAGATAAAGTCTCCACATCCTCCAAGAATTCCAAATGCCAACAAAACCCCCCCAGTCAGGACTCCAGAGCAGAGTGTCCCAGGCTGGCAGCAGGTTTGGAGCCTCCAAACCAGGATCAGCCAAGGGACTCGGAGTTTAAGCAAAGCCTGGTAATTTTGGATCAGTGTTGGAAAACAAAAGCATTTTGAGACATTCAGGGAGTTCTCACCCTTTGGAGATCAGATTTAACTCAATCACTGCTTTACAAAACTTTCCAGGGTTTCTGCTCCTTACAGGAATGACCGGGAGAGTGAAAACCTTCACAAATGTCCTGCCATTTCTCCTGTTCTGTGCCAAGCATCCAGAACACATTAACAAAGCAACCCACCCCTGCAGACGTATTTCAGCACCTGTGGCAATGATCGAACTGCTGAGAAGTCACTTCTGTGCCCCAGAATCATGGAATGGGTTGGGAGGGACCTTAAAGATCATTTAGCTGCCAGGAGGGGACAGCCAGGGGGGAACAGGGACAGGAGGAGAGGGAACAGCCTCAGGCTGGGCCAGGGGAGGCTCAGCTTGGCCAGCAGCAGGAATTTCCCCATGGAAAGGGTGCTCAGGCCTTGGCAGGGGCTGCCCAGGGAGCTTTGGAGTGCCCATCCCTGCAGGTGTCACCTGGAGGTGGCACTCGGAGCTCTGGGCTGGGGACAGGGTGGGATTCTCTGGGCTGGGAAAACCCTGGAATTTCTCACAAATGGGCTTGTTTCAATCCTGACAGCATGTCCCCGGTAATTCCAGTCCCAACTGAGCTGTGACTGGATTACAGCACCCTTTTCAAGAGGTCACTGACTCTTATTTTAAAAGATTTACCACAATGAAAAGCCAGCTCATCACTCAACTGTTTCCAAACCCCTTAAGAAGAACTAAAATAACTATCTTGTTTTATTTTAACAGCTATTGGCTTCATTCAGAACCACCAGACCCTGTAATGTGTGAATTTCAAGAGCTTCTTAGTGCTACAATTTTTTTAATTTTTTTTTTTTAAGTTGCCTTCACTCCCACAGGTGCAGCAGTGACCTGTTTTCTCATTTTGTTTGTAAACCCTGATTAACACAACAGCACTGGGCAATTCCTGACTCCTCCTTCAAAACAAGTACTGGACCCAAAATCTGAACGACAAGAAGGATGAAGTTGGGGAATACCTGCACACCTACAACAACCCTCAATGGCATCCTGACGTTAACTTCAAGAATGGTCTGGAAAGCAGGACAAGGCACTGCAGGACAGCCCTGCTGGGTGAGTGTTGTGTGCCCGTGGATCTCCAAGTCTGCTCTGTCTGTCAGACCTGTAGATCCCACAGCAGGTCCAGCAGAGCTGAGGAAGGGCCTGGAGCATCCCCGTGCCCGGGAGAGGCTCAGGGAGCTGGGGCTGCTCGGCCTGGAGAGGAGCCCCAGGGACAGGGGACATCAGCCCTGGGTGTCCCTGGGTGTCCCCATGTCTGTCCCCAGGCTCTGCTCCAGGCCCAGCAATGTCCCCAGAGCCCCGGGCAGGGCTGAGCCCAGCAATTCCCCTGCACAGGGGACACAACTCCTGCCCTGGGCAGGGACCAGAGAGGGGCTGGACTCTCCTCCCTGGGGACATTGCAGAGCCACAGGGACACAGCCCTGTGCCCTGAGCTCTGGGGTGGCCCTGGGGGAGCAGGGAGGTGGCACCAGTGACCCACTGTGCTCCCTCCCAGCCTCACCCACCGGGTGACTCCGTGGATACCAAGAGCAGCAGGTAAAGCAGATGGGTTCTGCTATTCCCCTCCCATACACTGAGGACACTCATGCTTTATTTCCAAGCTGTTCATCCAGCTGTGTCCATGGCTCCAGGATCCCCAAGCAATGGCACTCAGGAGAGACCCTTGGAACAAAAGAGTGGCCTAGGCCTGAAGTCCAGCCTTGGCTGAGTCTGAGTGCTCTGTAACCCCTCAGTGCCAGTTTTATCCTCATTTTATGGGAGTCCATTATTCTAAGAGGAGTCTGACAGTCACCTGGCCACCCCTAACTCTAACTCCAGCTTTCAGAGAGCAGAGCACAGCTGCAGCCCTGGATCACTTCTGTGGGCATTTTCCCCTCATCACAAACCACCTTATTCCTTTTATTACTGCCTCTGCCAGAACCAGCCCAAATGGGTTAGAGAATAAATAATGACATGGCTTTTTGCAGATTATCCCTTTCCTTATTCCTGCATCAACTCTCACACCTGTTCCACCTGATGCCTCAAGTTTTATCTTTGCTGTATTTCATGTTCTGTGCTGCCCAGGGGTGCAGCTCTGAGCTCACAGTCAGTGTCACTCAGCTCTGCACACAGCAGGGACACAAAACAAATCCTTGTCCTGCTGCACACCAAGGACAGCTGGGACAAGTGTTCAGGCCCCAAAGCACAAACAAGGGTGGGCTGAGGAGAGAAAACAACAAGGATGGGACTGCATCACCTGCAGCTGGGATTGGACAATAAAATATGCAAAAATATGGATCAAAACTGATAAAAGTGTGAGACCTCATGACCGTTTGTCCATTTTGTGACCATTTTGTGACCATTTTGGGTCCACCTTGGGTGTAGCCCTGGCCAGGCTCTTTCCTGCCCAAGGTGTGTCCTTAAAGGCCTTTTAATAAATCTCTACTTTATTCTCCAGCTCTGCCCAGTCTCTGTTCCAGCTCAGCCTTCCCAAGGCATCACACCCACCTCCTGTAGAGAAGGGGACACTGCTGCAGCACATCCAAGTCAAGCAGATCATGGAAATATTCCAGAAAGTGGCTGATAAACTTCTTCCCTCCCTTTCCCACAGATGCCCATGACACAGCTCTGCAGGAAGTGCCATGTTTCAATCCAGCTCGATGTTTTGAAAGGAATTAGGGCAGCCAAAGGAATGGGTCAGAGCTGTCAAGTCTGGCTTGGACAGCAGAGGTGCCTTCCAGCCCAGGATTTAATCACTTGTAGGCCTGACCTAATCCTGTGCTGGGAAAATGCACGTGCTTGTCTCAAGTTCAGAGCTGATCCTTTGAAATGGGGACAATGAGAAAAAAAAAAGAAAATCAGCTATTCTTGAGTTGTTTCACTTCTCCTTCTCCATCTCTGCCACTGAGTATCAGCTCTGCTGGGGGAAGGGTAGGAAGGAAGGAGAAGGCCCGAGTCAGCAGCAGTGTGGAGTCAGGGAGCTCAGGATGTGCACATCCATGCCCTTTCCCCTCCTCCCAGGCAAACCCAGCAGATAAAAGGTCTGGCAGGGCAGGGAAGAGGCTGCAGCTGGTGAGGAAAGCCAAGGCTGTGTCCTCTGGAGGATTCCTGGAGGTCACTGTGTCCCCTGCCAGCAGCTGCTCTCCTCAACTCTCCCAGTTACATAAGCACAGGGCTCTGCTGGTGCACGTTTGGGCAGCAGATTTCCAAAGCAGACATTTCATAGGAGAATTATCCAGAACACACCAAGCCTTATCAGCACCTCAGCTGTGTCAGCACTGCCTGGGGCAGCTCCTATCTCCCACCCAAAGGCATTTTGCTCTGAATTTCTTCCAAGCTCTGTCTTCTCAACTCCTGCAGGACGTGAGGAGCTCTTCAGATGCATGAACAGACTTTAATTGTGGCATTTAGAGCAGGTTTTCTGTTATTCATCTTCCTTCTGGTCACACTCTGCCCTGCTGCTCCAACACCAGCTGATCACAGGTGGCCAAGAAGAGAAAGTGTCCAGCAGACAAGGAGCAGCAGCTTTATGAGGATGAAATGTCACTGCTGGAGGAACAGACAGTGAAACTTTCCTGGGCTGCTTCTCACAGGGACAGGACAGGTCCCTGGGCATTTGTAAAATCAAGGGATTTCCTCCCACTGCCAGGGGGCTGAGCAGGCACCAGTTCACAGGGAGGGGCAGGGACTCTCTGTCAAGCCTGCAGAGGCTGCACAGAGCCTAAACAAGGGATTAAACACAGTAAAGTTCCATTGCTAAGCTCCTGGCTCCTGTTTAAAAGACCCTTAAGCACCCTCCAAGGAAATGAAGCAAAAAGGGCTTCACTGCATGAGACAGGGAACATCCCAAAGCAAGGGTTTCCTGGTTCCATGAGATCAAGTCCCTTCAAAATGCCTGGAACCAGTTCTCACACAGGAGCAAAACCATCCCAGGTGTGACCACAAAACCAGGCAAGTGCTGCAAGCAACGGGACGAGGGAAAGGACAAACAGCTTGCAAGATAAAATGCAAATATGTATCTACAGATACATCATATGTATTAATTCTGATATGTATCTATAGATACATAGAGAACATATGTAAATATACACACACATTTTAGAAGGCACAATCCAACTTAAAAATCCTATTTCTATATTAAATAAATTATTAATTGACTGCAAGTACATTCAAAAGGCACCAAAAAAATTGTGTAAGGGCATGTGCCAAGATTTCTTTCCAGATGACAACTGTGCTTCCCCACCAGTTGCACACAAACCAGGCTCCTGCATCTCAGCAACAACTGGAAGAATTTCAGCCCTTGGCTGGGGTAAAGGAATCACTGAATGGTTTGGATTGGGAGGGATCCTAAAGCTCATCCCATTGCACCTGGGCAGGGCCACCTCCCACTGTCCCCAATGTCCAACCTGGCCTTGGGCACTGCCAGGGATCCAGGGGCAGCCACAGCTGTGCCAGGGCTGCCCACCCTCACACAGAAGGATTCCTCCCATCCAACCCCACTCTCTTCTAATGCTGAGATCCAAGGCCAGGAATGATCCTGCTGGATGCATTGCCAGTGCTAATGACAAGCTCAGACACAGCAAAAGAAATGAGCAAAACAGACACAAAACAAGGGAAGAGTCTCCATGTATTTCACCGGACTTAAGGGGTGAGGATTTATGGAACAAGAGTTCCCAAAAGCAAACACAGAGCGAGGTTCAGCTTTGTCTCTGCACAGAGCTACAGGTCAAGGGCAGAGTTCACTGGGAGCACAGCCAGGCTGCAGCTCCAGCTCTGCCCCACAGCAGCACCACTGAACCACTGAGGATCGCTCCAAGTGACCCCAAGTTCCAGCCACTCTGCATTTCTGCCAAGGGCTGGGAATCATTTCAGGCCAGGCAGGACACAACCAGGATACACACACAAAGCCAAGGACTGCAAGGAAAAATCTAGATATGGAAGACAGGGTCTTTTTTTTTTCTAAGATCCATGTATCAAACAGTCAGGGAAGAGATGCTCATCCTCACCACAGAAGTACTTGGAGCTGCTCTGAAGGATGCAGGTTCTGGGGGAGACTCCATGTGCACGAGCATTCTCCATGCTGGCAAACTTTGTTCTGGTCCTTCTCTAAATGACCCAGGAAGTCTGGACAGTTAATAACACTGCAAAGAGTAATTTTCCTGTCCTGAAATGCTTTAATAGGTCTTTCCAGGATAAAAATTCCTTTCCTGCAAGAGGGTAAGAACATTAAGGCTGTTGTTAGCGCTAATGGTTTATTTACTGTAAGTCACAAATCTGTGGCATGGGGAGGTTTGTTTACTGTAGCTCACCGATTTCTCCCCTGTGGGTACTTCAAAAGCCGACTGGTTTGCAGTTCCCTGTAATCAGGAAAATTTGCTACAAGGTTTTGGGGCAGCCTTGGACTGGGGGGAAAAAATCCAGTTGCAAAACTGTAACATGGTGCTGATTTCCCAACATAATAGACCTAAAAAAGCTTTCAAGTTTGATTCAAGAAGAAAGCCAAAGCAGCTGTGAAAACAAACCTCCTCCTTCAAACCCTCACATTTGCAAGTTTTTAACGTGCTGACTGATAATCAGCGCCCAAGTACACCCACAAATTGTTCTGGGATGTCACAGCCTGATCCTCACCCACTGAGCTGTGTGAACATCAGCTTGGTTCCTACAGAGCCACCCTGGACTCTGAATCCTAAAGACAGAATCCCCAAAATCCCTGAGGCTGGAAAAGCCCTCCCAGCCCAGGCAGTCCCAGCTGTGCCCACCTTGTCCCCAGCCCAGAGCCCTGAGTGTCACCTCCAGGTGACACCTGCAGGGATGGGCACTCCAAAGCTCCCTGGGCAGCCCCTGCCAAGGCCTGAGCACCCTTTCCATGGGGAAATTCCTGCTGCTGGCCAAGCTGAGCCTCCCCTGGCCCAGCCTGAGGCCGTTCCCTCTCCTCCTGTCCCTGTTCCCTGGGAGCACAGCCCGACCCCCCCGGCTGTCCCCTCCTGGCAGGGACTTGTGCAGAGCCACCAGGTCCCCCCTGAGCCTCCTTTTCTCCAGGCTCAGCCCCTTTCCCAGCTCCCTCAGCCCCTCCTGGGGCTCCAGCCCCTTCCCCAGCTCCCTGCCCTGCCCTGGACACGCTCCAGCCCCTCCAGGGCTCTCCTGCAGGAGCCACAACTGGACACAGCCCTGGAGGTGTCACACAGTGCCAGCACAGGGGACAGTCCCTGCCCTTGGGGACAACCCCTGCCCAGGTCCTGCTGGACACACTGGGGCTGATCCAGGCCAGGATTTTCCCTCAGCAAAGGCAGGGAGAGAAACAAGGTAAATGAAGAGATGAAACCCAGCAGAGAGAGAGGTCAGGGCGAGGAGGGCCAAGGAATGATGAAGAGCAAGAAGGGCAGGACACAGCAGCCCCATGGTACAAACACAGCTCCTCCCTTTCCCCTCCAGCTCCCACAGCTCCCCAGTCACACCTGCCAAGGACTGAGCTTCCCAAGGCTCACACCTCGGGGCAGAGGTCAAACCCGCTCAGGGGATGGTGCTACACCCACCACAGGACAATGAGCTCAAGACAGAAGTTTCCTTGAGGGTCTGACTTGCCTTGAAAGCCCCTTTGGGAGAACCTTCTCCTGACCTGGAGCCCAGACCTCCCTGAGGGCTGGAGCTGCTCCCTCAGGTTCTGTCCCTGCTCCCAGGGAACAGAGATCAGCGCCTGACAGGGACAGGTATGAAAGGTTTGTACCATCTATAGCACAGGAGGAACAAGTTGCACAGGTCATGGCTCATCCTTGCAGCAGTGGATGAAACCCAACAATCCCAATTCATCCAGGTCATTTCAGAAGCTGCTGCCACCCCTGACTGTGGATCAGGATTCCTTCATTTCTCCATCTGGCTGGTTAAAAATAGGGGCAATTGGCCTTGGCAGCAGAGTCTTGTGACCCCAAGAGGAGCTGGCTGGAGGGCCACTTGCTGCAGCACCTGAGCCAGTCCCCAGCAGGGCCTGGGGACAGCTGGGCAGGCAGCAGGAGGGGCAGAGGCTCTCCCAGCTGGCCCTGCAGTCAGCAGGAAGCACTCAGCTCTGCTCCTGGCTCCAGCACAGCATTCTCTGCGAGCTGGCAACTGCCAACATCTCCAAAATAAACTCTGCACGCTAAAAATACATTTCTGCTTATTTACCTTCTGAGCTGAGACCTCCAAATGAGAAGTGGCATCCTAATGATGAACCCATAACTTCAGCAATCATTACCTTCTGAAACAGCAGGCAAGAGCCTATGGCTGTCACTTGGCTGCACAAGTGTAACCTGAAGATATTTTACGGGGAAAATTAAGTTGTCAATATTTCAACTATTCAAAACCACCCTACACTGAAGCTCTTACAACCAAATCTTCATCAGTCCAAAAAGCCTTTCTCAAACCCAGCAGTGAAGTTTTCAGTTCTCCTGAAAAATGCCACAGGCCTTTACTGGTGCCTGAAGTGAAAGAGAAAACCCCAAATGAACTCACTGTGGTGAAGAGTTGGCAACTTGGAGAGGAAGGAACCTGAACTTTTGCCTCAAAATTAACTTGTCCCCCTGTGGGGAAAGGAAAGGGTAGTAACCACTCAGCCACCACTGACAGCAGGAAAATGGATGTACAGAACCAGGGAAGGGTTTGGAAAGGACCTTAACATGGCAGGGCCACCTCCCACTGTCCCCAGTGTCCAACCTGGCCTTGGGCACTGCCAGGGATCCAGGGGCAGCCACAGCAAATCTGGGCACCCTGTGCCAGGGCCTGCCCACCCTGCCAGGGAGGAAATATTTCCTAATATCTGCTCTAAACCCATAATTTCTCAGTTTGAAGCCATTCCCTGTGTCCTGTCCCTGCAGCCCTTGGGAATTGTCTC
The DNA here is from genome assembly GCA_013397395.1 of Sinosuthora webbiana. Taxonomy (NCBI): domain Eukaryota; kingdom Metazoa; phylum Chordata; class Aves; order Passeriformes; family Sylviidae; genus Sinosuthora; species Sinosuthora webbiana. The sequence goes on from VXBN01016854.1 coordinate 41,308, forward strand.
TCTCCAGGTTTCCTGGGGCTCCTTCAGGCCCTGCAAGGCCACCCTGAGCTCAGCCCAAAGCTTCTCCTGTCCAGGCTGAACAATCCCAGCTGTGCCAGCCTTTCCTCCCAGCAGAGCTGCTCCATCCCTCTGCTCATCCTGGAGCCTCCTCTGGGCTCTCTCCAGCAGCTCCACGTCCTCCCTGTGCTGGGCCCCAGGGCTGGGGCAGCTCTGCAGGTGGGGCCTCACCTCAGGGGGCCCAGGGGCACAATCCCAATCCCTTTCCTGATCCCAATCCCTTTTTCTGATCCCCACACTGGGCACGGGGAGCTCTGGGCTGGGGCAGGTCCAGCTCCCCCAGGGCTGCTCCATCTGCTCATCCCAGCCTGGATTGACCCCAGGGGTTGCCCTGGGACTTGGTACTTGCAGCACTTTGTACTTTCCTAGTGCAGAACCAAGGGAGGCACTGAGTGTGTCAAGGATGATCCACAGCATTTTCCAGGTGATATGTTCAGTTCTCCAGCTGTGACCAGCCAGAGCAGGCCCCATGGAGCACTTCTTACATCAAATCCACTTTGCTTGCTCACAGAAATGAATAATTAAGTACTTGCAGAGATGAAACTACATGAACACACCTCAGTGCTCATCTGATTCAACAGTGCTGCTGACAGTTTGAGAAGCCAAGCACTCAGCACTCCTCCAAAGGTTCAGCTGGACTGGTGCAACTTCCAAGAAGGAAACCCCAAATTACACAAGGAAAAAAAAAATCCAGCCAAAAAAAATGCCCCTTCATATGTTGAAAGGAGAAAACAGCAGCAGCAAATAATCCTCAGTTAAGGCCCCCAGCAAGAGATGCCCTCACACTCTGCAGTAAAGAGGATCTGCTCACACACTTCTGTTCTTTTCCCTTTTTATTTGTAGTTCTCCAGCAAACACTATCCATGACAACTTCCAAGCTCCAGGAGCTCTGTATGGCAACAGCTCATGGCTTTCAGCCCTGCTGAAGAATCTCACTAATTATTTCAACTGCTGGTATTGAAATGAGGACAAATGAAGGAATAACCCCAGTATTGGGGTATATGTTTGTCTGTGGCTCTTTTAATCATTGCTTGGACAGCTGGGAATTGGAATGCTTGAGGAGCAGGAAAAAAGGAGAAAAAAAAACCCCAAGCTGCACCTCCTGTTCCTTCAGGACATGAACAAAGGAGAAAGAATTTTGAATTGGGCCCAGCAGAAAGATCAGCATCTTCCAATCCTGAGATCATTCCCTCTGAAAGGTTCTTGTTTAAGAGCCCCAAAGGAGGGTTTGCAGGGGCCTCCCAAATCCTGCCTGCCAGCAGCCAGGGCAGGGTCAGGGCACTGCTAAAATCCTCCAGGAACTGCAGGTGCCAACTGGGAGAATCACGTTGGAATGAGGCAAAGGAACTGGGCAAGAGAGCAAATCCTGCAGGCTGAGGGGGAAATGCAACACCTCGGGACAACTAGAACGTGCCAGGGAACACTGGGGAGACACCTGACAACCACCACGGAAAGGGGAGGCAAAACTGCCTGAAACACAGATTGGCAGGGCACAGCTGAAGCCAGAAATGATGGAATCCCAGGAGGATTGCACTGGGAGGGACCCTACAGGGGTATCCAGCTCGGGCTCCCTCTAGAAAAGAAGGAAAAAAATTCCAAATACGTACAGCAGGTCCATACTCATGGAATCATGGAATGGTTTGGGTTGGGAGGGACCTTACAGCCCACCCCTGCCATGGCAGGGACACCTCCCACTGTCCCCAGTGTCCAACCTGGCCTTGGGCACTGCCAGGGATCCAGGGGCAGCCACAGCCCCAGTGAGGCTGCACACAGGACTGAGGTTTGTGTTCTGCTCACCTACTTCAAAACTTGGAGGGTTTTCTGTGAGTGTTTCTTTGAAATGCATGTCACTGCTGACAGCTGAGGAGGCTGTTAGAGCACTCCCAAATCAAACATGCAGGATATTAAGGCTCATCCCAACACACCTGCCTCAACAGGCAAACAGCACACGTGGCTTCCCCCAAAGCCTGCAGAGAACATTCCTAACAAATCCTGCAGGGAATACAGGATGGAGGGCATGAAGCACCCTGCCCACAGCCTGGTTTCCTTAAATACTAAAAAAGCTTTGATTAGTTAAGTAAAACCTTTAGATTTGATATTCCAGGGGACTGGGAATATCAATTCCCACATGGGAATTCAGTGGAACCCTGGAAAACACTCTGTGTGACAGAAGGATTGATCTGGTTTTGAAACCAGCAGTTGCAGAGTCTCAAGCCCCAGTAACACACAGAAATCATGTGTGAGTTAAGCATTATGAAAAAAAACCCACATAGGAAAAAAAACCAAAAAACTTCAGGGGGAATCATAGATGTCCCAAGTAGGATCACATAGTTGCAAGTGAGATTTAATTAGGTTTCAGTGCAAAATTTAGTGTTTGAAATCCAGAGCCAACTCAGACAAACCTCATTCTTTAAATGCTTCTCCCTAGACTGGACAGACTGAACAGATCCACAGAGATCTAAGGGAAAAACAAAAAATAAAGAGCCATAACATTAAAATGTAACAGCCTGGCCAAAAATATGAGTAACCAGATGCACAGTGCCAGAGGTCAGAGATCCAGCAGCAGTGCTCCTGCCAGCCATTGAGGAGCAGGAATAAAGAATCCTGCAAGGAGGCACCGAGCCAGCACCGTCCCCAAGGACAAAGGACTTCACACTTTTTTTTTTCAGTTACCTTGCCAATAACTTCCCCACTGTATCCAACACCAGCCATTGGATCTGGAAGGAATATAATGATTTTATAGCAACCAGCTGTGGAGGTATTTTTCAAACAGAACAAATTGGATACAACTGCCAAATAGTTTCCCAACAAATTTAGCCTGTTTCTAGTGGGAGGAGAAAACTCTGCTGGCTGCTGTGATCCAGAACACAACAGAAATCTGAGTCCTGTTCAGAACAAATCTGATAAGCAGGAGCAGATAACAGCCAGCCAGGTGTGCACCTTTTGTTAGTGTGCCAGGACATCACTCCACAGCCTCTCTCCTCTGGAACAGCATTTCCATGAGAGCTTTCCACGCTGCTTACACTCTGCCCACCAACTTCACTAATATTTATATAAAGTCATTTTACTTTATATATATAAATATTTTTATAAAAATTACTAATATTTACTAAAGGCCAACTTTACTAATATTTCCATGTCCCTTGGAAGAGTTTATCAGGGAATCTTCTGGGGAGGTGAAGCAGCCCCAGAACACAGCAGCTCTACAGTGGCACAGGAGAGCCCTGGAGGGGCAGGGAACAGAGCTGGGGAAGGGGCTGGAGCCCCAGGAGGGGCTGAGGGAGCTGGGAAAGGGGCTGAGCCTGGAGAAAAGGAGGCTCAGGGGGGACCTGGTGGCTCTGCACAAGTCCCTGCCAGGAGGGGACAGCCGGGGGGGTCGGGCTCTGCTCCCAGGGAACAGGGACAGGAGGAGAGGGAACGGCCTCAGGCTGGGCCAGGGGAGGCTCAGCTTGGCCAGCAGCAGGAATTTCCCCATGGAAAGGGTGCTCAGGCCTTGGCAGGGGCTGCCCAGGGAGCTTTGGAGTGCCCATCCCTGCAGGTGTCACCTGGAGGTGGCACTCAGAGCTCTGGGCTGGGGACAGGGTGGGCACAGCTGGGACTGCCTGGGCTGGGAGGGCTTTTCCAGCCTCAGGGATCTGGGGATTCTCTCTCCATTCTGGGTCCTGAAGCTCTCAGAACAGTGCAGAGATGTGGCTGTCCCCATGCTCAGATGAGGCCACCCCTGCTCCAGTTTCCAGGTGTGCAGAGCCATGAAAAGATCCAACCTCCCTCCTGCAGACCAACAAGCACCTCAGCTGAAGCATTTTTTCTCAGCAAAACAAGAATGAGACACCTGAGAATTCATGTGAGTGCTTTCCCCAGCTCAAACACAAAGCAGGAAATCTCCAGGTAACTTGTAAAAATAAGGGAAATCAAGGCTGATATTAGTTCATGGACATCAGCCCAAGTGCACATCCTCACAATACTCATTTTAGGAGTCTACAAATCCAAAGAAAGGTGGAAACCACCTAACTAGGTAACAGCTCTGCTTCCTTCTATCACAACAAGGCTTTGTTTCTATTTAAATCTTCACAGAATAAAGTCTTTAATCTTTCATGAGAGACAAAGCCAAGCTAATGCAGGATGGAATTATTGGTAGAATGTATTCACCTGGTTTCAGAACACTGTACAGGGATAACAACTGAACTCAACAGGTGAATAAATGTTCAAAGTCCCAGGATTGTTTGGGTTGGAAGGGACCTTAAAGCTTGAATTCCCTGTCCCAGGCTGCTCCAAGCCCCAGTGTTTACTGCCCTCCAAACCTGTCCAGCTAAAAGGGATCTCAGATGGAGAGGAACTGCACACAAGGGTCTCTGGGGAGGATTCAAGGCACCTTTGTTTAATAAGAATTTATTTATTTCTCCCCTTTCCCTTTTCTTTTTTCCTTCCCCTCCCATCTGAAGCTGGGGAAGGACATTAAAGCACAATCAACCTGCCCACAAAAGGAAATGAAGTGTCACCAGAATTTCAGTGCTCAAGGGTCTCATGTCAGTGCACTTTTCATTCATAATGCTGGCAGGATTCTGAAGGGGGTGTCTGAAACACCAGGACTCCATTTGTGGCACTGGGCTGAACCTCCCAAGCACAATGTCTCATTTTAAGGTAACAACTGAAGAGATTGACATGATTACATCCCCTGCACACACGTGGCTGCTGCCCTGGCCCAGCTGGATTGTGCTTTGCTGTCCCTAACAAAGCCCAGGTGGTTTAATCCAGGATTGCAGCGAGGTAATCCAGGGAAAAATGGAATTTGGGATTACCACAATAGAATCTGGAAACTCTAGGAATTGAGCAACTCCAGCAGGACAGCCTGATTTCCTTGGAGCTACAGAGTAACATTTTCCTGCCTGAAGCACAGAGAGCAGGAAAAATTGCAACATTATTTCTGAGGCTTCACGTGATTCCTGATTGCAGCAACTTCATCACCCATCAAAAAATCCTCCCGGCCTCTTAATCCCACAGAAACCCTCAAAGGCCCCCAAGACACGAGGGGCACGAGGTTTGTTTTGCAGCCACCAGCAGCACCCAGCAGGACCTGGAGCTGAGCAGAGTGCAGCCCGTGAGGCTGAGGTCCCAGCTGACGTGTCATCCCTGGAACGGGCTCAGCTCCGTGAGCCAAGCACTGAAAGGTCAGAGCTCCAGTTCCCTCTCCTGCCTCCAGGAGAGGGGGGAGCCCAGCAGGGAAAAAGCGATCCTGCTTTATATCCCTCCTCCTTCCAGCCCTGCAGCTCTCCTCCTTCTCCTCCTCTCTCAGCAAGGACTCCAAAGTCTGTCACGAGAGACAAGCGGGAACAGGGAGAAACCAGCTCAGACCCCACCAGCTCAGCTGAGAAATTCTGAATTCTCCAAGTGAGACCTCAGGGGTTTGACCAAGAAGCACAAACACATCAGCATTGGGAAGAGCTGCCCAGGGAGCTCTGGAGTGCCCATCCCTGGAGGTGGCACTCAGAGCTGTGGGCTGGGGACAAGGTGGGCACAGCTGGGACTGCCTGGGCTGGGAGGGCTTCACCAGCCTCAGGGATTTGGGGATTCTGTGAACTGCTGATGTTTAAAGGCTCAGAGATCCCACATCACATTTTACAGTACAAAAGCTGTATTCAAGTTAAAAGTGTGATTAACAGAAAACTTTGCCAGATTTCCTAAAATCAGAGAATCACGGAATATCCTGAGTGGGAATAAACCCACAGGGACCATCCAGTCCCACCCTGTCCCTGCCCAGAGCCCCAACAATCCCCCCTGGGCATCCCTGGGTGTCCAAAGGCTCCTGGAGCTCTGGCAGCCTCGGGGCCGTGCCCATTCCCTGGGGAGCCTGGGCAGTGCCAGCACCCTCTGGGGAAAGAAGAGCCTTGCCCTCCAATCCCCCTCAATCCCTCCTGGAACAGCTCCAGCTGCTCCCTGGGTGCTGTCCCTGCCCAGCAGAGAGAGAGGAAGAGCAATGGGCACTACAGGTTCATGAGGGGGCAGGAGAGGCACTCTGGGGATTGGTTTTACATTCTAGAACTCTTGGGGTTAAATATCTCCATTAGTGAATAGACATAAAGTGATTTTTTGAGCCATACAATAGCCTTTATCAGCAGCTCAGAGTAACATTGAGAGCCCTTGACTCTAAAGGATGCAGCTCTTTCCCTCCTCACAAAGCAAAATTGTTCTGCTTGCATCATCCCCAGACAGCAGAGCTCGAAGCAGTGCCCTCAGATTCAGATGCTGAGTAGAAAGAGCAGCAGCAAACAATCCCTGCCAGACAATCCTGCCAGACTGCAGCTGGAGAACTTCCTATTCCTGTGTCACAGGAGCTTCCCAGTCCCCGCACGGAGCTCTGGGATTTATGGGTCATCCTCAACTCCTGACTCTGCAAAAACCATGACTAAACAAGCTAAAAAAAGCGTGGAGCTGCTGAAGTGAAAATGCTGCACAAGCCTCAGCTCCACTCAGATCACTCTGATAAGAGCTGTGATAAGGAAGCACGTTCTGAGTTTCCTGGCAGCAGCCCGGGGTCAGAGATCAGGAAGCAGCAAACGGGAGGATCCATCTGGTTCAGTCCCATCCCAATCCAGGATCTCCTCAAGCCCAATGTCCCCTTTTGTCCCACCAAAACCACCTGCAGGGCTCTGGGCCCACGGGAATTTCCAACCCTGAGACTCCCTGATCCCAATGAAGGCAGAGATTCCTGAGGACACCACCCAAAAAACGCACTGCATCTGCCTTCTCCCTCTGGCCACGCCGTCGTTATTTGACAACATTTCCTTGAAGCAACCCCATTTCTCAGCAGCCAAAACCAGATTTCTGTCACATTTCTTAAAGTGCATGCAGCATGTTAACCAGCAGGTTGTGTTTGTTCTCTAATGAGCAGGTTATATCAGTGTGGTTTGAAGCAGACTGAGAACAGAACAGCAGGACGTGCACGAGTTTCCAAGGTGGAAAATGGCTCTTTCCAAACTTTGTCCTTAAACACTACAAAAATCCACAGTGCCATGAATTGAGGTATAGATGACTTTACATGAAAACGTATTTTAGCACTTTTATGCTTTGAACTCTTCCTCTGAATATGACTTTTACAAACCAGAACTTTAAAAAGAAATTATAACAGACAACTATAAGGAGCACTTGGGAAAGAATAGGGGAGAACCTTGTTACATGTCTGCTTTTAAATTTAGTATTTCCCTGAACACCTCCAGTAACTTCACACCACGCTACTTTATTCCACAAAAAACACCCTGCCCTCTTCTCTTTGATGCTCATTCTGTTGTTTGCAATTCAAGCCCGCACTGAAGAACAGAGGTGTTAACAAGGAAGACAATTATTAAAGTATTTCACCTCTCCCTACACCCAGTTCCTGTCACAAAGTTTTTTCCTGGCTGGGATTGGCTCTCACCATCACTCACAGAACAAAACCCGTGAACATCTCAAAGGGTGAGAGGGAGAGAACACCTGCCAGCCTGCAGAGACCATTAAAATGAAGAAATACAGATGCAGGACAAAAGGAAGGGAAGAAAAAAACAGGTAAGAATGGGGATGGCTGCAGGCAGGAGGGGGGGGAAAGCAACCTCAGGCCCAGGCAGCAGCTGCAGCAAGGATTCAGGGCAGAGAACTGCCTCCAAAAAATCGAATTACACCAAATGTCCATGCAAAACAGGCAGCCACCAACCCCAGGGCTGAGCAGCACAGGAGCCTGTCTGTCTGTCTGAGAGCTCTGGAGCACTGAGGTCATCCAGCTGGGGCTCACATGAGGCTCAGAGGAAAATGTCAGGATTTTTGCTCAAGAGATCCAATGGTTACATCATCCCATTCGGTACATGACCAGATTAGTGGCATTTCTTACAAAACACAGCTCTCGGGCTCTCAGCTTTTATGGTTCTCTGTAAGAATTACTTCCCCAAAATAGCCCAAAGGTTTATGAAGTTATGAGAAGTTGCACTGGGTAACTGAGCTCCTCACCAAAACACAGGAATCCCCACAGAATCTGTCCACACCTGAAGGCCACGTGCAGAATTTCCTTAAAAGCCATTAAATATTGCACCTTGCAGTTCACAGGCCGGCCCATAACCTGGTGCCTGGGAATCTGAAATTGTAACTGCAGTGTAGTAAAAAATGAAAAAAAGATGTTTTTACAGTTAGAATAAATGGCTTTATCACCATAAGGACACGATGATTAACAGAGTTCTGTGTTTAATTTGTGATTAACACAAAATTGGCTCGACTGTAGCTTCAGTTTTCAGCTCAGCCTTGTGAACACTTCAGATACCAGCAGCAAGTTTCCAACACAGGAGCAGAGGTGTTAAATTGGACCACAGTATAAAGACTGCCATGGAGAGAGCCCTCCCGAAGTCCCCCTGACCTTTGGGAGCTGAATGTGCAGCTGCCTTTCCCCAGGCTCAGGCTGCACACACACAGCTGAATTCCCTGCCCAGCAGCCAAGGTTGGATCTCCACAGTTCAGCTGGGAGGGCAAGGAACAAAAAGTCCGTGTGTGCTCGGCAGGAGGAGCCTCGGGCCCAAAACAAGAGAGGCCTCTTCTCCTTCCCCAGGATGGGCGGGGGCTCTGCTGCCAACACACAACCCGACATCGCCGAGACATTTCCCTCCTGCACTGCTGCAAACACTCAGAGACACCTCAGGGTGCTGAGAGAAAACCCTGAAAGTTGTTCTTTCCCCAGAGCAGCCGTGCCATGGGCACCTCGGGGTGTCAGCAGCCCTGCAGGACCCCGGAGGGAGGCTGGGAATCACTCCCAGCAGGTGTGATCCCAACACTGCATGGGCTGGGCTGGGAGGGACCTCAAATCCCACCCAGGGCCACCCCTGCCATGGCAGGGACACCTCCCACTGTCCCCAGTGTCCAACCTGGCCTTGGGCATTCCAGGGATCCAGGGGCAGCCACAGCTGCTCTGGGCATTCCAGCCCTGCCAGGGAACAATTCCTGCCCGGGATCCCATCCAGCCCTGCCCTCTGGCACTCTGGATTATTTCTCGGGAATATTTCAATGCAGTAAACACTGACAGTTCTGGATGGAAGTGCAGAAACCCACGTGCTCCAGAGGAGGTTCATCCTGAGTCCTGCAGAGTGCTGCCAACATTCCAGGTGGCTCCATGGGAATCCTCCCTCAGGAATCACAGGTTTCAATCCAGGTGTTCTGTGTATTTTGAAAGTGTATTAACAACTATTCCCTACAGCCTGTGCATTTCTGTGGAGCACATGAAGCTGCACCTTGAGACGCTGCAAAGCCAAACCTGCCCAGCCATTTCCAGCCAATTACTCATGGCCAGGGCTCGACCCTCCAAAGGTACCAGGGAGAGAATCCCCAGAGAAATCTGAAGGATCAAAACACCAAGGAAAACCTCAACTTTTGAGACAAGGAGTCTTCAGTGGAATTATTTTAACAGTGTCATTAGGGTTTGCTAATCTACATTATTAGTGGCAGTATATTTATGAGTAATATGGAATGTACCATCAGGCCCTTGGTTTTCCAGGATTGCCATCCCACAAAACCTCTGACAAAGTCCACGGATGGAGAGCTCAGCTCTCCCAGCTGTGGGCACACACAGCCATGAGGGAATGCAGGGAAAGGGGATGGGAACTGCTGTGGGAGAGAAACACTGCACAGACTGAGGCTTCACACACTCATCACTGTGATTATTCCACAGTTCCACACACATTTCATCACATTTTCAATTTGTTGAAAAGCAGAGTTCACAGAGAAAAGATGCCCACTTTTCTCTGTGACACTAACACTAATTAATTCAATTACCTTAAAAACAACACAGGAAAAAGTAAAATATAATATCCAACACATGTAAGTTTGATAAGAGAAAACCAAACCATGGAGTTTTCTGTGTTTAGACTGATTGCAGTGAAGGGAATGCTGTAAAAATGCACCTTTTGCATCAAAAATACAACAACTTTTCTTCCTGGGAATGCCCAAGGATACCTCTCTTCCCTCCTTCCCACTCAGAATTATTTAATTTCTATTAAATAGAAATGTTCTATTCTGGTCAAGAAGCTGATCCTCTGGAGGGGACAGCCAATGCCCTGTTTGCATAGGAGAGATTAGTTTCTAATTACTATCAGTAATTAGTGCTTTCCTGCAGCTGAAGGTGGAATTCCTCTGTCAGGAACGTGAGTACCTGCAGCCCTGCCAGGCACAGAGCTCCAGAGACATTCATTGCAGACAGGTGGATCCACAGACACCTCAGCTGGTGCCTCCCAAACCTCCCAGCTCACAAATACTGTCACAAATCCTTCATCTGCAATGAAAACCCTAACACGTGCCTGTAGTGACAGTGCCGGCCAAAAATAACCAATCCAGTAGATTCTGTTTAAATTGTACAAATGCACTTTTTAAAGGGGGCAGCTCCTCGTGCCACAGAAGGTTTCAGCACCTCACAGTGAGGTTTGCTGTGCACAAGGCATTCATCAGCAGATCCCAGCCTGGATCCCCCTCCTGATTGTCCACCACCCCCTTCAATTTCATGCTTGGCAAGTAAAAACAAAACCGAGTTGCTGTGGAGGGGCCATCCCAAGTTCAGCACTCAGAGCTCCCAGCACACAGCAGCAGCTGGGGCAGCCCTGGGGTGATTTGATGGCAAAAGGAGACTAAAGCCCCTCACATCTCTGGGGTTCCAACTCTGAGCCACCCCCAGCTGAAAGGTGCCCCTCAAACCAAGCTGCTCATGGTTCATCCTGCTCTGGTGCTGCCCACAGCACAGGGAAATGTTTGTGGCTGCCAACTCCTGAGCACACAACCCCAGAATGGGCTGGGAGGGACCTCAAATCCCACCCAGGGCCACCCCAGCCATGGCAGGGACACCTCCCACTGTCCCCAGTGTCCAACCTGGCCTTGGGCACTGCCAGGGATCCAGGGGCAGCCACAGCAAATCTGGGCACCCTGTGCCAGGGAAGGGTTTCCTACAGAAAACTTCCACCCCACTGATCTCCCCATTCCTCAACCCATTGCTTGGTTTTTTTTCCCTAACTTTTTTTTCTTTATTCTTCTATTCCTCTTTGCCCTGGTGTTATCCTACTAAAAGCTGAAATTACAATCCAAAGACACCCCAGAAAAGGCCATCCAACGTCATGATTTAGGAATATTTCACTGCTGGATTCACATTCTTTCCTGAATCCAAATCTATCCTAACTGCCTGGTTAGAGGCATTATGGAAAGGCCACCAAACAGCAGCCAGAGATGGAACAGGCACTGCAGGTCATGGCTCTGAGACCCCAGTTCTTACTTCACCCAAGAACCAGGACATAAAGGAAAATTATCAGGCAAACTGTGCTACCCTGCAAAGGGTAGAATTCCATTCATTTTATATGGAATGAGGGACAGTGGGATGTCACAGAGGGAACAGAGGAGCTGAAAGAACCGAGTGTGGTTTGTGAGGCAGCAAGTGCAGGGTGCAGACACCGGGGAAGCCGCTGGGAACCCGCTGCTGTGCACGAAACATGACCCCCTGTGAGGCTGCCAAAATCGGGGCGGGCACAGCGGGGCCCAGCACGGAGCCCGCCGGGATTTACAGCCACGGCCGGGCCGCCCCAGCTCGGAGGGAACAGAAAATGCGGCTCTTTGCTCTGCCCGTGCTGGGGACGCAGCGAGGACACCCTCAGCATCCACAGCACCCCCCTCCCGCAGCCGGGAACGGGCGTGAGACAGGCGGGGCTCCTCCCCACACAGGGAAAACCTTAACGGAGAGGAGAATCTGGCATCAATTCACTGGTATAAACTATAAATTATAAACTATACAGGAGCATGGAATATCCTGAGTGAAAGGACCCACAGGGATGATCCAGCCCCACCCTGCCCCATCCCTGGGTGTCCAAAGGCTCCTGGAGCTCTGGCAGCCTCGAGGCCGTGCCCATTCCCTGGGGAGCCTGGGAAGAACCTCTGGGGGGAGAACCTTTCCCTAAAATCCCCCCTCAATCCCTCCTGGCCCAGCTCCAGCCGCTCCTCGGGTCATAAGGAAGTTTTCTGTGGGAGAACATCACCAGGTCATACCCAGCAAAGAAAGTTACAGGTGGCTACAACAAAAGGTAAAAGGCAGAAGGAAAGGCCGTGTGGAGTAACACTCCCCAGAGCCATCAACACCCAGAATACAGCGGGGCTTTTTCATTTAAGAAAATGCATCAATTCGGAGCTTGACTCCAATACATATTCAGTTAATACCCACTAAATATCTATTGCCATGTAAGCTCTAAACAAAAAGCACTTGGGAACTGGGCAGCGGGAAGACGTAGAGGAGGACAGAGCGTTTCTTGTTTTAACGAGGGCCACACTATCCCCCCTGCAATGCCGGCTGGTTTACTAATAGGAATTACTTACTAATAATCCTCTCTGATAAGCCATGCAAGTGTTTTCCCTTCATGCGGCAGAGAAAGGCAGAATTCACAGAAAACATAGTTTTTTACACGCGAACCCTAAATTTCACCCCAAATAAAGCAGCAGCTGAACCAGAACAAAAGATGCCCGCAGGGAATATCATCCACAGCCCTGCCTGCTCACCCGAGGCAGAGTCACACACAGGGACACAACCCGCCCCACGGCCCGGCTCCTCTTCCCGGCACCATTCCCTCGTTCCGTAAGGGACGGCACTCCCAAGGGATGGCGCTCCCAGGGAATGGCATTCCCGGCCCAGGGCACTCCTCAGGGACGGCATTCCCGATGGATGGCTCTCCTCCCTTCCCTCGCTCGGGGCGCAGCGGGCGCGGGCAGCAGCGGGACCAAGGTGATTTCAGCTGAAGGATCCCCACACGTTACGGTCACAGGAGCAGCACAAGGCACCGGCCCCAGCAAGGGGCGCAGCATCACTCCCCGCCCGCCGCGGCTACCGAGGGAGGCGAGGAGGAGGACTCGGGCCCCGGCACCGCGACACGCCCGGGCACCGTGAGGGGCTGCGGCGGCGCTGCCCCCCCGCCGGCCTGGGCTGAACCGCCGCCGCC
>VXBN01016854.1:62224-75014 GCA_013397395.1 Sinosuthora webbiana
ATAATTGAGGTGTCATTTCTTAATTGGACAATTTGGGCTTAAAAGACCTTGGAAAGAGATAGAGACAGAGCCATTTTTCACCCTGTTAGCTGGAACTCACAGTTTGTGAGACTGTAACAAAGATAAGAATTAATAGACATCTGAGTCCAAACATGAAAACTGCATCTCATGAGCATTTAATCCCGGCTCTAACAGAAGAAGATAAAAACCCACAACCAGACAAAAATGACACCTGGCAGTACCAAGCAGCACTCAGTGGTGTCCCCATCCTTTCTCCCTCAATCCCAAAATGCTGTAGAAGCACCTCTGGAACTGCCTCATGCCCATGGACACCCTGGCCAAGGTCTCTGACCTGTCCTAAACCTGCCAAGAGGGGACTGACCCCAGACCAAGTGGGACCAGGGAATTCCTTCAGAGAATGCTTTGGTTGGAATGATTGCTTGTGTGAAATTCAAGGTCTGTGTTCCTTATTTTTTCAGGAATTTTGCCCCTGGATTCTGAGGAGTCTGGTGTCTGTGAAGTTATCCTGGTTCACGAGCATTATTTGGGTTTGTAGATTATACATTTTGCTCATAATTATTTTTACTCTATCTGTAGACTTTGCTTTAGCATTTCTGAAAGGGAGCCCATTACCTTGGAGCTCTGGACACACTCCTTCCATGCCAATATTCCAAAATTCCAGCTGCCCCACCAAGTCAGAAGTTTGAACACTCAGTGCTCTCAAGGACTTTTTCTTTGCTGTCACCATTTCACAGTTCATGATGGCCTAAACCACACAAGCTGACCCTGTTTTTTTCCTTTTCTTTTTTATAAATTCCCATTTCCTTGCTTCTTTGTTACACTTTTTTCTAACCTGTCAAAAAATTCATGAGGAGAAATTTTCTTTTTTCTTCCCTTTGACTCAGTCCATTAATATCACTTGGGACCAGGCTAACAGACAGGGTGAAACAAGCAGACTGGAATTGGAGAAAGGAATTTTCAGGGATGAGGGTCAGGGAAAGCCTAGTATTGAAATGTAGTTTTCAATTATTGTGAGCTTCCAGTTTTCCCTTTCTGGGCATAGATTGCTTTAATGAGTGGGATACTAAATGTGGGAGCCCCTGTCCTTCTTCCAACCATTTGTTACCTTGAGCAAGCTATCATTTTGGTCAAAATTTGCTCTTCCCAAAGAAACTATGGCTGTCCCTGGATCCCTGGCAGTGTCCCAGGCCAGGTTGGACACTGGAGCTTGGGACAGTGGGAGGTGTCCCTGCCATGGCAGGGGTGGCACTGGATGGGCTTTGAGGTCCTTCCAACCCAAACCATGCTGGGATTCTAAAAATCTAAATTTGGCTTGTGTCGTTTCTGTGACTGCCCATGAATTCCAGCTGTGTAGTTAGTTATGAGGTGGCTCCCTTAAGCTTGGCTACACCAAAATTGAATCCCTAATTTAATTGTGTAAAAGATGGAAAATATCCTCTCCACGGCTTCCTGATATGAGAGGGAACCAGGGGTCAGTGGTGTTGACCTGTGTGCTGGTGCAGCCTTCCTGACTCGCTGTGACAGGTTTTGCTGAACAAACCCCAAGGATTTTCCTGGGGTTTTCACCATCTCTTTTGTGTGTTGGTTGATGTGTTTGTGTGTTTGTTTGTGTTTTTCCTCCCTCAGTTCACAAGCCAGAGAAGGTGTGTTGGGCAGAGGCCGCCGGGACGGTCCGGGATGGGCTCCGCGCGTACACGGCCCTGCACTACCTGTCCCAGGTGTCCCCTGGCTGCAGTGTCCTCGTCCTGGATGGAGCAAGTGTGGGTAACAGCTGGGCTCACAGCTCCCCTCTGCACAAACCTCCCTTAGCAAATGATGCCTGAAGTTTTATCTTTGCTGTATTTCAGGTTCTGTGGTGCCCAGGGGTGCAGCTCTGAGCTCACAGTCAGTGTCACTCAGCTCTGCACACAGCAGGGACACAAAACAAATCCTTTTCCTGCTGCACACCAAGGACAGCTGGGACAAGTGTTCAGGCCCCAAAGCACAAACAAGGGTGGGCTGAGGAGAGAAAACAAGAAGGATGGGACTGCATCACCTGCAGCTGGGATTGGACAATTAAACTCCAACATGCAAATGGACCAAAACTTATCAAAGTGTGAGACCTCCTGACCGTTTGTCCATTTTGTGACCATTTTGTGACCATTTTGGGTCCATTTTGTGACCATTTTGGGCCCACCTTGGGTGTAGCCCTGGTCAGGCTCTTGTCCTGCCCAAGGTATACCTTAAAGGCCTTTTAATGAATATCTATTTTATTCCCCAGCTCTGTCCAGTCTCTGTTCCAGCTCAGCCCTCCCAAGGCATCAGGCACAGCCTGTGCATTTCTCCCAGCTGGGCTCACCAGGGAGTGCTGGCTGTGCCCTTCGTTTCATGGGTTTGCAGGAAGGGCTTTCCCATGTGACATCCTGACCAGGAATATTGTCCTGCCTGGAGTGTGGGGGTGCAGAGAGAGGGAGGGTGTTCTGGTGTCCTACAGTGACACAGTTATCCCTGAGTCCTCAGGGATAACTGCAGGAAAATGCCTTATTTTTTAGTCCTCTCCCATTGAGGCCTTGGGAGGTAATTAGCATATTGTAATTGGTTTAATTGTCCAATTACAGCTGCAGGTTATGAAGTTCCATCCTCCTTGTTCTCTCCCCTCAGCCCTCTGTTGTTTATGATTTTTTGGGCCTGACAACTTGTCCCAGTTGTCCCTGGTGTGCAGCAGGAAAAGGATTTGTTTTGTGTCCCTGCTGTGTGCAGAGCTGAGTGACACTGACTGTGAGCTCAGAGCTGCACCCCTGGGCACCACAGAGCCTGAAATACAGCAAAGATAAAACTTGAGGCATCACCACCTTTGCTTTTTACCTTTTCTTGGATATAAATAATTTGATTTGCATCCCTGCAGTTCTTAGTGCTGATGAAGATATGGGGCTCCCTAAGCCAAGGTTCTGTAATGTAAACATGGCTGGGGCTTTTTCCTTGGAGCTTTTTTTCCCTTCAAGCTCCAAGTTCCAACTGCAGTGAAGGTGGCTGTGGTAATTAAAGTGGAATCTGAGCTATTTTGTTGAAGACAAGAACCAGTTACTGACCAAAAGTTCATTCAGAGCTTCCCAGTCACTCAAGAGTTGTTTTGGCCTCACTTATATTCACAGAAGCGGGTCTGTGAATATTCAGTTCTTGTTTCAGCTGTGTTTTATTGCAGGAATAAGTTCATTTCTGGGTACTCTCCTGAGTGGCCTTTGCAATGTAATTGTTCTTAAACAGCATGAAATTGTTGGTGTAAACAAATGAATCAATAAATTGATCAATGAGCCTGCTTTTCCCTCCTCAGCCGTTCGGGACCATCGCGATTCAGCTGGCTCAACACAGAGGGGCCAAGGTCATCTCCACTGCCCACAGCCTGGAGGACAAGCAGTACCTGGAGAGGCTCAGACCTGCTGGGGGTGAGTTTTGGCCTGCAGGGATAAAGTTTGGCCCAAAGAATGTCTCGAAATATTGTTTTTTCTGGCAGGTCTAGAGACTTCCTTCTGTAAAAAGTAAATACAAATTGATAAGTGGTCTAATGAAATGGTTTTCAGGTTAGTTCTCTACTCCACAGGTGGTTAATTTCTGGTTTAGGTGTACTTAATGGCATCTTTATTCTCCATTTCACTTGTAATGACTGGCAGTGCTTTCCAGCAGTGCTGAGTGCTGGCTTTTGGCCTAAGTGCTCAGGAAATCTTTCCGTGTGATGAAGTGGTTGCTGTGGAAGGAAGGATTGCTGAGTCACCCCTAGCCCAGTGTGTGCCAGAGCTCACACACCTGCCAGCCAGCACTCAGCAGGCTCACACTACTCCCAGCAGTGTTTGATCTCAGGTACTGCCACAGCTGGAGCTGGACCTGCACAGGCTCTGCATTCTCCTGCTTTCTAAAGGAGCTTGGCCTCACACACAACACTTCCCTGACTTCTTCTTTTTGATACTTCAAGTTTGGTTGTTTTTTTTTTTTCCTCTGAATATGAAATGAGAAAATACTCTGTGTAGGAGCTGCTGGCATCTTTTCTGATCAAACTTTTGGTGGTGGTTTGTGGAGGGAAGTGGAATATTCCTTTATTCAGACAGTTTTAAAATAAAGGATGGATTGTCAAGTCTGGCTGGAGGTGCAGCAAAAGGTTAAAACTGGTGCCTGCTACCTCCTCCTGCAAATACCAAATGCTGCAGTGTAATCCCCAGGTTTATTTTGCAGAGTGTGATTTTTGTTGGCATTCACTGACGTTCCAGAGCACTGCAGCCCCTCCAGATTTCTCTAGAGCTTGATAGTAACACCTTTTTTTTTTGAAATTTGACAGAAATACCCTATTTTTTCCTAATTTCAGCAGCCTTTTTTTTACTGTCTCTGTGTTTATATATTTTACTGCACTAGCAGTCGTGACAGACATCAGAGCTGGAGGATTTTTGGGACTGCTGTTGCTATGCAGAGCCTTGCTGCACCAGCTGTTCCAGGGCCAAAGAGGAAATACTGAAGACCTAAAACTTCCTTTTGGAACGTTTTCTGGATATATTTTCCTAATTATATGAAAAGCTCACGAGCTGGGAAAGGATTTGGCAATTTTATTCTCACAGTGCTGAGTTACTTTTTGCAGCATTTTTAAGTTCTTTGAATGTTAGTGCCAAACAGATCCTAAGTAACCCAAGCTCTGAGTGCCTTCTTGTGTCTGTGGGTGGAGAATTTTTTGGTTTTGTGCTTGTTCAGTGGGGTTTTGGTTCGTTTTTGGCAGATTTCAGTGAGCAGCAGTTTGTGTTATCATTGCTGAGCATACCAAGCTGCTTCCTGGAATGGCTGAGGGGGAAAAATGATAACTGTAATTTTATTTCAAATAAAGAAATTGAACCTGGGTACAGCATTAAAGAGAGAAACAGTTTGAGTGCAGAAGCAAAAAGCTTTTAAAAGTGTTCAGGCTTTCTGATTGGTTTGTTAATTAATGTGATTCCAGTGCCTGAAGTAGAGGGTCTTGGTAATGTTTCAGGATTTGTATTTAGACCAACAGAATGAGGCTTTTTTTTGTCTTCAGGAGTCTCTGGAGTAAGAATTATAATAGAATGAGGGAGAGGATTTTAACCAATTTTGACATTTTAAAGCCTGTGTTTCAGGCTGGAGACAGAATATTCCATAAACAATGGGATGAGTTTCTGTTAGAGAACCCAAGGAAAAGTATCTCCACACTCACAGATATTTCCTCTGCTCCCAAGGGCACCTCCTGCTTTTCTTTCAGTTTGGTTTGTGAGATTTTATTCTGTGCTGAGCTCTTGGGGGATGCCTCTGCTCAGAACCCCCCAGTGATGTCCTGGCTCTCCTGAGCACATCCTTGGGGTGAACAGGGTTTAAACTCTGCAGCTGAACTTCCCAGGGGAGAGCAAACTCTGGGAACAGGCTGTGGAATCCTGGTGTTTCTGGGCCTCCCAGCAGTGGAGGAGGAGACAAACTCAAGTTTTGCCAGTCAGAAGAATGTTATTTTGGAACTTGTGCAAGTCACAGCAGAAGAAACTGAACTGAGTTACCAGTATGAGAAATACATAAATGACAAAGGATTATGGAAAATTATATTACAATGTGTTGCTTGGCCTTTTCTGCAGTGGTGAGAATTTTTTCCAGCATTTTTTAGGAAGGAAGTTGACCAGCATTTTGATAAGTACTGTTAGAATTATTGTACTGAGTTAAGAACAAAACTGGATATTTTGCTCTACAGAAATCAGAAAATAGTCAAACTAGTGAAACTCTGGCCTTTTTTTTTTTTTTTTTTTGATTGCCAGGCTTTGGGTCTGTGAAATCAGAATTATTTTCAAAAAGTGAAATTATTTGCAGAAATAATACCATGTCAAATGGCACTGTGAGGAAAACCTTTTAATTTCTTGACTAAAGGAAACTGAGAAGAAAAGGATATTATGGGGGCTTGTTTGTGAATGGGGAATATGGCTATCATTAATGATTAATTATTATCCCATCTTTAGCAAACTTTGATCATGTGTTCTCTCCAGTGAAATCATTTGACTTCAGTGAAAAAAAAATAGAGAAAATGACTTAGGATTTGAATGCATCCTATGATTTGCTTGGGGATTTGAAGGGACAAAAAGAACCAAACCCAAGGCATTTACTGATGATTTAATATCCTTAATGACCAACTTCTTTAAATTTTTTCTTCCCTCCCTCCTCCCTTCCCTCCCCACTGCTGGGATGACATTCCAGAAGGAGCCCGGCAGCCTTTGGTGGGTGAGTGCAGAGCTCGGGCCACGAGCCTCTGGAAATTGGCCTCCAAATTTGTTTGATGTTCTTTCAGTTCTCATTTTCCTGTGAAGTCTTTGGTCTGTTTAGTTTAGTTTCTAAATGTTTGTTCTACCTCCTAATGATGAAACAAAACCTGTGGCTGTTCCTTCTCTGCCCCTGTGTTATTGTTATAATATTAAAAATGGCTTTTACCTGAAAGACAGCAGGGCTGGATGGGATCTGGGGCAGGAATTGTTCCCTGGCGGGGTGGGCAGGGGCTGGGATGGAATTCCCAGAGCAGCTGTGGCTGTCCCTGGATCCCTGGCAGTGCCCAAGGCCGGGTTGGACACTGGGGACAGTGGGAGGTGTCCCTGCCATGGCAGGAGGTGGGATTTGGATGGGCTTTGAGGTCCCTTCCAGCCCAAACCAGTCTGGGATTCTCTCATTCCTGATTCTGTGGTTCATCTTTATAACTAACCATAAACAGGCCATCATAGATACATGACAGGAAAATGTGGTGGTGGCTTTCAGTTCAGCAATATTTCAAGAGCAGATGTAAATCTCTTCATCTAAACATTTGAGTAGTGCCCCAGAGAGTCAGGACTTGGACAGGAATAGCAAAGAATGAACTTAGAGAAGGATTTCTAATCTTAGAGTGCCACATTTTGTCCTTTTGGGCCAACAAACCCATGAGCTGAACTTGTGCATTCATACCTTTTGGCGTTGATTTTGCACTGTGATGAAAATGAAAATAAAATATCTGTCAGGGTTTTTTGGAGTGTAGCTGCAAACCCCTTTGTGGTACCTGCAGGGAGTAACTGCATGTGCTGCTCTGAATCTGGGCTCTCAGTTTCGGGCACCTAAACCCCATTTTCACGGCTCTGAAGTTGTTTTTGTTGGTGTCCCGCTGTGGCAGCCCGGGTGATGGACGTGTCCCACGGGAAGATTGACGTGGCCGAGAGCTGCCTGGAGGAGACGGGCGGGCTGGGCGTGGACATCGTCCTGGATGCCGGAGGTACTCCCGGGGGCGCCCCTGCTGCCTCGGGAATTCCAGCTGGGATTTCAACTTGCACACAGCTCCTCTAGCACACAGTGCTGCGGGCAGACCACAGGCAGCTGCTCAATGGGGCTGAAATGTTCTTTGCTTGAAACTGAGAATTAAGAAATGGCTTTAAAGGGTGGAGCTGTGACATCGTTGTTTGTGCTGCCGTGTTTGAATACAGAAATGAACCCAAATTAACAGCACTGTCAGCCTCTGTTGGAAACCAGCTGTAAGAGGTGAAAAAACTCTGAAGTTACTATTCAGAGTAATATAAATTAAAAATATATAAATAAAATATTACTACATGTTATTATATAGTATATGCTATATACTATATGCATTCATTACTATTGTTATATATTTTATATATAACATATTGCTGATATATATTTTTATATAATAGTAGATAACTATATAGTTGATAAATATATAATAGTACATGATGTATCATTTATATATTTAAATTACATTTTGTATTGTATAGGCTATATTTTGTAGTGTGTTATATATTGTATTTTATATATTTTACATTTTATTATATATACTATATATTATATATATTATACATTTTACATATATATACTGTTTTATGTATAATATATATAATGTTATATACTATATAATACAGGCTATATTATTATTTCCTTCCCCATATATATATATATTTCCTTTCCTATATTATTCATATTATATATTATATTACAGTCTATATTATTACTATATAGTATTATGAATATAAACAAAATATAACTCTGAATAGTAACTTCAGAGCTATCATAAAATACTATTCTGAATAAAGTATATAAAATACTCAGGGTATAAATAAAGTAATAAATTCAGAGTTTTCAACGATTTTTAGCTGAAGCAACCGAAGAACTTAAGAGTTCCACTGAAATGTGTGGAAATAAACGCATATTGAATTTTCCACGTTTTCTTCTGAGCTCAGAGGAATTTGTTCTCCCTCCCCAGTGAGGTTATACAGCTCTGAAGATGAGCCAGCTTCCAAATCCCAGCTGCTGCCTCACAAGCACGACATCATCACTCTGCTCGGGGTTGGGGGACACTGGATAACGACAGAAAAGGACCTGCAGGTAAAGATGTGACAAGGAGGAGTTTGTCCCACAGAAAGCAGAGATACAGACACATAAAACTATTGTTTCAACCTGTCACTGTTACAAGTTTCCTTTCTTTTAAGAGTGGGCAAGGGGTGTTTTTTGTTTGGTTTAACCATCTGCATAAAATAACCATTTAACTTTTATTTTTGTACAGGGAAAATGTAACTAAATGACATTTTTCTTGAATTTGCTTCAGCTGGATCCTCCAGACAGCCATTCCTTGTTCCTTAAGGGAGCCACAGTGTCCTTCCTGAACGATGAGATCTGGAACCTGTCCAATGTGCAGCAGGGGAAGTACCTCGATATCCTTTGGGGGTCCTGTGGAATTCTCACTGCTCAAAGCAGTGAAAAGACAACTGGGAAATCCCACTGAGAGGTTCTCCTCTGCTCAGAGCTAGAAAGGTGGAGCTAAAATATGAGAGACACTCAGGTTTTGAGGTGTTTTCTGCATTCCTTTAAAAGACATCATGGAATCCCAGACTGGTTTGGTGGGAAGGTCCTTAAAGCTCATCCCACCCCTGCCATGGCAGGGACAATTTCCACCATGCAGGGTGCTCCAAGCCCCAGTGTCCAACCTGGCCTTGAAAATGTCTTTACAAGCTTTATTAAAAGTAGTGCTGCAAAACACCCATTCTGGGGAAAAAAAAATGCAGTATTTTTATTCACTATTGAAGCAATTAATTGAAGATTTGATTCTATATGTTTTTATTATATGCAAGTGACATTTTGGATTTTTTTGATCGTTGTGCTCGTGGGCATTAGATGCATCACCTGTAAACTTAATGCACTCATGTTCACTGCAAAGGTGGAAGTGTTTTGGCTTCCTAACTTTCCCTTCATTTGCAATGTACAGAAATATTATGTATATAAAATGTACTGATTTGTTTTGTACCTCAAATTTATGGAGACACAAGGTGGGTTAGGAAAAGGAAAAGAAATGTCTCCTACATTTGGGCTGATGCAGCTGGACTGAGCTCCCTGGGCGGGACATTTTCAGCCCTGGAAGGTTTGGGTGCTTTTGGCTTTAGGGACTTGTGTACCTTGTGACATTCTAGAGTATCTGGCCTTACTGTCATCTGAAGGAATCACAAATTGATTACTTTTTAAAAGATTTTTGAGCTTCAAATATCAGCCCGATTGCCCTTGAAATGAAGGATGAACCTTCTTGTTTGAGTTTCAAACAAAGACTGAATACAGCCCCATGTGTTGTGCTGTCTTGGCTGGTGGCCATTAACTCACAGACCCCTCACATGGCAGTGTGCTCCAAGAATTCCCAGCCTCATTTTGGCTTTTTATCAGGTGCCTGTATGAACAGTCACAACAGCTACCTGGTCCCTAAATCTGTTCTCTTCCTTCTGCACAAAAATTGCCATTGATTAATGATTGATGTTGGACTAGTGCAGGCTGCACTTGTATTTCATATTGAAATACTGAATATTTTCATATGGAAGCAATTGAAATATTCCATATTTCATGTTTGCATCCTGTTTCAGGAAAGGAGGTTTCTGATATAAAAAAAACAAGTGCAAAAATCTGATCTAAAGCTTGGAATTGAGGTTCATTTTCATTTTGCCTTGACCTCGCTGAGTTTGTATCAGTACAAACAGTTTGTATCAGTGACCAGCAAATGTGATTGTGAAGAGATTTCTCTCCAGCTCTGTTGTTCCTTAACGCTCCTCTTGGATACCCATCCTGGAAGATATCATGGAGAAATTATCAAGTAGCATTTTCAGGTGAGAGATGTGGAGTTTTTTCTGGGTTTTTAAATTCAGCATCAGAAGTAGAAAACTCTTGCCAGCACTGAGCAGAGCTTCAGGAGATAAAAAGACTCCCATAATAAGGTGAGAATGGGAGATCCCTTCCCTTAAAGCAGGATAACTGCTGTCCCCACCACCCCCTTTTTCTTCCCCTGCAAGAAGGATCTCTTTTCATTCACTTGTGGCTCCTGTTTGCTTTGGGGCTTTTCCCTTCTGTGCCCCAGAGCAAAGCCATAAATCTGTTTGTTTGGGGAGGGGGTTGGCACAGTGAAAGTCAAGTGTGTCCTGTGATATTTCTGTCGGTCTGTGTGCTCACCAGCACTTTTTACTGTTTCCTTTTAGGCCTCAGCTGGATGAACCCATCCCACTGTACGAAGCCAAAGTCTCTATGGAAATAGTTCAGAAGAATCAAGCAAGAAAGAGACAAGTCATCCAGTTCTGACACACAAAATCTGATTTCTCAGCCTGGGGAAGATAAAGAAATGTATTTGTGGAGTAAATCAGTGTACACTTGCAGTAAACTGAATTTAAACATCCTTTATACCTCAGCACAAATGGTCTCTGAAGCTTCCATGACTTCAGGGTTTTTTAATTCCCTTGAGCAGAAGGTTCCCATCAGCAGCTTCTAAAGAAGCAGCCTGGCAATAAAAACCTTGTCGGCCCCACCCCAATTACAAATGTCAGAAACATCTACAGGCAAATTCAGTCACTGTTGGTTTTCAACCCTAAGAAATCAAAGAGGGGGAAAAAAGATGTTTTTATTAGTCTTTTTGTCTCCAACCCCTACCAGTAGGTACCTTTATAGTTACCTTTTGCTTTTGACTGCACTGAGACCAAATGCTACACTTTAACATCTTAATCCATATTTAAAATTGTTTTTCAGTTGAAGGACAGGCAAAACTATAGAGGTTGGCAAAGGTGCCAGATAGGAAGGACATGTACTGACAGCAGGAGTTTCCCCCAGCTCTTTCCCTTCATTTCAGCACTAAGACAGTAAACCTGGTCAATCCAGAGTCCCCAGGCTGCAGGAATTGTGTGAGTCACATATTTGAGGTACTTTGTGAAGCTTCTTACCTTTGATATCTCCCTGTACTGTGTATTTTCAATTCCCCTCTTTTAACCTCAGCACAGCCCAGATCTGTCTCTCCAGCATCATCCATGAGTGTGGCCCACGTGAAACTCAGCAGTGTGACAGGAACTGCATTTTGCTTTCCTCAAAGGATGTGCCTTACAACATGCTCTGAGAGCAAAAGTACTTTTCCTCTTTCAGCTGTGTTGCTCATTTTCACTGTGGATCACTCAAACCATGGGCATGGGCACTTCAGAGCTGTGTCAGGAGTGGGAGAATTGGAGAGAAAACAGATAATCCAGAACCACACTTGATCTGTGTCTTCTCACTCCCTGGACTTGCAGCAGGTTGTGGATAAATGATGCACGGCAAGCCTGTGAGATCAGGAGGAGCTCTGATCTGACTCCTCGGTGCTGCCGTGTGTCGCGATAGGACACGAAATAAAGATGCTTGACTCCAGTCAGAGGCAGTAGAAATCAGAAGGTTTTATTTACAATTCATTCAGCTTTTTTATAACATGCTGTGCTAAGAAGACACGATATTGGTCCATAGAACTGAGACTTCTTCTATTGGTTAAGTAACAGGAATAGCAAACAACACATCTTGTTATGGGAAAGGAATATTGTTTACACAAGATGGTTTTGGGAAAAAGAAAAACTGTTGAAAAGTTTCTCTTGAGAAGAACTAGCTCTTCTTAAGCTCAGAAAATATCGAGTCTACATCCACGTAGCTTGGCAAAGGAGAGGTGCTTTTGTGCCCGTCTGAAGCGTGTGAGGCCCCCGGGAGCTCCACATCGCTTCTGGAGCCTTGGACCCAGCTGTTAGTTTTCTCCCTGATGTTGCTCAGTTTTGCTTCAATGTTTCCAAGATACAGCAGATCACACGAAACAAATGTAAAAGTTCAAAAAGACAAGAACAAGGAGTGACAAACCGGTTGAAGTTTTTTCTAGCATGGGTTTTTCTTGTATTAAGTCATTTGTCAGTAGAGATGTTGCTACTAACAGCTTCTTTATGACTTGTGCCGCGTGTACTTCTAATTAGAACTTTCTAGTATTTGTTATGCCATTGAACACCAGTGCACAACACAGTAGTGTGCTCAGAAGGGGTTTTCTATCCCAAGTAGACAAAAAGACTCGTAGTAAAACACTCGAGTAGGAAAAAACTCATTTCTTTGTCCCTTCTAGACAAAACCCCGTGCGTTTGTGACCCTTGTATCACATCTCACACAAATGGGCCCTGGGGCGATGCTACCGCAGCCGAGCCCAGCCCTTGGGGCCGCTGTCCCGGTGCATTGGGAAGGGCAGGGACACAATGTCGAGCGCCGTGTGTCTTTGTGCTCCGTGTTTGTGCCGCGTGTGCGGGCGGAGCGGGGCTGGCGGGAGCCGCGCTCCCCTCAGAGCCCCTGAGGGCGGCAGCGATGGCGGCGCCGCTCCCTCAGCAATGGCCCGGCCCCGGCCCCGGCCCCGGCGGGCGGGGAGCCCTCGGCAGCGCCCTGGTGGCAGCAGGGCCCGGGCCCGGGCTCTGTGCCCGTGGCGCCGCCGAGGCCGGGGGAGAGCTGCGAGAGTCGG
>VXBN01016863.1:0-22178 GCA_013397395.1 Sinosuthora webbiana
ACTCATGCCTAATTAGTTTAGTTGCTGTAAACTTCTCTCAAGGGAATAAATTATTGAAAAACATCCCTTCTTAAATATCGTATTTAGTGAGGAAAACCAGCAGATCTTAAAAGAACTGCAGTAATCCAGGAAAAGAATGGCATGTTCCCATGTAAAGGATCATACCATTTTTTTTTTTCCAACAGGAAAGTGGTTTTATAATGGGAGAAAGGGGGCAGAACCCAGGTGTAAGTTTCTATGCTTTGGTGGGTACAAGAACTGTTCCTTGGGCTGACAGCAGTGGCAGGACAAAGGAAAAGGAGACTGTGGGAGAGCTGAGCTTCTCTTGTACTTCTGTGCATTGCATTTTGTGGCTGTGTCCGAGTTACATGAACAGATGTTTTTTATAAGGCTCAAAAACAAACCTGAGAGTACTTGAACACCTGGGATGGGGAGCAGACGGGTGGTCATCTGTTGGAGCCTGCAGTGGCATTTTCCCTGTAATTAGCTGTCTAATTGCTTGTCCAGAGCTGTTGCTAATCTATTTACACATGCAATTAATTACAGTTTAAAAATAATCAAACAACCTTTTTAGGTTGTTTGTCCTTTTTTCTTCATTTGTGGGATGTCAAACTATCACGCTGGTGAAGTATTGCTGTTTTTATTTACGGGCTGCATTATGACTCCATTCAGGATGTGTCCATGGAAGGGCATATGAGCTAATTATAGCTAATAGCTAATTATTTCTCAGGTTAAATAAGGAAGTAACGAATATCAATTGCAGCTACGTTCAGCATGGTAGCCATGGCAGGAAATCCTCAGGACTACCTCCAAGGCTGGCTACCCATCATTTTTATTCTGTTTTTAAAATTAACAAGCGGGGCCCCACTGATGTGGCACACGATGTTCAGCTTTGTGAAAACTGAATTTGCAGAGGGAAAGAGGGCTTACTAGTTTGGTAAGACACTTGGCAAACTCGTGGGAGTGGGTAAAATTTTCCTATTTGCCGTGAGAGAACTCTGCTGTGCTGAGGGGCCCAAAGAAGAGCTTTGCAGACGTGCCTTTGTGTGGTGCCCTGGTGGTGTTCACAGCCCCGGTGACACTGAGATCATGGGACAGGGCAGTTGTGTGTTGCCTCATCCCCAGGAGCACACCCTTGTGTTCCTGCAGCCAGGGCTGCTCGGGGCTGTGTCTGAGCTGTTGTGTTTTCTCAAGTTGTCTTCCCTCATCCATGTTTAAAGCTGCTTGTGCTTTCCTTTTTGCTCAGCTCTGGGATCCCTGAGGACATGCCCTTTCCCCCTTCCTAGCCATGCCAGAACGTGGATATCACTCACTGCTCATTCTCCCATGTTTCCTCCTATTTCCTCTTTTGTGGGGGAATCTGTGGAGCCACCACAAATCCCACCTTTCCTTCCCTTTGTCTAGGATATGTCATCCTGTAGCCAGCAGTGTTAACCCCAGCGTGACAGGATAGAGAGACGAGGCAAGCTGCTGCTCTGTTATTCAAGCTGCACAGCAAAATCACAGGCACATAAAAGACAAGAGCATCACGAACCATTTTGGCAAGTCTGTCCAATATTAATGTACCTTGAAAAGAGCCACAGCTTTGTTTTGGAGACCACTTCAAATGTTGTTCAGGGTTTTCTGGAATTTACTGAACTTTGGGGAGAACTCACAGGGTTTACAAATTCTGATTTTGTCTTTAAAATGCTAAGTCACACTCAGTCTGTGCTATAGTCACTGGTGAGTCAAACTGAACAGCAGAGACTGAGGAGGGAATCATCATAATTAAGAAATATTTACAGCTTCTGAAAATTGGGATTAAGGAAAAAAATGAAGTCAGAAGTAAAACCAGCAAGAGTAACTGTTTCAAATATGATAACTATATCATATTCTGACCTATTATTTAATTACTACTAATTAATTTGAGAAGGACATGAATAAATTAAAAGGGAAATGACTCCTTTAACTTGTATTGCTCCAGACTAAATCTTATATCTCCAGACTAAATCTTATATTTGTATCTAATATTAACAACAGTGAAATAAGGAAGTCTGCTCTTCAGAAAACTTTCAAATAAATTTTGAAAAGTGAACCTGCATGTCAGCAGACAAAAACAAAAAACAAACAAACAAAAAAAAAAGGAAAAAAAACCCAGCTGTGAATACAAAAAGGTAACATGTGAGCAAGAAGATGGGTTCAGGCTACATGATCACTGGTGATGACCAGAATTAGATTGTTTGGGAAGAGCTACAGAAATTCTGCAGTGGGCAATTACAGATTCACCTCTGAGGAGGATGGATTTCTTTCAAGCCCTTGTTACCTAGAAACTCCAGTTCTGTAGTGTGGGATTTTATATTCTTTCTCAATCTGTTTAATGACAGTTAAGAGTTAACACTGGAGGCTCTTATTATCTATAGATAGAGCCCATTCATCCTTGCAGCCTGCTAAACCATTAGCTTCAGTAATACACTGCAGTGGTTAGATGAAAACTGCCTTAAGAATAGAAGGAAAAAGGAGAACCTTTAAGAAGTTAAAGAACTTGGGATTGATTTTGGTATGTACTTAACTCACAATGACACCAGCAAATAACATTTGATTAGAGAAAATGTAACTAGGCCTGAGCACACCAAAGAAGCTCACCGCCCTTGCAGTGATTCTATGGACTTTAGATCGGGAATTGAAAGAGGAAACAACAGAATAGGATGGCTAAAAAAAGATATTGGCTGAAATAGCTTCCAGATAACTGGTGAGATGATAAGAAAGATACTAGACAGTACCTTTAGTGGTGTGGAAAAGATGGAGAACGGATTATTGTGCCCAAATCCAGACACCAGGGGTGATGCTCTGCAGTTCATCAGTGGGCTGCTGCCAGGAGATGATGGACTCTGGACACCCTCAGGGGATCTCCAGGAGATGATGGACTCTGGATACTCTCCAGGGCTGTCCAGGAGATGATGGACTCTGGGATACCCTCAGGGGCTGTCCAGGGGATGATGGACTCTGGATGCCCTCAGGGGATCTCCAGGAGATGATGGACTCTGGGATACCCTCAGGGGCTGTCCAGGGGATGATGGACTCTGGATGCCCTCAGGGGCTGTGCCCACACAGAGCTGGTGGCCACCTCCTGACCCTGGTGGAGCCAGAAGAAATGAACCCAGATAGTCTCCTCTAAATATCAGGTTAATGGCCAGTATTAGGTGGTACTAAAAAGACATTTTCACTGCAGTAAGTGCCTGGGATTCCCACAGGAATCATACATTGAATGAATACTCTGCAGAAATTTCGGAGCTTGATTGTTTTAAGCTGTTTACGCAGTCAGATGAAAAATCAAAATACAGGAAGTTGATTCTGTACTGAACTGTTTACATGAAGCCATTTGGTGATGATAGCTAATGCCCATTACTCAAGGTAAATCTCAGAGCATTGCTTCATTTCTGTCATTTTCATGACCCACTGCTTTGCTTCCAGTCTGAAGTGTGGCATGAGCTTGTCTTCTTTCCATCAGATTTTCTTCTGTATGCAGCTGCTTCCTTATGCCATTAACCACTGAGCTAAATGTATTATTTTTTCTCTCTCTCTTTTTTTTTTCTAGATTAATTAATATGATCCACCTGGCTTATCAGAAATGACCTTTACAATATACATGAATCACCTTTTAAGCTTATTTTATGTGGCAGCTTAAGGCATAGTACAAAACCACCTTGTGTTAAAATAGGGCTGGCACTTCTTAGTGTATTAGTCTGCTGGCATAATAGAATAAATCAGAAGAGATTTGCTAAGATAAAACCTTCTTCTTTCATCCCATTTCCAGCTGTAGGATTTCAAAATGCTTTTGGCTACAGCTACTTTCATGCTGGCTTTCCAGGCCTCCTTATTCCAGGCTCTTAGGTGGGGAAGCCATCTAAGGGGAGAGGGGAATTGACTGGAACCATTGGAAAAAGTCTGTCAAAGCTCAGTGCAGATTTTTGTGGTTTTACCAGTGAGAAGTCCCATCCTCACTTAAAGGCAGAGTGGTCTGGGAACTGGCAAGGGGGGCAGAGAGACAGGACAAGTATGTAGAGGTGGTCTGTAGGTATGTGGGTGTTTAATTGCTCAAAAGCCTCAATTCTGCAGCCTGAGGCTTTGTGAAGACACATTTTGTGCACCTAAAGCTCGTGATAGTGCCAAAAGTCTTCACATTAATCAAAAAAGAAGCTACAGCTTTAGGAAACTCTGGGGGTTTATAGAGTTGCAGCTTCCAGATGTTTAAGTGGAGAATATGGGGAGGATCTGGGGGACCAGGGAAGTCAGCCATGACCTTCAGCACGTGTTCCTTCGAAGATGTAGTCCCCACTTTGTGTCTGCCTAACACAGTTCACAGTGGGAACATGGACATTTTGCCTGCACCATAACAGCGTTTCCAAAGCCAGATTCCTTGGGCTGTCCTTTGTTATTTTTATTTTATAATAAAAATTAGAGCTGATGACGCTAGCTGATCTTTTTTATGAAACAAAAATCAGGCCCAGCAGCTGGGTTATTTGCCTTTGAAATGCTGTTACTACGCACACAGCACACTTCTTCTTGTCATTCATAACATCACAAAGACATCAGGAGGGAAAATGCCACACTGACATCATGTCATGTCCAATACACGTGACAGTGCCATAAACACTGGAAAAACATATGAATAGCAGGAGCTTCTTTGGCAAATGCTTCCTCTGGGCCTTCAAGGAAGGATGATACCTGATGTGTGCCTGGTGTGCGCAGAGAGATGTTCAGGAAATCTTTCTGTGGAACTGTCCAGCTATTTTTTTCAATTTCTCTTTGCAAGTCACCCATTTGCCTCAATATTTTCCCTATTTTTCTTCCTCAAAGAGCAGTGGAAAGAGAGGTAGAATGCATTGGTGGGTACAGTTCTGCAGCAGGGTCTGAGCCTCCAAAAGCAGCGGTCCCAGTGGTGTCAGTGCCCGCTTTGGCACAGTGAAGGTGTATGAAACCAGACAGGACGGGGATAATTGTAAATTCTGCCTCAGTAAACTGTGTGTTTGCAGGGTATCTGTGTCCTCCTTGCGTGCCTGATCCTTGGTGCATTAAAAATTGCTCTGCTCAGCTGTTTCCTTTAGATGTGTGTGACACACACAGGAGTGTTTGTCATGGACAGAGAGGCAGAGAGAACCCAGTATGTTACTGACAGTCCATCTGCACACACATAAATCCTACAAGTGTGTAATCTATTTTTAAAATAGCTTAGTCTATCTCTCTGAATATTTCTTACATCGTTAAATAAATTTAAAGTGTGATTGATGATCTCCAAATCCAAATCTGGGTTTCTAAACCATCCAGCTGCATCTACAACCCTGTGGTGAGAGCACCCTGTCATCAAATGCCACATCTTTTAAAGCAGCTCACATATTTCCGAAGCTCTCCTTAGTGATTAAATGACTTTGTCACTTTTATAACAAATGTCACTCATATTGTTAATTACAGCATTAGGCCATTGTTCCAGCTAAGAGCTTGGCAGGCAATGCTAGCATATTTTCACAATCTCAGTTTTTAAATTTTTTCCCTCTCCTTCTTATTAATTGGAAGCCTAAGTTGAACATAGAACATAGAATATGCAGGTTTTACATTGCTGCTTAGCGTTTGAATATTTCTTTGCCTTCCTTGCAGTGGCCTTTTCACATCTGTGCTCAACACATTCAGTACAAACGCCAGTAACACATTAAAAAGATGGATGAAGAGATGTAGAACATTAATATGTGGTGGTGGTGGAAGCTTGACAACTGTCAGCTTTGCCTGTGTGCATTTACCTCGTCCTCTGTATTATTTATTCATCTGAAACACTTCTGCAAATGAAGCAGACGAAAGGGAACGTAAGGTAAATTAAGCCTGTTTAGGGCAACTGGAGATCAGAATGAGATAAAACAGCAGCAGGAGCAGAGCACCTGGGTATTGGTGGCTGCTGCCATACCTGAAGTGTTCCCCTTAAAAACATGACTGGAATTGTTCAAGAGTTACCAGCATGTCTAGCCCCATCTTTATTCTTCTGAATGTGCACATAATAAATATTTTATAGTTTCAACTCTGAGTCTTCAAATGATTAAAGGTGGCAAAAGGAGAAAAAAGAGAAGGGAGTGAGCAAAGAAGCCTCCATGTAAAGAGAAGGAAAGGTGCATCCAGTCTGTACATTTATGCACCAACCCCACATTAAGAGAACAGAAAATGCAGTCCAGTTGAGGACGCTTGTGCTGTGTCCTGTACCAGCACAACTGCGGGCAGATGGTGACAAGGCATTCTTGCATATCCTTCCAGGCTCAGTTAAACCCCAAAGTAAAACTATTAGAGTTCCAAATCTTCTCATCTCCTTGTTGTTTGAATTGGATTTCACATAGCTTAGCTCAAGGCAGTGGAATTGTATTTTTCAGCTGCTGCTGGGAGTTGAGCTGATGTACTGCCATTGCTGTTAGATGTTGCATGAAGGGTGGGGAGCTGACCTCTATCTGCAAAGCTTTATGCTGTAAAGGGTTCTTACCACTGTAATTTGCATTTCCCCTTGCTCGGTTTTATCCCTGCTAGATGGTGATAAATGGCCTGGGAAACCTGGGTAGAGTTGTATTAATCATAACAATCAAGGGTTCTGGCCTGAAAAATCAACATTAAGTCCATCAAGCTGGATTTCTTTTTAAATGGCTGGTTAACTAAGCCAATTAAGAGCTCCTCTACTTATTATTTTGCTGGTTCATTTGTTTGGGCAGCAGGATTTCAGGCACTCTGGATCATACCAGCCATATGAGTTTGATTTGGTCTCATCTTTTCTGTCCCCTCCTACCACATTAGGACCCAGTTGCTCTTCACAGCTCCGTGTTGTCTTAGGAATCCATTTGCAATCAGTAACTCCTGACTCTCTAGGGCTGGTTTGATTATTGATTGGTTAAATCAACCTGAATATTGCACAGTCACAAAACCCAGAACATAAGTCAGCTTATTTTAGTGCTTGGGGGTTTTCTTACAGAAAATCAAGCAAGCCTTTGCCTGAGGCATTGCTGACTGCAGGTAATAATGGCATTTTTTGAACTCAAAAGTTTCCAGTTAGAACTCTCTGTCAGGATATGGGTGCACGGTTGTGTCTTTTGTCCTCAGCATGTTGCTCTTGACACCTTTGGAGGTGGGAAACCCTGTCAGAAATACATTGATAGCTTTTCAAAGGCTTGTTTGGCTCTGTTTTCAGTGAGCTCACCCCAGGTTATATCAAATATGTGAATATTTATTAGGACAGCGGGAATGAGTGGCTGCAGTCAAAGAGATCAGCTGAGACAAGGGAAAGATCTGGATTCCAGCTGCCACTTCAATTAATACCACACTATATTGTAAAGTAGAAAATACTGATGCATTTCTTTCAGCTGGGTTATTAGAGACCATGCTACTGCTATGCTGTGCCTCCCTCTCATCACTGAGTATGTTGAGGGAGTGTTTATTTGCAGAGGTTGCTCACCAGGAGCAGCCTTGGCTGTCTGTACTCTTGATTTACACATCAGTAGCTATGTCTAGCTGGCAAAGGTTGTTTCTGGAAACTGGGGACTCATGGGACAAGGCAGTTTTTAAGAGTCTGATCAAGTGAATTATGTGCTGACATTCACTGTGTCCTCCTTGGAGGCCAGGAACTCACTGGACTTGATGAATTTTGAGTAAATATATCTTTTCCAGTTCTTCAGAAGGGAATTGTTGCTGCATTTCAGTTCTAGAAATGCCAGAAATCTTCAGGCAGTTCAACATGGGAAAAATATATTTTGTCATAAGCTTAATTTGTTTTGCTGTATTGCCAACTCACATCTCTTTAACTGCTTTTTGAGGTATGGACAGAAATTCAGATATTCAAAGCATGCATCACGGTTGCTGTTGTCTTGGGATGCATGAAGATTCCTACTGTCCTTTTCCCACATTTCTATAACTCACATGGTTTTATGAAATTTCAGATGAGGCATTTTTCTCAAAAAGACTTCTATCTCTGTAGCCCTTTTTTAAATGTGTAATAAATATATCTGGAGAGCTGTGCTTTTTGTTCAGTTGAAGAGTTACAATACTTCAGTGGCCATAATTTAGTTTCTAAATGGCCTGAAGGTTTTCTAGCATGGCCCTGAAGTAACCATTTCATAGTGCAAAAAGGCTTTTCCTGTCCTTTCATGTTATGATGACACTGATGAGGTTTTTGTGTTTGGCATTAGTCGTGTGATTCTCTTTCTGATTGGAGTTGCCACAAAGGGCTTGAGACTTTCAGAATATTTAAATCATTGCTTAATAATTGTGGAGTCTTAGTTTTGTGGGCTTCTTGCTTTCACCACTAAATGTCAATTTTTAATTTTTTTATTTTTTAAATCTGGTTCTGTTTTGGTTAGATACAGACCTGAAAAGATGGTGGTTTAGAGATTTATTTGTCAGTATGTAAAGGAAGGGGGTTAAGTGATGCTAAAGGTGTGGCTTGTAGCAGCAGAACTGGAGATGGCACCAGTACAAACTGAACAGCCATGATGCACTTGAGCATGTATTTATCATGCCTTCATCAAGCCAATGTAATTGTACCCCCAGAATTGTTTGCTTTGTGCTTTCAGGAGTTATTTGAGTTTGAGATAAGACCAATGCAAATCTGTGTAACGTTATCCTGAAAAGCAGATCGCTGCATCCTGGGAAATTAGCAGACTTCCCATGTGTTGCAGAACAAATTAAGGCAACACTATTAGTATTCTTAGCTTTCAAAGAGTGTCACTCATCCTTCATCAGCAATTCCAGGATGCAAGATAGATGCCATTTCAGTAATTGTATTAGCTTTGTTATTTGTCTGTGCATTAACCAAATTCAGCAGTTAATTTGCTCACAGGAATAGGTTAGGGACTACCCTTTGCAAGGTGCACTCATAATGAAACATGAAAGATGCTGTGTTTTATTTCATTTATTAATTCCTCACTGTGCACTTCTTGCTGCAGCTTTTATTCCCTCCCAAGCCCTGCACTGCACAGAGGTAAATAGTTAAGGGCATTGCAGATTTTTAAGCTGCCTACACAACGTTCATGTATCTTAACTGAAGCTGCACCCAGTTCTGAAACTTCTTTCATCTGAGCCTAACAATTCATAATTGCTTGCCTCACTTTTCAGTTTCTCCTCCTTTAAGGTGAGGGGTAATGAAATGCCCTCACTTACCCATCTCTCAAAGGTGCTGTGCATAGGGCAGTTTGAAGATGAAGTGCACTAAAGACATGCTAATTGCTATTGATTCAAGTCAATGCAGGGATGAAACTGTCCCAGATATTTGATATGTACACTCCGTGTAAAGTTTAATATCCTTGAATGCTCCAGAAATCAGATCTCAGGAGTTCAAAAAGTTCCAGCTCTTCGTTTCATTTTTATCCCTACTCACTAGAAAGTGACAACAAACAGAAGAATTATTCCAGTAATTGTTGTTGTTGTTTGTTGTTTAGAAAAGGGCTTCTGGCTAAATGTTCATTACCATTTTTTTCACATCCCAACCAATATAGATCATGACTTTGTGGATGCACTCAATAAAATGACCCATTTAAAAGTTTTTGAAGGCTATTCAAAAAGGCCTCATGTATGTTGGAAAATCGTATAAACTCTGTATGCAAAAATGCAAATCCCCTCTTTTTTTTTCATTTGTAGGAGAATGGCAAAATAGTAAGCTGTGACTATTGGCATTTCCCTCTGCTGCCATCTATTTATAATGCACTGAAAGGCTGCATTGGCCATATCCATTCCTCTTTTCTCATGGGTCAATTATGCTGTTTGCATTCAAATCAGTCCCTTAATCAAGCCCGTTGGTAATTGCAGCAGTGCAAGGGAGATATTTATCACAGAAGTGTAATGAAGGCGCTTTGTTCCAGTGCAGCCCAGTCTAATGTTGCACTGCCCCAGTGGACCATTTACACACATGTGGAGTTTGTTTCCCTCATCAGCACTTCCCACATCAGACACAGGCTCTCAGGGCTGGGGTTAGATGGGCAGCATTACAGCCTTAGGTGTGCTGTGGTTATTTTACTTTGTGCCAGTTTTTGGTTTTTTTTTTTTTTTTTTTTTTTTTTTTTTTTTTTTTTTTTTTTTAATTTTTTNTTTTTGATAGCTATCTCTTGTTTAATATGCTATGAAACTCTAAATGAAAGATGACCAAAACCCAAATATATGGCTCTGGCCAAGTTGAGGATCTGCACGTTTAATTTGGATTCTGTGAGCTGAAGCAGATGGAGCCATAAAGCCAACACGGCTTTGCCGTTTCTGCCTCTCACAGTTTTCACTGCAAGGTGTGTCATGTGGGGGCAGCTGGCACACAGGGCTGTGCACAGGGAGGGAGCAGCAAGGTGCCTTCCTCCCAGCCCCGTTTAACGAGAGCAGGAACTCTCACCTCCAGCTTGTGCAAACAGCTGATGCTCAAGTATCTTCACATTTGTGATGTTCACCTTTTCCCCTCTCATCTGCTCTAGGAGGGCTGCTTAAACAGGACTGTGGCTTAGTTGGATCCTCTACCAGTTACCCAAGTGCAAGTACCATTAGCCAGTGAATTTTGGTTTCTTGTAAAGGAATTCAGTGATGTCCTTCAGTATTTCAGCTAATGGCATGATGTGCCTGGATTCCTCAGGGTCCTCTCAGAACTTTTCCCCTGCAGCTTAAATAGTGAGCCCTGTACATGAGGTTGTCCCTCATTAAAACCCATCCTTGTGGGTGACTGCTGTTCTGGGAGAGGAAAACTTTTGCTGTAGAAAAGCAAGTAGCCCAATTCTACAAAGAGACTACAGTTCCTCCAACCCTGTCCTGTGCAGCACCAGAGCACAAGCTTTAATGAATGTGATGAGGCTGTGGTTACAGGTATTCATTCTAAAGAAATGAACATGGAAACAATTTATTTTTGATGATAAGTTTATTAGCACACACTTCTCTGTGCAGCCAAGCCTAAGCTAAAGCTGTTCTGGAGCTTATATCCCTCACTTAGGGAGGGTTCTGTGAACTGCCATTCAGCTCAGCAACGCTCCCAAAATGCCTCAGTTCCAATTTCACTTTAGATTTCCATTCACCAGGCTTCACCCTCCCTCCCCCCTGCCGTGTACTCTCTGGAGACCCAAAACAATCTACAAAAATTCCATTTTATTGCCCAGGTAATGGTGTTATTTGAGGATTCAGATTGTTTAGGTGCATCCCAAGTAAAATACTTAGCAAGTGCTGCAACTCTGAAATTGTAGTGAGATGGAAGGCAGGGCCTTTGCTGCTTCTGTTCCAGACTAAGGCTGAAATTGTGATGGGTTTTGACTTTCCTGACTCTCCTCTGGGTTTAGATTGGTAGGAGAAGCCTAAATTTAAACACAATTCCAGGTTAGAGAGATGTGAAGGATCTCTGCTGGTCCAGCTCCAATAAAGGATGTAGTTAAACACTCTTTGCACATACCTTTATGGGAAATGCAACAAAAAGACTTTCCCTTGATGGCCTTTTATGACAAGTATGGCACCAAGTAGAACACCTGGATATTGATTGATTGCACTGGGCTTTTTTAATCAGCTGGGGCAACTCAGAACTCTCTTATTGACAGGGTTTTTTTTTGTCTGTGTGTGTGTTTTAAACCAAGTCTTGAGCATGTCTATGTTACCAACACTTAACTCCCACTTGTTTGTTTTTAAAATATCTGGTTTTAAGATTTCTAAGCAGAGAAACTCACTGGGAATCATTAGTTTCTACTGATGGTCAGGAATTTGTAATGCCAATTTGTGATGTGTTTGTGGATACCACATACAAGGAACTGGCAAGGGTAATGTCAGTTTAATTCATTATTGAGCTCCTTTTGCAGTGACCCTCCTACAGGTTTTTGTGAATAGTTTGAGACACTTTCATCTCTGAGCTGTGTTTGCTCACTGTTTAACCAAAATAAATGCCATCCCACCAAAACCTGCTTGGCTCCAGAAATCACATCAAGGCAGATGATTTGGTTGCTGGGAAGGCACAAACAACTGGGGCTGGCTTTACTGCACTCACTAACAGCCCCCTGCTGCCTGAAGGGAATGGCAGGAACATTCCACATGGAATGAGATCAGTGCTAGAGTATTTTAGAAATAGATTTATTGTGAAAAGAAATACGTATGTAAGTAGGTTGAACTTACTTAAATTTAGGTAACCTGTTTTTCAGGTACTTAAATATTGGGAGGCACTGGCAGGATGACAAGGAAGTGTGTTTTACAATTCAGAAAAGTGCCCTAAACCAAATTCAAAGAGTATTATGTCCTTAAAAACCATGGCAATTATTGTTCTCAGGTAGTTCATGATGATTAATCCAGGATACACTGTGATTTTATACCCTGAGGACTTATTTGCTCATCAATTATTTCACACCTGGGATTAAACTCTGCTTGTAGTATGAATAACAAGTGCTCTCACATAAGGACATTGTGGGTCAGTAGAAACAACCTAGAAATCAAGTTGTAATAAACTTTTTTAAAATCAGTTTCAGCAAACCTGGCTCAGCTGAAGGGATTGGTTGTAAACAACAGTCCATTATTCTTTTTAGCCTGTACCACTGGAGTGATTAACTTTGGTTCATTCTGTCTGAATGAATAGAATAAAAATCTGAATAGAATAAAAAAAATTGACAAACAAGATGTTGGCTTGGAGCTGAGACACCCATTTCCTCCATCCCTGACTCCTGCATGTGCTTCTGTCCCCACTCAGTGCCTGGGCCCAGGACACTGCCCCACCACAGCTCTGGCTCTTCCTCCTGCTGAAGTGGGAACTCCATGTCCACTTTGTTTCCCTCTGTGGTTTCGTAAGGGAGAGAGAGAGGTCACACAAATACACAAAGGGAATATCCACTTCCTCATCTCCTAGATTCAAAGATCACATCTTTGCACTGTGAAATCTCTTAGCTGCTGGAAACTGGGTGGGCACAGAAAAGAAATCTGGCTCTGTGCTTGATCCATGTCCCTCATACCTGGCTATTACCTGTTTCCAGAGGCAGTGTCCTGGGCAGATTTGTGCTGTGATTTAGGATAGCCAGGATAACTCACAGGAGCCAGAGCTGAGTTTCTTTCGTGTCCAAGCCCCTCTCGGATCTACAGCAGTGATCCCAAGAGAAGCACAAGGAATGTAAGGGGCTGGAAAAAGCTTTGGTGAAAAATGATTAAATGTGAGGGGTTCTGAGAAAACAGAGCCCACCATTTTGTGTATTTTAATTATTTGTGCGTGGGGACATCACTGCTGTCAGGGAAAGCCTGACTCAGAGATGTGTTACTAGGAGTTGGACATAATGAAAATATTTAGGATTTGAGAAGATTTGTGACTTCTTTAACACCTGGAGGGTCAGAGGAGGAGGCAGATACAGAGTGTGAGTGGTTTCTGCTGGCTCCTTATGTCAGATCTCAGCCCAGCCTGAGGCAGGTGATGGCTTGTGCTCCTTTCAGATCCCCAGAGGCAGCCCTGCCTGGGTCAGTGCTGGTGTGGAGCAGCCAGCCCTTGCTGAAAGCAGTGATTCACACGTTGCAAAGCTGGTTTTCCATAGGGAAAAGCCCTTTGTGTTTACCTGAGGTATTGGCTCCCTTCCCCCATGGCTGGGAGGGGTATTACACTACTGTTCAGTAAATGTTAACTATCACAAATAATTAATATCAGGCACGCTGGGGAGCACCTGGGGGAAAATGAACTCTGAAATAGTATGGAATGATTCTGTAACATGATAGGGAAACACCTCCCCTGGATAATGAACAGGAGAAGAGCAGTTCCTGTGGCAGTATCCATGGGTCATTCTTCCCTTTAGAAAAGACAAGGCTCCCATGTCTTTGAGGTAACTTGAGTGGCTTTTGTGGTTTTTAATATAGCAGGTCAATCTTCCAGGAAAGCTCACTCTTTAGTGGGTCTTTTGTCTACAGAAAAGATAACCTAACATATTCAAGTGGAGCAATACAATTTTTAAACGTTTTCCATACTAATGTAGTATTAGGAATATTTATAGAAAGTGCTGACAAATGCAGAGCAATAGTTGGGTAGTCTTTAAATTAATTACTATTAGGAATGTTACTCTCCAGTTCAGAGGCCAGATGTGTGTTCCAAAGCTGCGTTTACTGTGTTCAGACAGCCCTGAGACAATCAGGCAGGAGAAGGGTATTCCCAGCCTAGAGGGGCTGCTCTTCCCAGCAGGGCAAAGGAAATGGCAAATGGCTCCTTTTTCTGAGGAACACTTCTGTGACTAACACTGGGAGAGGCTGAGGCTATTAACAGCTATTGAGCAGCACTAATCCACCTGTCCAGGCAAGCTCCAAACATCACTCCTTTTCCTCCTCCTTTCCTTACCTGTCCAGAGTGGCAGAGGTGCTCAAGGCCCTGGCTGAGCACAGCACCTGCAGGCTCAGACCACTTCTGCAGGTGCAGGGGACAAGGGATGGAAGCTGTAACTGCTGGAGGGAAACAGAATTCCTGGCATAGGATGTGACTGGGACACTTGGCAGGGACCAGTGGGCAGCTTTATCTTCATGTCCACACTCAGTAAATGAGGTCCTGACAGTCTGGGCTCCAGTTCCCCGTGATCCATTGGCACTGTGGGAAGGAACTGCAGGAACTCCTGAGCCTGGGAGAGATCCCAGAATTTATTTAGCGGAAGTCTCATGTGCCCTGTAAATGCAGAAATATCTGGGCACAGACACTGACTTGGTTCTGGAGAGCTTTTAATGCATTCAGATTAAAGCAGAGTGAGAGTTCAGGGCACACTGAAGCTGCTCCACCTGGTACAGCGTTGTCCATTCATTCTGCAGCTGTGGTGTGATTTGGGGGCTTACAGCAGACCCAGGGGTGCCTTTGCAGCCCATGGCCTAAGCCCCAATGTTCCTGCAGGTTGTGGTTCTCTGGATTAGCTCTGTGAAGGTCTTACTCAAAGAAATACCAGCTGGGAGAACTCCAGATTAGAAACCTGGGTTCCTTCTGTGGGTACCAAACCTGGGTCTGATTCTTTCAGCCCCACAGCAGCGACACCCCTTTATATGGGAGCCCTCTAACACGGAGGGACTTGGGCCATCCTCTCCATCCCAAAACAGCACAGATACAGCCAGTGTCACACGGGGCCTCACGGGAGAGAACAGGTTTCTGCTCACTCTGTTTCCAGTTCTTCAAAATCCTTGGCAGTTCTGTAGCATGGGGCTCATTTCCATAGCAAAAGAGAGTGTGAGTGGCCCTTGGGGGTGCTGGAAATCACAAAGCCTTGGAATTTCTGTTTCCAGCAAGCCCATTATCCTGAGGGGTCCTGAAGGGTTAAAGATGGGAAAGAGGCAAAACGGGGCAGATGGGGTTTCTTTTGAGACTGAGGTTTAACATGAAAATTAAGAATTTTTCCTTTTAAGAACGCCAGTGTCTTCATCCAAAGGGAAGCTCAGTGTTCCCAA
The DNA here is from genome assembly GCA_013397395.1 of Sinosuthora webbiana. Classification (NCBI taxonomy): domain Eukaryota; kingdom Metazoa; phylum Chordata; class Aves; order Passeriformes; family Sylviidae; genus Sinosuthora; species Sinosuthora webbiana. Next base: position 15,370 of record VXBN01016863.1, read on the forward strand.
GGAACAGTTATTTCTCACACATGCAGCACTGATGGACATAGCTGGACATCCATCCACCTGCAGCAGCGGTGCTGAGAAGTTGGAATCATCAAACACAGAGGAGCCACTGATGTCTCTTCTCTCAGAACCTGGGAAAAACAAACTGGGATTCAGAGCTTGGAAAAACAAACTGGCACAGTTAATCCATAGACAACTGTTTAGGGAAGTCTGACACTGATACTGTGAGGATATGCTCTTGCTTTGTCTGAATCTTTGTTCCTACAGATGTTGGAATATTTGCAGTGTTTCCATACGGGGTAAATGCTGTGAATCTCTTTTTTTTGGTTAAAACTGGGAATATGTAGGCTTGAATACAGCCAATCATTCTCTGAAATTACAAGTTCTGGAAGGTTACACTGAAGTAAACCTTTATTTTTGCTGTAAATATTTCATTGGAATGAAGCAGCCAGGCCCAAGGAAGCCCATGGTTATTGTTGTGTGCTGTGATCAGCTGTGGATTTGTTTCCTGTTAGCTTTGCTCTCTGGTTCCCCGAGGCAGCTGAGAGTGGGGTCTGAAAGCACCTGGGACCAGCTGCCTTCACTTTGCCAGCTCCCCCAGCTGGAGCAATGGCAGAGCCTGATTGCATCCAACATGGGGATTTGGCAAGAGGCAGCAGGACAGCAAGCAGGGAGCAACTGGTGGCATTTGGGTAGGTGGTGCTGTTGGATTTCTCTTTAAATCATGTTTGGGCATGTTTAGAGAATGTTTGGGGAAAGGAGGAAGAGTGACCGGGGCTCCTGTTGGTGCGTCCCCACTGGAGCCGGTCCCCCACTCCCAGTCTCAGGTTATGCCCAGAAAAATCCCCTGGCTGCTGAATTTCTCTGGAGCAACAGTGACACCTTGTGGGTCAGTTTTAATTGTGTTCCACATGGAAATGTTTGTTCCCACCCCCTCCACCTCTGCCCGTGTGGAAACCAGCAGTTGGAATTCAGGCGGCATCCTTGGCCATCTGCTCGGCACATCCCTAGACCTGACAGCACAAGAACTGATGGATGGCAGAACTGCTCGTAAAGCAGGGTGCCAAGGGCTGCGTGGAAATTCGGTTAGCAGGATCATATTATTGGGAAATAGTGTTTTAATTGGCAACTGATTGGTAATTGGATATTACACATATTTCATTAGGAACAGACAGAGGAAGCTTGGTTGTGCATGGACAGCAGAAGGCTGAAGCACTTGGTTCCATGCAGGAGTTTAGGGATGGCAGTGCCCTTGTTTTAATTTGGGAGAATGCAGTTAATTAATGTGTTTCAGGTCTCCATTCCCATCGTGGTAAATCCCCTTTTTGTTTTGGTTTCCATCTCTGAGCATAACTTTTGCTGCTGTGTTTGCCAGTCTGTTTGCAAGCCTTTTTTCGATTCAGACTTTTTTTTTTTTTTTTTTTCTTTCCTGGCATATTGAATTTGGTGCTCCAGAGGATTTGAGGATTTTTCATTCCAGCTGGGCTTCAGTTATTCTCGCGTTCCCCCGGGCTCCATTCTGAGTCCTAGTGTGATTTGCATTTGTAGCCTTTCGATGAGTAAACATTAGAGCTCCTCCAACTCTGTACTGGCACATCCTTTCCCATGGCACTCAGCTCCTGCTGATCTTGGAGAAAAGCTGGATGCTTTGCATAATATTTTGTATGACATTCAGTTATGGAGATCTTCACATTTAAAAAAAACCCATGGAACTGGGAGAAGAGTGATCTGCTATTAATTAGCTGTCTGATGCCCTGGACTCATGTTGATATTAATAACCCCTAGGCTATGGTTTTAGTAATCCATAGGAAAACATGCCATTAGAGATATTAAAAATTAATTTCTGTGGGGTACTGGCAGCTTGAAAAGTGGCATTCAGTATTTTAATTTGTTATTCTTTTAACAGAGCAGCTTTAAATAACAAACTCCAGATTTGAAGTACTTATTTCCAGCAAACTTGAAGATAACATCTTTGTGTTAGCACATACTTTGCACACAAGCACTGCAATGTCTGGTTAAAAAAGCCTCGAAATCTCTGCTATTGAACATACTGAATCAAACTAATGGGAGTGGATGAGGTTTCTAAAGATGAACCACCCAGGCTGATGGTTAAGGTCCTTTCCACCTATTTCTTCCTAATACACAAAGCCATGCCCACACATTTCTGCCCATACAGGCAAAGTTCTTCAGTGGGTTTTCGAAAATGAATGTCAGTGGCACACATCTGTTCATCCTCTCTCCTTCCTTGTCTCCCTGCACCATCCTCATGTTAAAATCCAGCCCCTGCCTTGCCATAAATACAGTTTATTGGTCTGGATTAAGGACTATCCTGCATTTTGTACCTGGCATTGCTTCTCCCCAGGTTTCCATGCAGGCTGCCAAAATACTCCTATTTTGCCCATGCCTAGAAAGAGAGAACCATGATTTTCCCTGTCACCACACAGCACCTTTCTTGTCAAATCAGCAACATCTACAAGGATTTTCTTCTTGGAATCGTAGCTCTAAAAGTGGAGAAGTAGAAAATAGAGCCCACAACCTAATAATCTCCTAATCTTGTGAAGTGGTAATTCATCACCGTGACATCTATTTAGAAACATTATAAATCAAATGCCTTTCCTGTACCTATAAGGGTGTCTATAGCAGATTGGTGGGGTTTAATTTATTGAAAAGAAATTAAGGGAGATAACAATCCAGCAATCTATCAGTTCCAAAACTACATCCTGTTGGGCATTAAACATTAATTAATAAAATAATGCTGGTGCAGTTTGTCATTAATACATTTTTTAGTGCAATCAATGCTTCCATTTTATAAATTTGTAAGGATTGTGAGTTCTGGTTTTTCACCATACATGCACATTATCAGGGCAAGGGGATGCCTGTCAGAGCAAAATGTATTGCTGCATTATCCCTTAGAATTTATTCTGCTGTCTTTGAAGGAACATTATTTTAACCCACAATGCAACTATTGGGTTTGTCACCAGGTTCTTCTGGCCTTGTTAGTTTGCATTCACCAATTTTCCTTCCTGCACTTTTGCATGTTTAATAAATCACGAGTGTTTCTTAGGTGTAGGAGTAGCCTTAACCTGTGAGATGTTGTCCCTGGGAAGGGAGCTACTGATTTGCAGAAAAAAAAAAAATACTTAAATTCATTTATGCTCATTGTTACTCATATTGTGTGAGCTGTAAAGGCAGAAGCAGGTTCTGAAGGTTATTCTCAAAGTGTGTTTAGGTCTCTTACTTTCTTTCCTCAAACAGGTAATTGAGGAGATCCTTCTTCCAGAAGTGACCAAAAGCAGTTCCTTCAGGAACGCTGTTGGCACATCAGCTGCCTTGTCCACAGCTCTGTCCACACAGCAGCTCTCAAAGCCAGCCTTGCTCAGGAATGAAGGATCCAGCTTCTTAAAGGTTCCTTCCTTTAGGCTGTGCTCTAAGAGATGTCTTTAATTAAAATCCATCAAAATTATGAGGAAAGATGCTGCCCAAGTGCTTGCAGTTTATCTTCAAGGTCTGTCCAGTTGGAAAACTTTCCATATGCTTGGAATTATTGGAGCATCACATTGCATTTTTAAAAATTATTTTTAATGACTTGAAAGCTATCTGGAAAATTCAGATGTGAATTTTCCTAAACATGAGAGTTCCCAGTTACACTGCAGTGATTGAAGCAAATCTCAGCATCTGCATTTTTGTCAATGAGCCTCACACTCTCATTTCCCATATCCTAAACTTTGTCATCCATAGTGCTGAGGCACTTTTTCCACAATTTACCCTGCAGTTCAGGGAAGTTTGGGATTTTGCCTGATGTACCTGAGAAGAAAACTGCCACCTACATGGAAAATGCAGTGAATTAAAACAGCTCCTGATATTTAAAAGGAAAAAAGAGACTGACAGGTATGTCCTGAAGACCTTGTTAAGGCTCCTTAATAATTTGCCTGGTTTTCAAAAAATGCCAAGTGCGTGACAGGGGGTGAGGAACGGCATTTACCAAAGTGATGGACAGTGGTGGGGAACCTGGGGGTTCTGAAACACAAATGGTGATTGCTTCTGACTGCACTCTCTTCTCATGTCATCTTCTTAAATATAGTGGCAGGAGAAAATTTTAGATACAAAACTGAGTGACAGAATCTTCTTATTACAAACTTTAAGCCACTTCATGGCATTTTGATCAAAGGCAATCCTGAACTGGTTTTGTTGCCAAATAGCAGCTGTGCCAAGGGAGCAGCAGCAGGGACATTTCCAGGGTCAGGTGGCTGAGAAGGTGAGAAGGCCTCGTGCACAGAGATGGGCTAGAAAAGGGTGAGTAGTTCCTCCTTCCCAAATAAATCCTTGTGGACATAAAAGCTGGAAAATTAGAAAATATTTCTCAGCAGTAATAGCCACGAACTTCTCAGAGGAAGGTGCACATGGTTCTGCTGTGTTTGAAAGACGTCTGGATGTAACATTCTGGGGGATGAGGCTGGTGGGTTTTTCCTCTTTAAATAAAGACGTGGCATTTGAGTAATGGCAAGTAGGAGGCGTTGCTGTGCTCCCCGTGGGTGCCAGCTGGTGTCTGTTCCCGGGGGAGAGCGGGAAAGGCGTTTCCTTAGTCTGGCGTTGCAGGCGCTGCTGAACTGGGAGCGATCCGGGCTGGCTCCGGCGGAGTGGGAGCAGACAGGGGCTGTACCTGGGAAGGGTGGGCGGCCCCTCACCAGCAGGAACCAGGGGCAGCGTTTCACAGTTGCCTCATCTTCTTTGCAAAGGGAAATGCAAAGTGAAAAGCAGCCCAGGCTGATGCATCTTTGGCATTTACAATAGAGAATATTTTCGTCCTTGTGAATCGTTCCTCTGCAGCTTGGCCGTGCATACAAAAGTGGCAGGATGTGTCTTGAGTGTCACTAGAGACGCTGTCATTCCCCTTTGGGTGGTGGGACCACAGCAGTTAAATGGGACACTGGTTAGAGAGGTAGAAAAGGATCACAGCTTGGAAGGTCTGCAAGGAATTCTGCAGGGGTTGATGGCATGGTGCAGAAATTCAGAAAAGGCTTTCAAGAGATGTCACGGTCAATGTTTATTCTGAAATAGCTGTTAGTCGTTTATTCATGTTTTCTGGGAGAGGATTTGAATCCAGGCTGCATCAGCTGGAAAATGAGGGGGAGAAAATGTGGGTAAAGGTGAGAAATCAAGGGATGTGTGCGAAAGACAAAAGACTGTGGCATGTTTCAATTTTTTTGGTTTGTTTTGTTTATGAGGAAAGGCTGATTGGCTTTTGGAGAGAAACTGTGAAACACAACCACGCTGTGCTTTACGGCCTGCAAGCTGAATACACAGAAAAATTAACCCACCACTTCTTCACCCTCCAGATTTGTCAGATATGTGACATTTTTGACATTGTGCTCCTGGTTTAAAGGCACAAAAGAAACTGGGAGAGGTGGAGTATTGAGACAGCTGGTCCTTGTTCACCTGCAGTCAGTGACCCAGAGTCACTGGACCCAGAGCAGCAGAGTGAGATGTGTGATGAGGCATGAGATGCTGAGATGTGTGCACATCTTCACCGGGAGATTATGAAAATCTAGCAAGATTTCTGGTGCTTACAGTAACTTGTAGGAGTTGCCCTGGTTTTTTCTTGTTCTTTGTATGTAATTATTCCAGTGTGTTTCATGTATCCAGCACTAAGTGTGGTATAGTAGTTGATTTCCCCTCTACCACTCCATGTGGGCATTTCAGGGGCAGGAACACATATTTCATCAGACAATTTGAATTTTGGTGAGAATTTGCAAAGGGTACAGATAATCCAAAAGTCACTCCTTGTAGTAAACCTTGTGTTGAGAAGACTTCCTGTGTTTTAAAAAATCTATTGAAGCTGAAGTATTATGCTAAAGTTAGCATTACAGCAAGAGCTGTAGTAGGAACTAAAATCTTAACTAAAATATTTATAGCTAAATTCACATCTAGTACATCCTCCCTTTGTAGGGAGGTGAGGGAAGGGATATTTGTGAAGCCAAAGATTTCTTGGGCCATATTTTTCTGTAAGTCAACATAAAATCAAATTACTTGGTCTAGACACACCAGATTTGCTATTCTGAGTGAAGATGGTTTTGCTATGTGTGCTGGTTTTGGCAGAGAAAGAGTTCCCTTTCTTCATAGTAGCTGGCACAGGGCTGTGGTTTAGATCTGTGCTGGAAAGTGTTGATAATTCAGGGGTGACTTTGTTATTGCTGAGCAGTGCACTCGCTTTTACTTTTCTGCTTCTTTCCTCCATCCCACTGAGGGGGAATGAATGAGGGGCTGTGCGAGGCTTAGTTGCTGGCTGGGGTTAAACCATGATTTAAGGTTTAGGATTTGTGTTTAAGGTCTATCTCCTTCTGTGCTTCCAAGAGATTTATTTATTTATTTGTTTGTTACCATTTCTGAAGAACTCTCTGGCCTTTTCTTGCCTGACCCCAACTGCAGCAATACCTTAGTGCCCTGTGCATCCATCCCACACAGTGCTCTAACAAAGTCCCTTTTCCCTCTCTATTCACCATTTCAAAGTCCCTCCTGAGCCTCCAGGTTCCTTCGGCAGAAGGAAGCTCCAGGGCCTCCTCCTTCCTTCCCAGCCTCTCAGTGGATCCAGTGGAGCACTGAGCATGGGATAGAGAGCAAAGCTCTGCCATGGAAATCCTGGTGGAAATTCCATGTGCTGTTTGGAGGCATTCATCAGCATGATGGTAAATGAAAAATAATAATGACAATCTCTGTAGCACAAAACCACAAGGAACATAAAATGCCTCAACCTCATTTCTGATTCCTTTTAATAACTCTTGGTGCCACTCAGTGGCACCTGGCCAGAGATCATC
>VXBN01016899.1:15316-31132 GCA_013397395.1 Sinosuthora webbiana
GAAGAGAAAGAGGGGGTGGGTTATAGCTACCAATGGAGAGACGAAGTCCTCGTGGTCCGGCCAATAGATCCATCTTCTTCCGTGGGGAGATCTCAAAGTCTCTAGTTAACTCAGGGGTCCTTATAGCTCTCTCCAAAGCGACAGGCAGTTGGCCAAACAGGTGGGGGAAAAAATTACCACAGTGTGTTCGTTTCGAGAACTCAGAACAGGTCGGTCATCAGAAGCTACCGTGTCAACCAGAACAGGTCAGCAGGCACAGTCACTTCACCGTGACTTGCCCATTGTTTCTGCTCAGGTTCTGATATTGCTGGGTTTTTCCATCAAACACACCTGCAGGCAGCACTTGGCCAACATCCCACCTCAGCCAGGCCAGAACTCCTGTATTGAGATTTCAGAGTCCCTTTTAGGGGTTTCAGTCTCAGTCCTTGACGATGGTCGTGAGGCAGATGAGGGATCTTCGGACCGTCTCTTACACCCTGCTCCAGTGTGGTTCCCTTTCCACAGGGTGCAGTCCTTCAGGCACAGCCTGCTCCAGTGTTGGGTCCCCCACAGGGTCACAAGTGCAGCCAGCAAACCTGCTCCAGTGTGGGTTCCTCTCTCCATGGGTCCACAGATTACTGCCAGGAGCCTGTTCCAGTGCAGGCTTCCCACGGGGTAACAGCTTGCTTCTGGCATCCACCTGCTCTGGTATGGGTCTCGTCCATGGGCTCCAGGTGGATCTCTGCACTACCACGGGCTGCAGGGGCACAGCTGCCTCACCATGGTCTTCACCATGGGCTGCAGCGGAATCTCTGCTCTGGTGTCTGGAACACCTCCTTCTCCTCCTTCTGCACTGATCTTGGTGTCTGCAGAGTTGTTCCTCTCACATATTCTCACCCTTCTCTTGTCTGGCTGCAATTTTTTTCAGCTCAATAACTTTTCCCCTTCTTAAATATGTTACTCCAGAGCCATTACTACCATCTCTGATTGGCTTGGCCTTAGCCAGCAGTGAGTCCCTCTTGGAGCTGACTGGCATTGGCTGTGCCAGACATGGGGGAAGCTTCTAGAGGCTTCTCATAGAAGCCATCCCTGTAGCTCCCCCACTATCAAAACCTTGTCATACAAATCTAATACATTCTTATCTCAGCCCATGAGGCTTATCTTTCCCATTCTCCTCCCCATTGGGGGTGGGGAGGTGAGGGAGCAGCTGCGTGGTACTCAGTTGTCAGCTGGGGTTAAACCACAACACACTGTTACAGTGGAGTTACTTTCTAGACAATGTTCAGGGAATCACATACTCAGATTTTCACTATTGCTGGATAGGCATGAAGTTGTTCATGATAAACATGTTACTATAACAAAATAATTTTTAACTGAACTTGAAAGGTCCAAAACATAAATTTTGCATCAGCTGAATATTTTTAATTGAACAAATCAATAGCTTGAAAATTAAAGGATAGCATATGTGTAGGATTAAAATTTTCAAAATATGAAATACTAGTGAAAGTATAAACAAAACTCAATTGATTTAGGGATATCACCAAAGCTTTGGGGAATGAGTGGGATTGATTAGATCTTTATCAGTCGTGTGTTGACACAAGTAGCCCTGCTGTGACTTCACCCTGCCCTTGGTGCTGGTTGGTAGAGAAGGGAGGTGGCAGATTGCAGCAGCTGCCCATCTGGCTAGTGAGAGATTGCACGCTACCTTCATCTCTGCTCACTCCTTGCAGTGCAGGTCCATCTGCTGATAAGGAATATGGCAAAGAATGAAAATAGCCGGACAGCATATCTGGCCAAGCCATGCTTAGTCTTTTCTATGAATATTATGATTCTTTGGGTTTCATTTGACTTACTGACTTGGTAAAATTTTACTGTGGTAAGATTCTCTTCTTGTCTTTCAAAGTAGCAAGATATTTTCACCATATTCTCATTATGGAAAAAAATCTGGTCGTATGCGTTAACAAAACTGAAACATTGTTTAACTCTTGCTTTTCTATTATGGTATAAGGTCAGAGTAGGGTTCATTTTGAGATTATTTTCTAATTCAAATATAAAATTGGAATTTCTTAGACCAAGAAATCTGTTCTTGATATCAAAAGAATTAAAGAGAAAGATTTAGCTGGTATTGTTCTTGTCGTGGTTTGACACTGGCCAAACACCAGGCACCCACAAAAGCTATTCACTCACTCTCTTTTGCTTTCAGTTGGGCAGAGGAGAGGGGAAAAAAATTAATGAACGGCTCATGAGTTGAGATGAGGATTGGGAGAAAACATTCCAAGGGCAAAACAGGTTCAAATTTAAAGGTATAAGGTAAATTTATTATTAACAGGGTCAGAGGAGGATAATGAGAAGTAAAATAAGCCTTTGAAACATCTTTTTTCCCTCCCAGCCCCTCCCTCTTTCCATCAACAGCGCAGGGAGACAGGGCATGGGGGTTTTGTTCAGTTAGTCACCCAAGATCTTTTTCTGTTCACTCAGGGAGAGAAATCCTTCCTCTGCTATGCCGTGGGGTCCCTCCCACTGGAGACAGCTCTCTGTGAACTTCTCCAGCATGGCTCAAATCTCACAGGCAGCAGTCCTGCCAAAATTGCTTCAATGTGAGTCCTTCCCATGGGCAAAGTCTTTCCAAAACTGCTGCAGCATGGGTCACTCATCCACACGGTGCAGCCCTCTAAGGATAGGCTACTCTAGTTTGGAAGCAAGGGCCATCTCTCCATCTATCTCTGGAAGTATGGGCCCTCTCTCTCTATTTGGCTCTCCCACTGGATCACAGCTTTCTCCAGCATCCACCTGCTCCGGTGTGAGTACTTCTCTCACAGGCTGTGAGTGGACCTCTGCATCCCCCGTGGACTTCATGGGCTGCTGGGGGACAGCTTACTTTACCATAGTTCTCACCACAGCCTGCAGAGGAATCTCAGCTCCAGCGCTTGAAGCACCTCCTCCCCTTCTTTTTCCACTGACCTTGGTGTCGCCATGTTGTTTCCCTTATAAGTCCTCACTTCCTCCTCTTCTCTGACTAGAAGAAAAACTGCTGCCCGTAGGTACCATTGCAAACAAGTTCCACCAATTTAAAGATTCTTGCAGGATCCCGCAACACCGAGTGGTTGATCTCGTCTAGGTTCCGCATTGGGGAGTTGCTCACCATGTTTCCTACTGCTGGTCAGGTGGCCCTGTTGCCACTGTGTGGGAAGTGGCGGCCGCTGCAGTGCTGGCACTATTTAACACCTCTCTTCATGCAGGACACCGGGAAGCAGAAGCTGCTGCCCCTGCCCCTGCCCCTGCCCTTCTGCTCGCGCCATGACTAGCTAGGGGCGACCAGGCAGGCAAGGCTCACTGCGGGCCGCACTGAGATGTCAGCGGCATCGCCACCCCTGGAAAAAACTAGGTGTGCGCTGTTTTTTCTTTTTAAATATGTCATCACAGAGGCATTACCAGCCTCTCTAATTGGGCCAGCAGCATGTCCATCTTCAGAGCCATCAGAGATCAGCTCTGTCAGACATGGTGGAAGCTTCTAGAAGCTTCTCACAGAAGCAACTTCTGTGGCACTCCCTTGCTACCAAAAAACAAAAAACCAGGCCCTGCCAAATCAACACAGATCTGCTATGAAGTATGATTCTGCAAAAATTACATGTGTTAGAAATTGGCTATTATGTGGATATAAGTGGAAGATTGCAAGTTGTCTTCTGTTGCGGTGCATTTAATTAATAATAGTGCAGTCTAAATTACCCCCTGCCATACTGACCCTTTTGGTTTTTCCCTGGTGGTGGGTATGCCAACCATTCTGTGTCCCTGTCCAGAAACCTGAAACATTCTGGGTGGGAAGGGCTAACATGAATGGCAAAGCCTGTAGCTCAACCCTGTATCATGTATCAGATTTCTTGTGTATTGTCCTTCTGTCTTGGTCACTCCCTCCTTACCTGGTATTGGTTATGGCTTACCCTTGCCCCTCCCCATGCTCCTGATACAAAAGCTGAAACCTGAACCCCAGGGGCACTCTCCTGCTCTCTCTCTGGAGCAATAAACATCTACCATCAACCCACGTGAGAGTCACTCTTTCTTCTTCCATGCCGATCTACGCTTCTGCCTGAGGTTCAGACCCTCCAAACCCAAGGATACAAACTTTCTATTTGGACCGGTGATTCCAGACACCACCACAGTCTTCATTATATGTCATGTCCTTTTACAATTCTCACAGTCTATATAAAAGTCATATACTCAGTGACAAGTGTGATAGAACCAAAAAAAAAAAAAAANTTCAGAAGTTCCAGTACCTTTTAGATAGGTTAATCGCAAATTGTTCATTAGTTATTTTAATACCTTAGCAGTTAAATGGGTCATAAAACTATCCACAGATTTAGGGTGGAAGGGACTTTTGAAGATCTCGACCAATCTCCTGCTCAAAGAAGGGCCAACTTCAAAATTGCATCAGGTTGGTCAGGGACATGCTGATTTTTGAAAATCTGCGAGACAGATCTCACAACCTCTTTGGACAACTTGTCCCAGGGCTTAACCACAAGGTTACAAGAAGGAATTTTTTTCCCTATGTTTAGCTGAAATTTCCTTTCTTATAGCATTTGCACCTCTAAATAGAGCCTGGCTCCATCTTCTTTGTAGCTTGTGAAAGACTGCTAGTAGATCCCTTCCTAGGCTTTTAGTTGCCCTCTGCTGGGCTCACTTCCAATTTTTAGTAGCTCTCCTTTAGCTCTGAAAATCCACATTTGCTGCACACGTCCACAGGGCTATAGGGTTAGGTTCTGCTATCGTGTTACAGCACAATTATTGTCAGGCTGTTACATAGTCAAATACATTAGACTTACCTAGCCAGGCAAAAAATTAATAATGATAAGTTCTGAAATAATGGGATTCATTCCCATAGAAAATGTGGGTTCTTTGTTTTACACTAAAACTAGGATTGATAAAGCCTTAAAAGAAAGATGTTGAGAAACACTGTAAAATTGATTGGGGAATGAAATGAAGAACTATTTACAGTCTTTTTTCACCTTTTTAAAATCACTTTCTGTCTCTGTAATACCCTTGTGATCTCTTGTGTTAAGCCTAGGCCATTCAGCCCTCCATTGACCTCTAACTCAAGTCCACCACCTGCAGCTCCCTTGGCACATATAGAGAGCATTTCATCAATATCTTCTGCTTCCCTCAGTGCAGAAAACACACCTACAGTTGGTAAGTTAACCATTTTAATTCATTTTAGAAATGGTAACATTCTGCCACTGAGTTTCACCTGTTAGGAACACTATTCCTTGGAGTTCGCTGTTCCATATGTGAATTCAGTCTAGGTACTTCAAGCATTCTTTGCAATACCTGTTTCTAAATGACATGAGAGACAAGACAGTGGATTTGGCTAGATTATACCATAGGTCCAATTATGGCATGTTCTCTAGTGAAATATTTTTCAAATTTAAAATATTCCATGAATTTGTATCTGGTGTGCTCTCTACTCATCAAACACAATGTTATGTATTTGTTCAGAAGATGCTATTGTACATGTACAGAAATATTTTGGGATACTGATACATTTGAATTAATATAAATGTTCAAAAATTGAGTTATTTCTATGTTATTTTTACTTTGTTTGTTATCCTGTAATTGCAGTTTCCAAAGAAATGAAATTAATGCATCTTTTTCTTCAAGTTAGTGAAGTATTATAAGCTAAACAGAGGTGTTTACTGAAAGCAAAACAACCAACCAAACAATAAAGATGAATATGAAAAGCAAATCAGTCTTCCTGTGCTGCCACTAATTTCAGAAGAAATACAAGGAGACTTGTGGGACAGAAGATGGGGGACATTTTAACTTGTTTCTGTAGTAGATTTGAAGTATTTCATTCCTGAACACTATTACCACTTTAGTCCCAAGTAAACTTAGACTCTTGAATTAATGCTCAGGTATTTCTGAATGTTACTGATGCCAAGGATTCCTCACTCAGGCTCAGAACCTCAGAAGAGTATCTGCACAGCTTCTATTAGGAGTTCTGCACTGAAGCCAATGCAGCTGTTTCCACCCTGTGCAGGACCAAAGATAGTAAAGTCTACATAGCATTAGCTGTTGCAGTGCTGGCACAGTTCAGTGTCCACCAGTTTCTCAAATGTTGAGAAGCATCATAGAAAGATAACTGATATTTTGATTGCCAGAGTCCATCCAGGCTCACCTCTTCAGGCCTCTGGACTGGTGCCAAGGAACTAGAAATTGGTGGCAGCAGCATCAATAGCCCCAGCTGTGTGTGTGTTTTTGGACACAGTGACAAAGGGGAAATTGTGAGGTGAGGGAGGAGTTAAGGAGGTGTGCACTGACACCAGGGTTTGACATGGTTATTAACCTGGCCTAGCAAAAATAAACAAAGCCAGTTTCACCTGCACTGATTGTAGAATTAAATAGTCCTGGAGACCTGGAAAGGGCAGTGCAGATGGCATGAGGATATACTCTGTACTACTGTCTATTCTTTTGGCTTTTACAAAATCCATTGTTTCTCTTACAGCATTTGTTCTGAATAATTGAGAATTAACTATAATTATCTTGTTCCAAATGAACTTGTAGGCATGCATAATTGAATTTCTTTTATGCTTTAGCCTTGTTTTCATTTGCATTGAGTTTTTTTTATTTATTAAATTGTTTAACACCTATAACATCTATTTTTTCTTGAAATACTTTGCTTTCTTGCCATGTTTTATTTACATGTAATAGAGGATGATCTTTTGATTGGAACACTTCCTACAATTGAAAAGCTTTCTGAGACACCACCAGGTATTGTACTAGAAGCAGATTTACATGTTAACCAATCATCCTAATGCACTACAGTTAATAATATTGTATTTATTTTGAAACAAATCTCTCCAGCTCTTTCTGGTGTCTGGCAGATACAAGTAGCTTGAAAGCTCAAGTACATAAGTTATATGTTGCCAAAGTAACCAAAACTTGATATAGTCACTTTTATACAACACAATTTTTCATCTATTCCCCCCTCCCCCACCAAGATGAAAATTGGTCTCTCTTGATTCTTCAGTTTTTCATTACTACATTCTTGGAAGAAAAAGAAATATATTTTTACTTTGACAATCTTTATTCTCATAAGACGAGATAAAACCATTTCTGTATTTCTAAATAACACAAGGCTTTGAAGATACAGATAATAAAGATAATATTTTTAAATACTTTAAATTTTTATGGCAGCAGTTTAGCCAATATTAAAATTACCTGAATCATTGTTCCTAAACTGAATGAAAACAATTTGATCAGACTTTTATTTGCTCTTTTTATGGCCAATGATGCTGTCTTTTATTCTGCATTTTGGCAACCTCTTTGTGTCAGTGCAACTGTTTGCATGTTTGTTTAATTAGCTGTTGTGTTAGCACAGCTGAAGGGCTGTTAACAGTGGCTGGGGCTGAGGCAGGTGGCAGGGCATCAAAGCTAGATTTGCTGGTGCTGCTGAAGGTCTCAGAACTGGACCTGTGAGCTTGACTGCAGCCTAAAATACCATGAGTTCACCTTGGCACAGCTCTTTGACATCCTGTCCTGAGAACTTGCAAGTAAGCATCTGTTACAGGCTGTTTTACCAGTGGTACAAAAAAATTAGTAAGATGCTTTCTACTACACTATTGCACCAATAAAAAGATAGAACTCCAAGTACTGTCTCTTATAGTCAGTACATATATAAAACACTACTGAAAAGTAAAATCCCATGACAAATGTATCGGCAATTGATGGAGAGACGGTGTCTTGGTTTGGGAAGACAGGTATCTGCCAGATAAAAGCTGGAGTTTCCTTTGGAATGGAGAGTGTAAGCCACCCCCCACTTTCTTTCCAATTATAAATTTATAATCAGAGGCTCTTAGGCAAAGATTTTTTTGGAATAGGAATAGCAGTTCTTTACTAGTATGTATTACAAAGCAAACAGACAAAAAACCCCAAACAACTACAGCATTAATAACAAAAGACAACAGTACCAAGAACCTTGAGGGGGTTTTGCTTCACAAAACCCAGGGCAGTTTGGTTTCGGTGCCTTTGCAGGATCCTAAAAGCACCAAGCTGGAACGGTGGAAGGCCCCGGGCTGGTAGCTGGGATGGCAGGGTGTCAGGCAGAGGCAGAATGTCCCGGCAGACAGGGGGATGCAAGGTCACACTGTAGCAAGAGAAGCAGCGCCAAAGAAGCCGAAGGTGAGGCAGGGCTGGCCCAGCTCCCGCGGGGCTGAGAAGGCTCAGGATTCAGGCCGAACCAGTGGTAGTAGATATCCCAGGACTGGATCCCTTTGGCCACAGCAAAAAAACTCCTCCAGCCAGCGAGTTCTCTCAGCCCGAACGCCGAAACAGAACAACCCCCAACTCCTAAAGCTCTGCCTTTTTTCCCCACATTATCTCTCCCCCAAGCTTGTCCACCTTTGTTTCGGTTAAGTATCCTTAAGTATCCAATACTTGGTCTCCTTGGTAACTTATGGGGAAAAAAATTCTTTAGAGAAAAAGAAGGAACAAACCCAACCCCCAACAGACGGGAAGACTGATTTTGGTGATCAGAATTCGATTTTACTCAGGTTTTCCAATAGCTTATATACCATTTCAGTAAGGTTAATAATTTCTACTACAATAATTAGGTTAAAAGATCATACAAGCAACTTATGCATTTTGCAACATATTTATCGTAGGGGGTTGATTGAATCTCTCCTCTTCCCATAAGCAGGTTTAATCCCATTTTCTCATAGTCTCAAAGTTCTGTTTGTCCTTGCCATGGCATCCTAGTCACCAGACTAGCTATGCTAATTAAGTCTGTCTTACTCTCTGTCTTGTGTATTCCCACAAAATGCTTTTGTCAATTTGCGTTTGACATTTCAGTAATTTCAAAAAGCTTTAGCTGAGGTCTAAGTTATTTTTATAGTTATGCATTGTAACTTTGTTGTGTAGGCACAGACGCGTGAAGGCTGACACTGGCCTGGTAATTATTTTTCTCATAAACTGATACATATTTCTAGAATCTTTACTAGGTAAGCATTAGAAAATTTGAAAAATATTTCTCCAACAATTTCTATTTGGAAATTGCAATCTTTGTTGTCTGAAATAGTTAAAAGAATGTTCAACAGGTCACTTATGTGGGGGTAATATTAATGTATATGCATTTATGTTCATACATATGGCAACTGAATTCTTTGCATTTCTGTGACTATTTTATCATATATTTTTCCATACTATAAGCATACAGTAGGGACTTTTTTAAAAGCATTGTAGTTAACATCTAATTTGCTTTGGATCTGTTGAATTCAGTTTCATCAGTAGCCATTTTAATGCAGTGTTCTGCCTCATCTGTATTTCCTTGTGTCTGTCCATTTACAAAATATCATATTGATAGTCCTGTTTTTCTATGCTGCTAAGCAGTGTTTTGATGGTGTGATTGTACTGTGTTATGTTTATATTTTTTGACATGCTGTTCAAGTAATATTTCAGACTCTGCTGTGACCATGATGGTAGTAACCTCTTGTAAAAATGACAGGTGTAGTCAACCATTCTGAAATCTATTGCTAAGCTTTTTGAAAATTCAACTTATATACTGTATGTATTCTTGGTGTTTCACATGGTCCCAGCCCTGTCAGACTTGGAAACCAGGACATCGTGCCTGCTGCACTAGCCTTTACTGAATCTGTTAATGCCTGCTTTAAAGGAGCAGACCCCACAAAGTTAGTTAAATAGTAAATAGTTTTGAATGCAATAAGTTACAATAAAAGAATGCACTGGTTGTACTTTTAATATTTTGGGGGAAAATATACATGCATTAGAAGGTGGATTCACAGGTTTTTTTCTGACGTCAGTGCCTTATCACTTTCTATTGGCCTACACCTGACTAGGAGTTCATATATCCCTGTTTTACAAAAATGTGTTCAGTAAGAAAAACAAAAATAAGAAGGGTTTCTACTACAGTCAGGTAGGTGCTTGTAGCGATGTGAAATTATTAGTTTGTAATTTTATGTAGAATGGTTTGTTCCAGACTACCCCGTGTTTTAACCCCTTTGGTTTTTCCCTAGTTGTGGGTCATGTCCATCTCCCTGCAACCCAGCCCAGATGCTGGTGAGAGGCTGGGGTGATTGGCAGAGCCTATGACTTCTCCACCCTGTATCATGTATCAGATGTCCTGTGTATTGTCTTTCTGTCTTGGTGACTCCCTCCTTACCTGGTATTGGTTATGGTTCACCCTTGCCCCTCCCCACACCCCCCGTACAAAAGCTGAAACCAGAACCCCAGGAGACACTCTCTGGACGTGGCCCTGTGGGAGCAATAAACATCTAGCTTCAACCCACGTGAGAGTCAGTCTTTCTTCTTCCATGCCCTCCTTCCATGCTTCAGTCTGAGGTTCAGACCCACCGAACCTAAGGATACAAAATTGCATGCAGTCTGGTGAGTGAACAAACCGGTAAACGACTCCAGACACCACCACAGGTGCTGCATGTAAATTTGGACAGCTTAAAAGTACCTCATTCTCTCCGTCACACTGCTTGATATACTACTTCGGCCTTGCCTATGGATAATTCTGCTATGTTTTCAAAGCCTGAAATCAACCACCCATACTACTATATGCTTAACCAGCTAAACATTTTTCTAATTTCATCTGACTTCCAAGTTGAAAGTGATAATACACTGTCATTGTGCCACATTACCCTCATTTGAAGTTGATTTTAGAATAACAGAATCATAGATTTGTTAGGGTTGGAAGGAACATTAAAGATCATAGAATCTGCTGAGTTGGAAGGGACCCATCAGGATAATCAAGTCCAACTCCTAGCCTTGCACAAGACCACCCCAAGAATCACACCATGTGCCTGAGAGCATTGTCCAAACACTTCTTGAACTCTGTCAGGCTTACTGCTGTGACTACTTCCCTGGGGAACCTGCTCCAGCGCCCAACCATCCTCTGGGTGAAGAACCTTTTTCTAATATCCAACCTAAACCTCCCCTAACACAACTTGAGGCCATTGCCTCAGGTCCTGTCCTGACACTGTCCCTCCACTTCCCCTTGTGAGGATGTTGAAGACCATAATGTCTCCCCTCAGTCTCCTACAGGCTGAACAGACCAAGTGACCTCAGCTGCTCCTCTTATGGCTTCCCCTCTAGGCCCTTTCACCATCTTCATGGCCCTCCTTTGGATGCTCTCTTATTGTCTTTCTTATATTGTGACACCCAAAACTGCACACAGGACTCAAGGTGAGGCCACACCAGTGCAGAGCAGAGTGGGACAATCACCTCCCTTGCCCAGCTGGCAATGCTGTGCTTGATGCACCTCATGACACGGTTGGCCCTCCTGGCTGCCAGGACACTGCTGACTCATATTAAACTTGCCATCAACCAGGACCCCCTGGTCCCTTTCTGTGGTACTGCTCTCCAGCGTCTCATTTCCAAGTCTATACACACAACCAGGGTTGCCCTGTTCCATGTGCAGAATCCAACACTTGCCCTTGTTAAACTTCATACAGTTGGTGATTGCCCATCTCTCTAATTTGTCAAGGTCTCTCTGCAGGGCCTCTCTGCCTTCAAGGGAGTTGACAGCTCCTCCCAATTTAGTGTTGGCAAATTTACTTAATGTTCCTTTGAGTCCTGCACCCAAGTCATTAATGAAGATGTTGAAGATCACTGGGCCGAGGACAGAACCCTGTGGAACCTCACTAGTGAACAGCCACCAGACTGATGTTACTTCATTTATTATAACCCTTTGTGCCTGACCCATGAACCAGTTGCTCACACATTGTGCAACATGGTTATCCAGCTGTGTGCTGGACATTTTGTGCAGAAGGATCCTGTGATAGACAGCATCAAAAGCTTTGCTTGAAGTCCTAAAAGATTATATCTACTGGTTTTCCTGGATCAACTAGGTGGGTTACTTTGTCATATAAGGAAATCAGGTTCGACAAGCAGGACTTTCCCCTCATGAAGACATGTTGGCTATGACTGATGACTGCATTGGCCTCCAGGTGTTTTTCAATACATCCCAGAATAATCTTTTCCTGACAGGCCTGAAGTTTCCGGGGTCCTTCTTCTTGCCCTTCTTGAAAATCAGGACAATGTTATCCAGCCTCCAGTCAGCTGGGACCTCTCCAGATTCCCAAGAGCACTCAAAAATCACCAAGAGAGGCTTTGCAATGACATCAGCCAGCTCTTTGAGGATTCTCAGATGAATCCCATCAGGCCCCATAGATTTGTAGGGATCCAGCTGGAGTAGCAGATCCTGCACAAGTTCAGGGTCAACTGGGAGTTGATCACCCTTGCAGTCATGGTCCTTCAGCTCAGGGCACTGAGACTGCCTTGGTCCATCATCAGTGTTTTAAGAATTAACCACCTCTTCCTTGTCCATGTCCCTGTTTGTGCAGTGACCATCCTCATCCTGTAACAGGGCGATATTATTTCTGCACTCTTTTGACATGATATTTGAAAAAACTGATCATCTAGTTTCAATTCCCCTGCCATGGGCAGGGACATCTTCCACTAGACCAGGTTACTCCGAGCCCCATCCAGCCTGGCCTTTAACACTTCCAGGGATGAGGAGTCCACAACCTCTCTGGGCAACCAGTTCCAGTGCCTCACCACCCTGACAGTAAAGAATTTCTTCCTAATATCTAACCTAAACCTACCCTCCTTCAGCTTAAGACCATTCCCCCTTGTCCTATCACTACATGATCATGCAAAAAGTTCCTCTCCAGCTGTCTTGGAACCCCTTCAGGTACTGGAAGGTGCTGTAAGGTCTCTCCGGAGCCTTCTCTTCTTCAGACTGAACAGCCCCAGCTCTCACCCTGTCTTCATAGCAAAAGTGCTCCAGCCCTCAGAGCATCTTCATGACCTCCTCTGGGCTCACTCCAACAGGTCCATGTCTTTCTTGTGTTGAGGGCTGCAGAACTGTATGCAGTACTCAGGCGGGGTCTCACAAGAGTCGAGTAGAGGGGCAGAATCACCTCCCGTGACCTGCTGGTCATGCCTTTTTTGATGCAGCCCAGGATATAGTTGGCTTTCTGGGCTGCAAGTGCACACTGCCAAGTCTGCCTATTTTCTGCTTTGAAATCAGCTCATCAGTGTCATGCTTTGGGACATGAAAGAATGAGGCAGGCAGCAAGAAGGTCAGCAGGAAAGTTCTATCTTTAATTTTCTGACTCCATCTTCTATACAAAATCATCAGAAGGCACAAGATTGGCTACATAGGTTGCTACCTCTTTGACCTTGTTGGTGAAGACCACCATCAGTCACCTTTCTCCTCCCAGAGGAGAAATATGTAAACAAAAAGATAAATTCTAAAAATATACATTGTTTTCTTGAAGCTGCATGAGAACAAAATGCAAAACTCTGAAAAGCAGGCAAAGTTAGGGCGACACATCAGATTGTAAAAGTATGATTGATTTAAAATTAGTATTAAAACTAGGCAGTTAATGAGTTGCAATAAAATTGATATTTTCATTCTCTTCTAGATGTATTGTGAAGATCACTGGTGATATGACATTATCATTCCCAAGTGGGATTATTAAAGTCTTCACCAGCAACCCATCTCCTGCTGTGCTCTGCTTCAGGGTGAAAAACACAAGCAAACTAGAGCAGATTCTTCCAAATGCACAACTTGTATACAGGTTCTTTATTTTTATTTAATATAATAGTAAAGGACATGAATTTTAAAATGTGAATTTTTGTATATGTAAATCAGAATTCTCTACGGTCTTGATTTGCTTATACATAACTTAATTTTCTGAACTAATCTTGTTTAGCTCAGTTTCTTTTCACTGCTACCATTAAAATTTTCAGAGGTTACTGGACTTGAAACTTATGCTGACTATAACAGGAAACATAAAAATAGTTTTTAATTTTATCTGTGTTTTTACACACATTTTATAAATAAAATGGTTTAATAAACTTTAAAAACAACAAAACAAAAAACATTTTTCCTAGCAAACGATATGAACACTGTAACTACTATAACTACAGAGAAAAATTGTCAAAAATAAGACACATTGTCATATGAGTTTCTTTATGCAGTAATAACAATAGTTTCATTTGTCAGTTATTAGCATAGGTTTTAAGGTGTATCATTTCTATGGTAGATCAGATCCATTATTAAATTATGTCTCTCAAGTGTATAGCAGCATGCTTAGGAGAATTCTTAAGAAGAAAAGCTGCTGGTTGAGTAGAATAATAAAGTAATTGTTTGGACATCTTTTCAAAAGAAGAAAAGCAGATATCTGTTTCAGCTGAGCACTTTCCATTTAATTTATTGGAAAAATTATTTGAAATAATCAAACCACATGTATCAATTCTTTTGTATTACTTTTACTGTGGTAATTCATACTTAATGTAAGGAGTGATTCATACAAAATTAAATTTGTCATTCTTTGACATGACAGTTTGTAACTGAAATGTTAGCAAAGCTGTATCTGACAGTGAAATATAATAAAAACTGTATTTTGAAAAAAGTGAAAATGTCTAGTTGTTGGGGGTTGGGTTTGTTCCTTCTTTTTCTCTAAAGATTTTTTTTCCCCATAAGTTACCAAGGAGACCAAGTACTGGATACTTAAGGATAGTTAACTGAAACAAAGGGGGACAAGCTTGCCGCGAGAGATAACTCGGGGAAAAAAGAGTTGGGGGTGGTTCTTTTTCGGGGTTCAGGGAGAGAGGACCCGCTGGCTGGAGGAGTTTTTTCGCTGTGGCAAAAGGGATCCAGTCCTGAGATATCTACTACCACTGGTTCGGCCTGAATCCTGCACCTTCTCGGTCACCCGCGGGAACTGGGCCAGCCCTGCCTCACCTTCGGCTTCTTCGGTGCTGCTTCTCTTGCTACAGTGTGACCCTGCACTCCCCTGCCTCCTGGACACCCCTGCCATCCCAGCTACCAGCCCGGGACCTTCCACCGTTCCAGCTTGGTGCTTTTAGGATCCTGCAAAGGCACCGAAACCAAACTGCCCTGGGTTTTGTGAAGCAAAACCCCCTCAAGGTTCTTGGTACTGTTGTCTTTTGTTATTAATGCTGTAGTTGTTTGATTCTTTTTTTTGTCTGTTTGCTTTTGTAATACATACTAGTAAAGAATTGCTATTTCCTATTCCCAAAATCTTTACCTAAGAGCCTCTGATTATAAATTTATAATTGAAAAGAAAAGGGAGGGGGGGGCTTACATTTCAAGGGAGACTCCAACCCTCCCTGGCAGATACCTGTCTATCTAAACCAAGACACTAGTATTCTTGTCTGAGTACTGTAACACTTCACCTCTAATTAGAAATGATGCATGTACTGAATATTTATGAAATTAAACCTATATGGTAATAATTTGACATTTCATATACTGCAATGACTATCGTTTGCTTAGTATTCCTATAGATGAAACTTTTTAATGATTGATACTTGTGGAGACATCAGAAATTCTGAAGGAGAAAACTGAAGGATTTTGCTACTGGTTTCATTTGTTTACATTTTGAAAGGCCTCTGTAATAAGTGTTTATATTTTACTGAAAATGGAAATTGCACGAATGACAACACTGTTTTGAGAACCAAATTCTAAGTAGATTGGACAGGCTACTGGTATGTAAATCACTGTTCTGGTACATTCAACCCATTGCAGTCATATTTACTGTGTTCCCGGTGCTTCTTTTCAGCTTTCATTCTCCATGCACTTTCTGCATGCCTCCTTGGGGATTGGTGTGATGCCTTATGTTTTAGCTTTTATATTTTTCAGATCCTGTACTGCATTAGTATATAATTCTGAACTTCATATAAAGTGCTAGTAAGCTCTTTTCATATTTTGGTCAGACAAAACAATCTTTCCATGCCCAAGAACCAAGGACACTATCTGCCTCAGGCCCCGAAAAGTATAAACAAAAGTGAATT
>VXBN01016899.1:32159-45577 GCA_013397395.1 Sinosuthora webbiana
TTTGTAATACATACTAGTAAAGAATTGCTATTTCCTATTCCCAAAATCTTTACCTAAGAGCCTCTGATTATAAATTTATAATTGAAAAGAAAAGGGAGGGGGGGGCTTACATTTCAAGGGAGACTCCAACCCTCCCTGGCAGATACCTGTCTATCTAAACCAAGACACTAGTATTCTTGTCTGAGTACTGTAACACTTCACCTCTAATTAGAAATGATGCATGTACTGAATATTTATGAAATTAAACCTATATGGTAATAATTTGACATTTCATATACTGCAATGACTATCGTTTGCTTAGTATTCCTATAGATGAAACTTTTTAATGATTGATACTTGTGGAGACATCNAATTCTGAAGGAGAAAACTGAAGGATTTTGCTACTGGTTTCATTTGTTTACATTTTGAAAGGCCTCTGTAATAAGTGTTTATATTTTACTGAAAATGGAAATTGCACGAATGACAACACTGTTTTGAGAACCAAATTCTAAGTAGATTGGACAGGCTACTGGTATGTAAATCACTGTTCTGGTACATTCAACCCATTGCAGTCATATTTACTGTGTTCCCGGTGCTTCTTTTCAGCTTTCATTCTCCATGCACTTTCTGCATGCCTCCTTGGGGATTGGTGTGATGCCTTATGTTTTAGCTTTTATATTTTTCAGATCCTGTACTGCATTAGTATATAATTCTGAACTTCATATAAAGTGCTAGTAAGCTCTTTTCATATTTTGGTCAGACAAAACAATCTTTCCATGCCCAAGAACCAAGGACACTATCTGCCTCAGGCCCCGAAAAGTATAAACAAAAGTGAATTGAAGGGGAGCAAACTGGGTGAATGTGACTTCATTACCTGAAGCTATACTTGTACAATTTTATCTCTGATATGCAAATGGACCAGACTTATATCTCCCCGAAAAACTCATGACCGTCATCCCTCTTGGGTGTAGTCTCTGCAAGGCTTTTGCACTGCCCAAGGTGTATCTATTGAAAGCCTTTAATAAAAACCTACTTTATTCTCTAACTCTCCTTAGCCTCTCTTCTAGGTAGCTACTCCAAGGCATCAGGTGCAGTTCCTCTATGTATCCACAGATGATCTGTGGAGCTCTAAATCTTAAGTGATTTGAATTTTGCTTCTGAATCAGTTTTCTTAAAAGCTTCATCCTTATTAAAGAATAAACCTGATGCCAGCAGAACTGAAAATATTCTTGAGTTGCAAAACACCTTTTCATGTTCCAGTAGTTCCCAACCAGGATTTTGCTTCTGTAGTCACGTACACTCTTAGCTACATATAGAAATGATATAATAAATTGTTACTAAGATTAAATGTAACTATAAGTATCTGAGAAACTTTTAACTGAAAATGTTTTGAAAGCTTACACTCTACAAATATGTGAAAGTGTGGTAACACATACAGCACAAATTTTAATTCAATGCATTAGTGAAGCTGTCATAACAAAAACTAATTATGGTTCTAGGATTTATTCCAAATTGGGTAACATTCCTCTTCAAACACCACTTTCATTCCCACCTCCCACACATTCTCATGGCACCTGACTGCATTAAAATTGTTTTTTTATTAAATGTAAAATCCAAATTTGGCATTCACTCCATCTTGTGAAGCAGATCATCAGTGCGGGAAACTCACTGCTCAACAGCCTGGAAGGAGAAGTTTTTTGACAACAACAGTTCATTTGTCTTAATATTTAGGAAGATACAATTATGTGTTATAAAGCATTAGAGTAAATTCTTGCTTGGAACAGTGAAGAAGGGGAAAGATCTAGTCTTAATTTTTAGACATAAGAAATAATAAAACTCAGTGTTGATTTTTGATTCCCACCTTTCTTTTTCTTTGTAGTGATCAGTCACAAAGTGACTCTAGTACTAAGGATTTTTGGATGAACATGCAAGCCATAGCTATCTACCTCAAGAAATTATCAGAGCACAATCCATCTTCATCCTATTATAATGTGGATGTTTTAAAGTATCAGGTAAACACTTTTTTCCCTTTGGATTTTTTTAAGGAACTCTGGCTTATACAGAAATTATAAGAATTATTCTTTGCCTGTTTGCATGTCATCTCTCATCTAGGCCAGTTCTGAGTACATCACTGTTTTCAGTGCCTGGGCTCTGCCAAGGCTGAGTGAATTCATGTTATGCCTTCATGACGTTCCCTGTTCATTCACGACCTGTTTCAGTTTGCTCACACTTTGATCCAATTCATGTGTGTAAGCTTCAAACACTAACTATTTGTTAACAAAGTTCAGTTTTTCTTGAATTTAGGGGGTTTGGTTGGGGTTTGAGTTTGTAATTGTATTCTGTTTTTATTTTGTAATTGCATATTTTTTGAATGCTGTAACTAATCAATTGTAATATATGGGGATGCATAATGTTCTCACCTCTCACAATATAATGGAACAACTCATCCTGGAAACCACTTAGAGGCACATGAAGGACAAGTAAGTCATTGGGAGTAGTCAGCATGGCTTCACCAAGGGAAAGTCATGCTTGACCAATCTGATAATTGTCTGTGATGAAATGACTGGCCTGGTAAATGAGGGGACAGCAGTGGATATTGTCTACCTAGACTTCAGGAAGGCTTTTGGCACTCATCCTCATAGAGAAGCTGAAGAAGTGTGGGCTAGATTAGCAGACAGCAAGGGGGATTGAAAACTGGCTGAACAGCCAGGCCCAAAGGATTATGGTCAGTGTCATAAGTCCTAGCTGAAAACTAAAAAAAAAAACTGTTTTGACTTATGAAAGCCAGAACAGGAAGGAGTCTTGTAGGCCAGAAGGAGTTTAAACCTTTTTAAAATTATTTAAATAATTAAAAAAACCAAAACAAAACAAAACAACGGGAATTACTTTAGGCTACAGCAATCTTCAGAATTTTAAGATTAAGGGTACAGAGGTCAATTGTTCTGTTGGTCATTTGTCAGGATTTCATTATACTCATTACCATCTTTCCCTAACTCTGCCCAAAATAGGAATATTTTAATTAAGACCTTTTCAATGGTTTATTCTTTTACAGGTATCTTCAAATGGCATACAGTCCACTCCCTTGAATCTTGCAACTTACTGGAAATGTGATGCTAGCACTACTGAAGTGAGGGTGGACTATAAATACAATCCAGAGTCTATGAATGTGCCTAGTATGCTGTCTAATGTGCAGGTTGTGGTACCAGTAGATGGAGGAGTAAAACACATGCAATCACTTCCACCTGAAAAATGGTAATATGAATGCTTCTCTTTTTATTATTTCAAATTCATTTCAGAGTATTCATTAGTGTCAGCCTGAAAAATGTCACCAGAAGAAACAGATAATTTTTTCCTCTTGATAAAATGCATGGTATCAGATGTTTAAGACACTTTCTGGTCCAAAACAGATCATTTACAGCCAATTCACATAGACTTAAATGAGATTATATGCACCCATTTCAACTGTGTAATAATACAAACATTTCTGAATACAAGCATTTCTGAAATTTTCAATGTTTGCTTTCTTTTTGCAAATAGACAGGATAGATATTTTAAATAACATGATTTGAAACAAAAATATCTTAATGGCTAAAAAACATATATCTGTTTGTGTATGTATTAAACATATAATGATATATAGGTTATTTAGAGAGAGAGTAGAAGAAAAGCAGTTCTTAAAAATATTCCTTGATGGTTCTAGCTTAAAATTTTGCTTATAACTGAAATAATTTTTAAAAACAAACTTCAGTAGCTGAGGAGCTCTTTATGAGCCGGGTAGCACTGTCTCTCAATTCAATTGTCATGCTGATTATTATATGACTCACACCTACCTGGCCCCACCTTCTAAGCCTGCAGACCATTTACAGCAGCAATTGAAAGTGAGACATCTCAGATAATTTTTTCTACAAGTTTGTGAAAACAGCAGAGGATAGCAGGGCTAGGCAATGTGATATACTTGGAGCAAAAGGTGAGCAGAATTCAATCACTGTGCCTATGGTTTGGCAGGACATAGGTACTTGCCCAGCTGTAATGTAATTTCTGGACTGTTTATTTTCAAGAGGAATAAGAGGGTCATTTCAACATGAAGGTTAAGAGGGCAAAGAATACCAAGTTTTGGGAAGTCAGGCTTTGTTAACCTTATTACTTATAGATCCGTTTACCTTATAAAGCAAGGTTCAGAAATAAAATAAGCCTGGTATATTTATCAAAAAGGTTCTTATGTTTCTGGAGACAATACATTTAAATGTGTTAATTGGACAAAGTGGTAATACAATATCATTTTAAGTGGAAAAAATCCTGCCAAGACTGAATCTTTCTTGACTTGGTATTTCAAGGGAGCAATACTTTTAACCAAATCACCTTAAGTTTATTCTGAGCAAGGGCAGGTTCAGTATCTTGCCTCCCCAACGTGAACTTTTGGTGAAGCCAGTCTCTCCCCTCCCTGCTCAGGCTTCTTCAACAAACCACTCAATAATGAAACCTAAATGAGGGCAGGAATGTCTGCTCAGAACGCTTAGTGTTACCTAGAAAGACTCAAAACTTAGTGACAATTTCATTTCAGATTCATCAGAGTAAGGGACTTGAGTGATGGAATCTTGCATGGGGTCAGATGTGATAAACCCCATGAACGTCTGTCACCTCTGAGCGGCCAGCCCTTGCAGAGAAATGGCTTAAAATAATTTTGTGAAACGGCTCTTTAAGTGTGTTTTCAAAATAAAAGTTTTAATAAAAACAAAATAACGAACGATACAGAAACAAAAGCTGAGCACAGGTGTCAGAGAAGCCTCTGACACCTTGCTAAGACACCTTAACAAGTGCTTGAGCTCCTTTGTGCACCTTCATAAATACTTAATGTTTTAGGAGGGACAAATTGACCCACTGCCAATAGAAGCAGCTACAGATGTTGGGAAACATTTCTAAAGCCCAACCAGTGCCCTTGTGCTGGCTCTGGGCCAATTACAATGAGAAGGCTATGGAAAATTCTAGTTTAACCTCCTTACATGTTTAGAGGTAAACTGAAACTCTTTTCCTTACATAGAATCATTTGCTTGGGTGTGGAAATGCACTGCAAAACTTGAGCCCCATGTATTCTCTCTTTTACCTAGGCAACTATTCAAGGCTGGAATTTTGAGCCTTGAAAGCTGACCAAAAAATACAGTAATGTCCCAGGCAGCTCTAGTATGTCTCCTACTATATGCTTGGTCTATTGGGTTGGGTGGTAGAGTTTGGGGTTTTTTTAAGAATAAATGTTTTCTGATTTGACCTCCTACAAGTAACCACTACCATCTATCCAACTTATGTGAGCATTTCACTCCTGCTACACCAATGCCAAAGGCAGTTTCAAACCTTTCATCACTTCATGCTGCTCACAGCTTTAAGTTGTTGACTTTGATGAAACAGCTGCAAAGTGCTGAAAGAGTTTAAATGCCCTCTCAACTTAGAGACTATGGTTCTTGGTTCCCTTTGCTTTTCTTCCCCTTTACAGCATCAGAAGTTAACTTAAACCCTAAGTCACCTCTGCCAACTTGTTTTACTAGAATGGAAATGGAATAAAATTCACACAGCCAGGAATCTCA
The DNA here is from genome assembly GCA_013397395.1 of Sinosuthora webbiana. NCBI lineage: Eukaryota > Metazoa > Chordata > Aves > Passeriformes > Sylviidae > Sinosuthora > Sinosuthora webbiana. The sequence goes on from VXBN01016899.1 coordinate 37,715, forward strand.
CATAGGGGAGAACAAACAGTAGTGCTCCCCCTCATACCATCATTGTGAAGCATAAAGACACAGCTTTCAAACTCCTTCCAGCATTTTTGGCCTGCCCTTACGTTTTGAGACCACAGAGGGTTTTGAGTTGTGGAGCCATAACCTGGGCATAGAACAGTGTTAACTGTATAAAAACGTGCTATGTATGCCTGAGCTCTGCTGCAAGCTCAGGGGTAATGCAGGTACACCCTTCCATTTTCCTTTTTGCTTTGTATAGTTTTCCACAAACTCACCTTAAAATGATGAAATATTTTTATAAACCTCCATTGAGAGATGTAGGTTATAGGTGCATGGTCTGTAAGGTACCAGTGTAAATCTGGGAAAATAATATAAATAATTAAAGTTCTTAAAATCAATGCTCATAACTAACCTTCCATTGCCTTACAGGAATGCAGATCAGATGAAAGCTTATTGGAAAATATCTAGCATTTCAGAGAAGTCTGAGAATGGAGGCAAGCTGAACTCTTGTTTTCTTATACAGACAAATGATAATTGTAAAAAGGTAATAATTTTAGCTTCTAGGTCTTCATGCCTGTTTACACTTGCCATATCCTGTTTATCAGTTCACCTTCTTCTCAATGAAATTCCTCCTGAGAGATTTCATTAACAGTGAGATGTAAAAATATTAACTAATTATAAAAAGCAAAATAGTGAAGCCCGTTGAAAGCAGCTAGTTCCACTAAAACAGTTTAGACTGGGCAAGGAAATAATTACATCAGTGCTAGTTGGAAATGAACAGTTTTTGTAAAGGAAATATGTTTAATATCTGTGTTCTGATTTTCCACATGTGAACAATTGACACAAAGTAGAAAGAGGTAAGTGGAAGAACTGGGGAAAAGAAAAAAAAATCCAAAAGTCCTTCACTGAGATAGACTTAACTATAGACAATTCTTCACCAACCTTTTTTTTTTTTTTGATTATGTACAACTCCAGGAAAAAAAAAAAACAAACAAAAAAAAAAACAAAACAAAACAAACTATGTACATCCGCGCAGAGTGGTAATCTGTATAGCATTTTGTAAGGTACCAATAGTTGTCCTCTGCCCAGCTGCCTTTCCCTGAGGTCCAGTTGATGTCACAGCCCTTGCAGCCATTGCAGATGCAATGTCTTTAGAAACACTTGAAAATATGAGTTTCCATACTTACAGTGGAAAGAAGTTCCAATTTATCCAAATTGTGACAGACCTATTGAAGAAATGGACTTTAAGCCAAGAACAAACCATTGCATAAAAAAATTTCATTCATCAATTCCTGCTTTTACCCTAGTAATATTTCAGTTACTAGCTTTCCTCCTCACTTAGTTCCTACTGACCAGTTGTTTTAAATAAATAAAAATACTTGACTTGTGCTATTCCATTAATTCATTGTTTCAATCTCTTTTTTTCCCAGCATATTTTGCAAGAACAAGAAAAGTCTTGTTTAAGAACTAGAAAAGGAGACCAAAAATAATGTTGGGGGATTTTATGTCTTGCATTAACTACAAAGGTGTACTTAAAGTAATTTTGAACTATTACTACTTTATAATGGCACTGAAGTGAATTTTGCCATTGTCTGTGAAAAAGCAACTGGTTTTTTGGAAATGTATTTAATCAAACCTTTCATTTATTAGAAAAATAAGAATTGCTTTCCTCTTGCTAAATTACTGTTCAGCTGCATTTTCCCAATGGTTTTGTTCATGTGCATTCATCTAGGCAAATCATGACATTAAATATTCTAATCTACTTTAAAATCTACTAAAGAAAAGTACTACATACAAGATAAACCAGGAAGCATAAGTGATGAGTATAGGGAACAATCAGGTATTTAATGTAATGGGAGACTACCAGGCTGTCTGATATACACATTCTTCTATGAGTATAATGTTGTAGAAATGTGTATTGCTTTCCTCTAAATCATTCACTAGTCACTGTCTTAAACGGAGTACTGGAAAAAAAGTTGTACTCTCATCTCTTCTGAAAATCTATATAGGACTGCCACTAGGAATAGCTCTTAAAGATCATCATGTTAGTTCTGCTCCTTACTACTAAAAATTATGGGAGATCACCTTGGTCTTGAAAAACAACCAGCCTTTCAGTTTTGTTATTTTTGTAGGTTCTGGATCCCTCAGAGCAAAATTTTAACTTTCAGGACCCAGTAAACCAGCAACACTTGCAGTACAATTCATTAGTGAAGGAAGCACCCTTTCAGGAATAGATGTAGAGCTAGTAGGCACTGGCTATCGACTTTCCCTCCTTAAGAAGAGATTTGCCTCTGGTAAGACACTGATGTGCTTACATATTCAAATTAATATTATATATAGTGCTAAATTATACATTATAAAACTCTTTAATAAGTGATGCATAAATAATTACTTTTCCTCAAAAATGTGGCTGAAAACTCTTACTTTTTTTGTCTTCCATAGTTAGTCGAATTGCTTGCAGAAAAATACTGAAAAAATCTGTTTTATCTACTGATTGCAAAAAGCCTGCCTTTATTTTTCAGGACGGTATACGTCAGACTGCTGATTAACATGTGGAAGTCATTGCATCAAAGGAGTACAAGAAGCTTGCTCTGCCCTCTCTACTTTTCAAACACTATTTTAACATGCATTAATTTTTTTCAAATGTTGATCTACTCTGAGGTCTAATCATCAGAACAGAAAATGCACTTTTAAAAGTAATTTTGCAAACTTTTTATTACTTTATAATAGCATTGAAATTAACGTTGTCTGTAAATGATCACTAATAAATTTATAGTTGAAGTCAAAATAATAATCAATAGTTGTAATGAAAGTATGAAATTGTATGTTATACTGTAAACATTTAACCTAAGAATATGGGAAAGCAAGTAGAGAAATATTTCAGCTTTCCATAAGCAATATTAATTTTTCTGATTCTTCAACTGCCAGTTTGAAAAGAAAGCAGAGGCAAAGTCTCACATAGTTCTTCTATCCACTTGGTCCATAAAACCAGCTGAGTTAGAGAAGTATAAAAAAAAATGTAACTTACTGCCTGTGTATCGTATATTATTATATAGGGGTTTTTTCTGAAGTGCAGTGTGTTACAAAGTTGCAAAAGACAGAAGGGATTTACTTCTGCAGTTAGGAATTTTTATGAGTGTTGTGATTGTTTGAATCAGTGCTGTAGATTTATTTTTATATGAATTGCATAACATTTGTGCCTTTAAAAAACAACTGTGCCTATCCACTTTGTTGTTCACATGACTCAATTCCTTTTTCAAATTTCGGCTCTCATCAAGAAAGCACAGTGTTTGTAAAATGCATAAAACTTTATAAAAATTCCTTTGACTGGGATTTAGAGAGCAGATTTCCAAAACTAGAGATTATTTAAAAAGAGGTTTAAAATACTGGTTTACTTCCTCATGGGATAGTTGCAATAAATGCAGCTGTAGTAAAGGGAGATAGATGCATCATACAGGACTTTGAAACTTTGAGATATTAACTTTATTGTCACCAAAGATGAAAATCCTGAAAAATCACAGAAGATGGTAAAAGCAAAGAGCATTTCCATTCACTTGGACTGCAAGCCTTTGGCATTAAAGTGCTTTGAGGGTTCTGTGATGTGAATGTAAACATAGTACTTGGGGAGAAATAGCATTTTAGAAGGGTATTTTATAGCAGCAGGATGACAAGTACTGCCATTTCTATTAGTTTAGTTTTTTTATCCAAATCCACCATCTTTAGTATTTGTATTGGCATCTAATCTGCTTGCCACAGCCTTAACACAGGGAAGTGACACATAGGGAATGTATTTTAAAGCAAGTCTAAGTCAGAAAATCTTTAATGCATGTATATTATCAAGTGTGGGTTTTTTAATGATTAAATCAAAAGTACTGGGGCAAAATAATTTAATAACCTACAAGTGGGAATTTTATATGACCATTTTGAATACCAAAATATTTCAAATTTTCTATTTAAAAAATAAAACTTGCTTCATGCAAATCCAGTAATGAATAGGACTGCTGAAATTTACAATAAATTAAGCTGTGTAGAGGCTACATAAATGCTAATGTATACTACACACTTTTGCAGATAAGAGCTCCATTATTAGCATTAAGCACATACTGTACTGTAGATTTGATTGGAAGAGTATATTTGGCTCTTAACTTGCTAATCTTATTGAATGGTAAATTTCTAACTCATATAAAATGGTACAGCCATTTTAGTGAAATCTTAATTGTAATCTGCTTTGCAATCAAACCATATTTAACATGACAATATTTTATTAATGAAACTCCAAAACTGTATTGCTGGTTTAGTCTAGTATTGTTTTCATTTCTTAGTTAAATAAAGCAGTTCTGTTTCAGCCCTTTTCAAGTAGGTGTTTATACATATATTTGCATTGGGTACAAGTTACAATTTTGAAGCCATACAAGTTTATACAGACTTTTTGTAAAGAAATTTAAAAACATTATAGAAAGTACACGTGTCTGTCTGATAAGAAAACCATATGTAGCACACTGCTTCTTGCTTCTGTATACAGCACTATCTATTTTAGCTGCCTCCTAAGAAAATTAATTTGTAAACAAAGCTTTAAAAGATCTGAATTTTTATGGATTCTTAGTACATTGGACTGTAAATTACAGCACACAAGTTTATCTTACAAAAATTGAAAATACTTTGGATTTTTCATAAAACAAATTTTGAAAAAATTTGTGCCATAATAAACATGTAATATAAAATTTAAATACCATTTTATATTGCTTATACTTTCAGTTAGTCCCAAAAAGCTTTATGCAATAATAGAACAAAACTATGCCTGTATTGAACATTTTAAGGTGTAAATTGATTTGTAAGTGATAAGTAGTAGAGCTAATCAGAACAGGAAAGACAGACCTGTTGGAGCAGGTCCAGAGAAGAGCCACAGAAATGATCACAGAGCTGGAACCCCTCTGCTATGAAGACAGACATGTGGTTATTTAACCCGGGGAAGGGAAGGCTCTGGGGAGACCTTATTGCAGCCTTTGTGTGTTTCAAGGGGGGTTATAAGAAAAATGGGGACAGACCATTTAGTTGGGCCTGTAGCAATAGGACAAGGGATTATGTTTTTAAATTAAAGCAGGGTAGATTCAGACTAGATAGAAGGAAGAAAGTGTTAACAATGAGTATGGTAGACACTATAACATTCAAGGCCAGGTTGGATGGGGCTCACTAGACCAGGTTGCTCAAAGTCTGGCCTTGTACACTTCCAGGAATAGGGCATCCACAACTTCTCTGGGCAACTTGTTTCAGTGTCTCACCATGCTCAGAGTATAGAACTTCTTCCTAATATCTAATCTAAACCTGTCGTCTGGCAGTTTGAAGCCATTCTCCCTTGTCCTATCATTCCATGCCCTTGTCCAAAGTCCCTCTCTATCTCTCTTGTATCCCCTTTAGGTACTGGAAGGTGCTATAAGGTCTCCCCAAAGCCTTCTGTTCTCCAGGCTGAACAGTCCCAGCTCTCTCAACCTGTCTCCATAGCAGAGATGCTCCAGCCCTCTGATCATTTTCCTGGCCCTCCTCTGGACTCTGACCAGCAGGTCCACGTCCTTATGTTGGGGACCCCACAGCTGGATGCTGTACTCCAGGTGGGGTCTCACGAGGGCAGAGCAGAGGGGGGGAATCACCTCCCTCAACCTGCTGGCCACACTGTTTTTGATGCAGCCAAGAACATGGTTGGCTTTCTCTGCTCCAAATGCACATTGCCGGGTCATGTTGTTATGGATAGAGTGGGAGCTTCAGACAAGCCCTGCCTTAGGCTCAGATTTTTGGTAGTATCTTAAAATAATGTGGCCTGCACCTAAACCACTCCAGCTCGCAAGTTCTAAGAATGGCCAATTTGGTCTGTTATAAAATGAGTTATTTATTGAATAGACAGGAGATAACAGACAAGAGGCCTTAAACAGAGTTACTGCACAATATAAAACCAAAAAGAACTACTAGTATATTACATAAAACAGTGCATGACATTGAGGTACCTATATTAAAGCTAGGAAAGAAATAGTATAGATTAGGAGTCAATGTAATTTACCACTGAAATGACAATAGTGTACACAAAGTCCTTTCACTCAACCTCTGGAAGAGTAACTGCAAGGCTGGAGTCCCAAACCTTGGGGAAAAGTCCCTACACATTTCCAGGGAATGTGCAGAAGACTTCTTCTTTGTGGAAGTGTGGTGTTGCTTTTATAGTTTGTAAAATGAAATGTCCGTCAGTCAGAAATTCCAGCTTATCTTTCCACATCTCGCTTCCACAGCAAGATGTTTACTTTGAGCTCAAAGCATCCATTCCATGGCACCAAAATAACTCAGTTCAAGACAAACTGTCCGGATTGAGTTATTTCATCAAGTTTCATGTGAGGCTCATGTGAAAGCGAGATGCCCTGAGTTATTGCACCAGCTAACAAACAACAGATAAGCTCTTGTGGTGAGGGGCAATGCCCTAATACACATGTTGAGCTTGTTATCAATCAAAACCCCCCAAGTCCTTCTCCTCAGGGCTGCTCTCTATCCATTCTCCACCCAGTCTGTACTTGTGCTTGGAATTGACCCCACTCAGGTTCACGACCTTGCACTTCACCTTGTTGAACTTCATGAGATTGACACAGACCCAGCTCTCAGTCCAGTCCAGGTTCCTCTGAATGGCATCCCTTCCCTTCAGCATGTCAACCGCGCCACACAGCTTGGTGTCATTGGCAAACTTGCTGAGGGTGTGTCGCTATGACCTCATGTTAGAGATAGATGAGACACACACTTTTTCAAGCAGCAAAAAAAGGTGTCTATTATCCACAGCCCAAACTTATAGGGTTTTCTAAAAGTATCATGTCTGACTCTAATTGGTCAGTAACTGGTTGTTACCCCATTTGATTGGTTAGTTCGTTAGTAGTGGCTATGTGCTTGCTACAGTTTCTTTCTTTAGATATATTTGCATTCTTCTTCCAACAATCTAGGATAGTTTTCACAGGTGCAGTTAACTGTCAAGGTTTAAGGATTCTTTCTCATGAGAATAAGCAGATTTCCACCATTACGGGATTCCATTCTCGTGAAAGCTGGCAAATTCTCACGATGCGGCTGACCAAGTCAGAGTCCAGTCTGTGAGGCCTTCAAGCCTGTTGTTCAGCCATCACAAGGGTGCACTCAATCCCACTGTCCATGTCACTGACGCAGATGTTAAACAGCACCAGTCACAACACTGACCCCTGAGGACCCACTCATCCCTGGTCTCCACTTTGACATCGAGCTGTTGACCACAAGTCTAAGTGTGACCATCTAGCCAATTCCTTATCCACTGAGTGGTCCACCCATCAAATCCACGTCTCTCCAGTTTAGAGACCAGGATGTTGTGCGGAAGTGTGTCAAATGCTTTGCATAAGTCTGGGTAGATGACATCAGTTGGTCTTTTCTCATCTACTACTGCTGTAAACCCATCATATAAGGACACCAAATTTGTGAGGCATGATTTGCGCTTAGTGAAGCCATGTTGGTTGTCTCAAATCACATCTTCATTTCCCATGTAGCTTAGTATATTTTCCAGGAGGATCTGCTCCATGATCTTGCCAGGCACTGAAGTGAGACAGACCAGCCTGTAGTTCCCTGGGTCTACCTTATTTCCCTTTTTAAAAATGGGGTTTATGTTTCCCCATTTCCAGTCAGTGGGAACTTCACCAAACTGCTACAGCTTCTCAAATATTATGGATATTGGGTTATCCACTTCCTCTACCAGTTCCCTCAGGACCCAAGGATTCATTTCATCAGGTCCCAGAAACTTGTGCACCCTCAGGCTCTTTAAATGGTCTCAAACCTGATCTTCTTGGTCTATTTAGGAGAGTTATTCAGAGAGTTCCTTGGGAA
>VXBN01016900.1:0-15837 GCA_013397395.1 Sinosuthora webbiana
AATGGAGGTAAATGGGGACAAGAAGGAGGATTTATGGCAGTTCCCTGGATTCTTCTTCTGCCTTGGCCTCCATCTTATGTCGTGATGGTGGCACAAAGTAGTTCAAGGAGATTGGGTCAGAGTAGAGGTGACCCTTTAAGTATAGATGATAGGTATTGGCATGTAATTGTAAATAAGAGATACGTAGTTATCTGTATAAAAAGGCAACAACATCCCACTGCGGGGGGAGTCGTCTCGTGTCCCAGCTGCCGAAGGGACCTCGGCTGGGCACAGAGAAGATTGTGAGATATGAAATAATAAACAACACGAGAAACATTGAAAAACAAGACCTTGAAGACTCTGTTTCATTCTTACGTCTGGCTCGGGCTTTCAGAGGGCAAAGACTCTCAACCACCTGAATCTCGGTTGAGAAAAAACCTGAGACTATATGGAATGCTGTTATTTTTTACTTTCGCAGATCCCAGTTTCCAACCTCTAAAACATTGTCTTAGGTTGCAATGTTAGATGTAACCAGAAGTATGCATTCTATCACCATCTGTTGAAACCAGGTGGAACAGTGTTCTTTATCTCTTCCATGACCCATCCTCCATCCAGAGAAATATCTTCTGTTAATGGGCCATTGAGTCTCACTGCATGACTGATAAAATTACATCATCCCATTTTGAGATGCTCCACCCAGTGGGAAGAGCCAAGCATTCCTACCTGGATAAAAATCTGAGATTTGGAACACCACAGCATCCTTTTTCCATTGGATTCTCAGAGGAAGACCAGACCCATCTACACCACCACTGGACCTTCAGAGGAAAACTACACCCTTCTACAAGATCATTGCTTCAATAGAACCACATCTGTCACTCCAGGAGGACTGCAGCCACCATTTTATTAGACTGCTACCAACACCTTTACCAACAGGGTGTCAGCTTGTATTCTGACTCTGTCAGTGTTTTTTTGTACTACTGCATTTTTATTTTTATTTTCCTAGTAAAGAACTGTTATTCCTATTCCCATATCTTTGCCTAAGAGCCTCTTAATTTCAAAATTATAATAATTCAGAGGGAGAGGGTTTACATTTTCCATTTCAAGGGAGGCTCCTGCCTTCCTTAGCAGACACCTGTCTTTTCAAACCAAGACAAACATCCAGGACCTGATCCCATACAAAAGGTCCTAGAACAAAAATCCAGTGCTGGCCTTCATGTTCACCTTGGAGCATATAAAACACTCTAAACATGCTGGTGCTATTCACTTTGGTTCTCAGCTCTATGTGCTATAACATTGTCTCAAGCTCATGGTGTGCAAAGCTGAATTACTTCCAACTACAACTGTCTCAGAGAACTGTGCAGGGCACATAGCTTTTGCTGACCTTCCTCTTACTGACATTTGAAAACTTCCATTTGCAACACAAACATATGCCACTCACTTTCTCCTTACAACGTAAAAGGTGCAAATACACCATGATAGTCTGCACTTTCGTGCACTTTCTGTCTTGCATAAACCCAGATTGTGGTGGTTTGTTGAAAAGCTTGGAGATTGAAGGACTAATTCAGCAACTGTTTCTGTCCTGGCACATTTCTCTGAGCAAGGCGTAGATGGATACTTTGGAGTTTGTGAGACTGAAAGTGTATGATGGTATATGTAGCTGAGGAAAAATCATGCAGAACACACTGGGATGTGTAAAGTATACATGCTGAAAAGGCAAAGGTGAATGCTGTTGGTGGGCTTTGGTTCTTAGACCTGTGGTATGGGAGAAGCTGCGGGCAGTTTTAAGGTTTGAAACTGGGATCTGCGGGAGTGAAAAAATGTGACGTTCCATATAGATTAGAAGGAAGGTGCATAGCTCCCATGTGAGTTGTAAGTTGTTGAAATGCTGCCCCAAGAAATAAATACCTAGCAACTGCTTCTGTTCTGGCACATCTTTGTAAGCAGAGGTACATGGACATGTTGGTCACTACAAAATTGAAAGTGTATGACCTTACTTGTAGCTGAGAAGGAAATTGCAGAGCACCATAGTGTGATGGCAGTTCTTATGCTGCAAGAGGAAGGAGGACTGCCACTTGATTGTGGAAAAAATACAAGTTTCCACACATAAAGAGCAAGGTCCAAGCAAGCTTATTGTCCTGAAACATTTATCTATATGCAATGTAGCTGGAAACATTTGGTTTAGATTCAGACTACAAGAGTGACAGAATGTGATGGTATGTAGAGCTGTGAATGTAAGTGCATGGCACTGGCATTGTAGGAAAAGCAGGGGAGAGGAAGGTGTTACTATCTGCCCCAATCGCAGAGGAGCAAGGAAAACTTTCTGTGAATAAGGCAGGATGAACTCTGAGGCTCAAAATCTTCCCCAAAATGAGATAAAAACTAAATGAGGTTAAATGTTGATAGCAAAAATTGATATATTTTATTTAAGAGTAAAAGAGGCAAAGAGAAAGAAAGAAAGAAAGAAAGAAAGAAAGAAAGAAAGAAAGAAAGAAAAGAAAGAAAAGAAAGAAAGAAAAGAAAGAAAAGAAAGAAAAGAAAGAAAGAAAGAAAGAAAGAAAGAAAGAAAGAAAGAAAGAAAGAAAGAAAGAAAGAAGTAGAGAAAAATCAGAAAAAGCTAAGGTTACTTTAAAAAGCATAGGGTAGCTCACCACCACACTGTTGCTAAATTTTTTGCTGATGAGATGGAGGGGAGGGCAAGCAGTTCGTGCCTTTTTTTTTTATTTCTTTCTGCCTTTTGAAGCATTTTATCTGCCTTTTCCAATCTTGGGAGCAGCTTGGCTGGAATGCAGCAGCCCACCCTCCAAAATGCAGGCGAGGTGCTTGATCCTCATGGTTGAACCTCAGTCCACTCATGGTGCTCTCACCACAGAATGCAGGAGCAGGGAGAGGGGGAGGTTTCCACAGCTCATTCGTGACTTTGGTCCAAGAATGCAGGATCGGGTGATTTTCTTCAAACTGGAGGCATTGGCTCCCAGAGGCCCCAGGGTGTCTTGCAGCAGGCAATGGAGGGGAGGGGGGGAGGTGAAGGTCAGAGATCCTGCCCTTCTCTTTCTCCTCCACACTTTTTCATAGATTTTGCCTTCCTTTTTATGGGCCTCAAGGTGGGCTGGTCACAGTCCATTCCATATGTAGTTTTCAGGTGTTCAAGAGAGATGATAAGCAGACATAATGATGAAGCGCTTTTTGAAGCTCTTCTCTTGTTATCAGGTTCTTACAGAAGGCAGGTCAAGTAAATTGATGGGTAGGAAATGCAAGGCAAGGGAGTGGTAGACAAGGAGAGGTCAGGAAAAGTTAGGCAGTTGAAGGCAAGGCAGGGGAGAGAAGAGCAAAACAAGTATAGGGAGTGGTAGGCAAGGCAAGGCCGGGCAAGGAAGGGGTATGCAAGTCAATGCAGGGGATTTTTAGGCAAGGCATTGCAAGGAAAGGGAGGGGTATAAAGGGCAAGGGAAAGGAAGGGAAGGGTAGTTGAGGGAAGGCAGGTCAAAGTAGAGGCAGACAGGGCAAGGCCAGGAAAGAAAGGGGTAGTGTAGCGGGTTGACCATGTCTGGGTGCTAGGTGCCCACTAAGCCACTCTATCACTCCCCTTCCCAGTGAGACAGGAGAAAGAATAAGATGGAGAACAGCCAGCAGGGTGAGATAAGGCAGTTTTATTTCAGTGAAAGAAAGAAATAAGTGAGAGTTTGCATGCACATAAGCAAAGGGAAAAGTCAGTCTCTAGTTCCCATCAGTAGCAATGTTTGGACCCTTCCTGGGAAGCAGGGCTTCAGCACGCATAATGGTTTCTCCAGGAGGCAAACACTGAAGAATCATGAACGGTCCTTGTTCCTCCTCTCTTCCTTAGCTTTTATATCTGAGTTGCTGTCATATTGTGTGGAATATCCCTTTGGTTAGTTTGGGTCAGCTGACTTGGTTGTGTCCCCTCCCAGGATCCTGACCACTCCCATCCCTTTGATGGGGGAAGGAATGCCAGAGGGACAGTGCTGCTCAGTAGTAGGCAAAACACTGGTCTGTTATCAACACCCTTCCAGCTACTAATGCAAAGCACAGCATTATGAGGGCTGTGAACTTTACCTCAGTCAGACCCAATACAGGTAGGCAAGTCAAGGTGGGGGATGGGTAGGGAAAGGGAGGGGTAGGAAGGGCAAGGCAAGAAAGGGAGTGGGATAAAAGGCAAGGCAAGGGAGGGGTAGGCAAGGAAAGGGAGGGGAAGGCAAGCCAAGGAAAGGGATGGGTTTGCAAGACAACACAAATGAGGGGTAGGCAATGGAAGTCAAGAATGGAATGGAAAAGAGACAATTCAAGGCAAGGGAAGGGTAGGCAGGGAAAGGAAAGGAATGGTAGTGGTAGGCAAGGCAAGACAAGGCAATGCAAGGGAGCAGTAGGCAATTCAATTTAAGGCAAGGGGGAGGTAGACAAGGCAAGGCAAGGCAAGGGATGGTCAGGCATGGCAAGGAAATGCAAGGTTAAGTAGGCAAGGCAAAGCAAGACCAGTGAGGGGAAGGCAAGGCAAGGCAAGACAAGACAAGGCAGTGGTAGGCAAGGGAAGGCCAGGAAGTTGTAGACAAGGCAGGGGAGAGGATGGCAAGTAAAGTCCAGTGAGGGGTAGGCAAGGCAAGGAGAGGGAGTGATAAGCAAGGCAAGGCAAGTGACAGGCAAGCAACAAAGGGCAAGACAATGGAAGGGAGGTATAGGCAGTTCAAGACAAGGCAAGGGGGAAGTAGGCAGGGCAAGGCAAAACAAGGGAGGGGTGGGCAAACAAGGCAAGGCAAGGAAGGTGTATTGAGTCTGAGATAGAGTTCATTTTTTCCTTAACAGCCTTCACAGTGCTGTGTTTTGCATTGGCAGCTGGAAAGGTACTGATAACAGACCAGTGTTTTGCCTACTACTGAGCAGCATTGTCTCTCTAACATTCCTTCCCCCACCAAGGGGCTGGGAGTGGGCAAGACCTTGTGAGGGAACACATCCAGGCCAGCTGACCCAAATTAACCAAAGGGATATTCCATACCATATGATGTCAGCTCAGATATAAAAACTAAGGGAAGGAAGAAGAATGGGGGGGCATTCGTTATTCTACAGTGCTTGCCTTCTGGCGCAACCAGTATGCATGCTGAAGCCCTGCTTCCTGGGAAGTCTGAACATCACTCGCTCATCAGAAGTAGAGATTAACTTTTTTCCCTTTGGTTATGTGCATGCAAACTTTTGCTTTTCTTTTTTTTCCTTTGCCTTAGTAAACTGACTTATCTCACCTCTTGGTTGTTCTCCATCTTATTCTCTCCCATCTCACTGGGAAGGGGAGTGATAGAATAGCTTAGTGGGCACCTGGCACCCAGCTACGGTCAAACTACTACAGTAGGTAAGGCAAGGCAATCAAAGGGATGGGTAGGTAAGGCAAGGGAGATTTAAGCCGAACAAAGCAAGGGAGGGCATAAGCAGGGCATGACAGTGGAGGAGTGGGCAAAGCAAGAAAAGGGAGTATTAGGCAAGGACAGGCAAGGAAGTGGAAGGCAAGGTAAAAGAAGGCAAGGCAAGGGAGGGGTAGGCAGGGCAAGGAAGGGTAAGGGAGCAGCATGCAAAGCAAGGCAAGGAAGGGCTAGGAAATGCAAGGTGGGATAGGCAAAGCAAGGAGACTGAGGGCTGGGGAAGGTTAGGCAAGGGAAGGGAGGCATAAGTAAGGTGAGGCAAGGGAAGGATAGGCAAGGCAAGGCCTGGTAGGGTTAGGCAATGCAAGGCAATAAAGGGTCAGGTAAGGCAAGGAAAGATGAGGAAGGGGTCGGCAAAGGAAAGCCAGGGTGCTGGGGATGAGATCAAATGCAAATAAAAATCTAAATGTAAAAAAACCAGTCTGCAATGGAAAAAAGACATTGATGTAGTGTTAAAGTTTTTAGCTCTGCGGGTGGCGTTTTTTCACTCCTTTTTTCTTGCCCATGCAAGATCTCTTTTATTTTAATTTCATTACAGATAATCAACCGCCTTCTGATTGGTCCCCAGGGCCTTTGCTAATTTTGTAACACACAAAACATGTCTCAAGCATTCCATGCATGTGATTGCTTTCAATCACAGTAAGTCACACACTCATATGGTGGATTTCCTACCAAAATATTTTTCCCACAGCACCATCAGTCACACGCACAGATTAGCAGAGCCTCTAGGATCAATATTCTCTTGTCCTAATCTTGGTTAAGATGCCAGGTGTATGGCACTGTTCCCACACCAGGAAAGGGAGGGATTGGCAAGGCAAAGCAATAGACGGGTAGGAAAGGCAATGCCAATGAAGTATATGTGCAGCAATTCAAGAGAGGGGCAGGAAGGCAAGGCAAGGCAAGGGAGGTGCAGGCAGGTCAAGGCAAGGCATGTGTAGGCAGTTGTGTTGGTTTTGCACAGAAGTGGTTTTTTCAAGAAAGTTATAGCAAACCCAATCAGGGACTAGGTTTGGACAGTGACATTTGGGATAGCCATTAGAAAGGTGATACACCTCTGCGAACATACAGGGTTAAAATCCAAGAACTCCCAGGAAAAATCCTTTTTCTCCTTCCTGCCTGGGAAACAGGTAACAAGCTGCCCCGGCCCCATCCTTGCTGCGGGAGCTGGGCTGGCCGGGCCCTGACAGGGGTCAGGCCCCTTCCTGGGAAGCNGGACTAGGTTTGGACAGTGACATTTGGGATAGCCATTAGAAAGGTGATACACCTCTGCGAACATACAGGGTTAAAATCCAAGAACTCCCAGGAAAAATCCTTTTTCTCCTTCCTGCCTGGGAAACAGGTAACAAGCTGCCCCGGCCCCATCCTTGCTGCGGGAGCTGGGCTGGCCGGGCCCTGACAGGGGTCAGGCCCCTTCCTGGGAAGCCCGCTGGGCCCCGGGTCAGGGCCGGGCCCGATGACAGCCAGGCAGGGGGAAGGGAGGAGAGTATGCCTTGTCCTGGCCGGATCAGGCCATACAGCTGCTGAAATCTTGCTACTAAAAGCTTCACCTCCATTGCAGCCTGGGAGGCCTAGCTGGGCTGGGCAGCCCCTGCCAAGAGCCAGGACCCAGGCTGTCTTGGTTTGGGAAGACAGGTATCTGCCAGATAAAAAGCTGGAGTTTTCTTTGGAATGGAGAGTGTAAGCCACCCCCCTTTTTTTTTCCAATTATAAATTTACAATCAGAGGCTCTTAGGCAAAGATTTTTGGAATCGGAATAGCAGTTCTTTACTTGTATGTATTACAAAGCAACCAGAAAAAAAAAAAACCAACCAAACAAACAACAGAAAAACCCCACACCAAACCAACTACAGCATTAATAACCAAAGACAACAGTACCAAGAACCTTGAGGGGTTTTGCTTCACAAAACCCAGGGCAGTTCGGTCTCAGTGTCCCTGCAAGATCCGCAGGGCACCAAGCTGAAACGGTGGAAAGTCCCGGGCTGGTAGCTGAGATGGCAGGGTGTCCAGCAGGCAGAGGCAGAATGTCCCAGCAGGCAGGGGGGTGCAGGGTCACACTGTAGCAAGAGAAGCAGTGCCGAAGAAGCCGAAGGCGAGGCAGGGCTGGCCCAGCTCCCACGGGGTGACTGAGAAGGCTCAGGATTCAGGCCAAACCGATGGTAGTAGATATCTTAGGACTGGATCCCTTCGGCCACACCGAAAAACTCCTCCAGCGAAATTGCAGCCCAGCAGCTCTCCCTCTCTCCGAATGCCGAAGAAAAGAAAAGAGCCTCCCCCTCCCACACACACTCCTCAAGCTCTGTCCCCACCTTTGTTTCAGTTAAGTATCCTTAAGTATCCAATACTTGGTCTCCTTGGTAACTTATGGGTGAAAAAATTCTTTAGAGAAAAGAAGGAACAAACCTAACCCCCAACACAGGCCCCTTCCCCCCCCTGGCAGCTTTCTGAAGAATCCCTCACTGTAGCAGCTCTGGCCACTGCTACCAAGTCATCTGATTGGGGGAGGGGCCTAGCCGCTCAAGAGATCATGCAACTGACACCAAAGGCAGCTCTGCAGCCAGGCAGGAGGCCCCGCAGCAGCCAGAACCCCTGGAATCCTGGCACAGCCCCGGCGTAGCATGATTTTACCACCTTTGACCACTGCGCGGAAGAAACATCATGCCCTCTGCAGGCTGTTAACTCTTTCCTTGAACACATGAAACTTGCAAAGCACTAACCTTTCTCTGAGTGAGAAAAGACAGAGTGGGACATGTAAAGAGACAATATGAAAATATCAAAGTCAGTGAAAGAAGAGCTACATCTTAGATGGAAGAGATGAGAAGATGCCTTGGTTTTAGGCTGAAAGTCTTTTGTGAGCCATGGTAAGAGACTGTATTATGCTAGAATATCCCTTTATATCATGGAAAAAATATGCATTGGGGAGATGATGAAAGTACTCAGATTGCGGATATAAGCCAAGGCATTTGTGATGGATGAAGTAAATATTTAAGTCCCTGTGATCTTATGAGAAGCTTGAACAAAGAGAGAGAGAAATGAGATGAAGATCTGCCCCTAGAAAGAGAAAAGATCTCTGTTCCTAGAGATGAAGAAAATCCTTTGCTTTTGGAACCGTTCATCTTTAAAATGGTACCCCATAAGCCATGACCCATATGCAGCTCTGCAGGAAAGGCTGCATAATATGGGAGGGACTTCACAACTGTGAGAGTTAAAAGCTGCAAGCAGACTCTTCTTTCTTGTGGAAAGTTCCATAGTAGACTAAAAGAGAGTTCTCTTTCTAAATGAACTGATAAAAGACAGTTTTATAAGTGATGTAACTGACCTAGAGTTCCAAGTTTTGTCTTTATATGTTGTCTATGAGAAAGAAAAGAAGCTGTTGGGGGAGAGAAGTGTTTTAAAGGTTTTATTCTGATTCTTATTAATTTTTTCTCTCTTCTTGTAGTTTTCTTAATAAATCTCTCTTTATACTCTTTTAAGTTTTAGACCTGCTTTGCTTCTCTCCTAATCCTATCTCACAGCAGAAAAAGAGTAAATAATTCTAATAAGCACTCAAACCACTACACTAATTTTGGGAAACAGAAATTAGCGAATGTGAAACCACTACAGCAATGCAAGAGAAGGCAAGGGAGGGATAGTCAAGGCAAAGAAAGGATGGGTGGGCAATGCAAAGCAAGTTGGGGTAGGCAAATCAAGGCAAGGGAGGAATAGGTACCACAAGGCAAGGGAGGAGTAGGCAGGGCAGGGAAAGGCAAAGGTAGTAGGGAGGTAGGTAAGACAAGGCCAGAAAGTTGTAGGCAAAGCAAGGCAAGGCAGGGAAAAGGAAGGCAAAACAAAGTGAGAGAGGGAAAGGCAAGGCAGTGAAAGGAAATGGATAGCTGGACAAGGCATGGAACAGCAGGGGAAGGGTAGGCAGGGCGAAGAAATGTAGGGATAGGCAAGGCAATGCAAGGAAGGAAAAGGCAAGGCTTAGAGGTGTCGGCAAGATAGGTGTAGAAAAGGGAAGGTATATGAAGGCAAGCCAAGACAAGGCATGGGAGGGGTAGGCAAAGCAAGGGCAAGTGAGGGACAAGCAAGGCAAGACAGGAGAAGGATAGGCAAGGCAACACAAGGTAAGGGAGGCATGAGCAAGGCAAGGCAAGGCAAGACAGGCATGTGTAGAAAAGGCAAGACCAGGCTAGTGAAGATGAAGGAAGGCAAGGCAAGGCAAGGAAGGAGTAGGCAAAACAAGGCAAGGAAAGGGTAGGCAAGGCATGGGAAGGGCAGGCAAGGCAAGGTAAGGGGGTTGGCAAGGCTAGGAAAGGAAACACAAGGGAAGGGAGGCAATGAAAAGGGAAGGGAAGGGAAGGGAAGGGAAGGGAAGGGAATGCAGGAGAAGGCAAGTCAAGGCAAAGGCAAGGTAGGCAAGGCAAGGGAGGGGCAGGCAAGGAAATACAATAGAGAAGTAGGCAAAGCAAGACATGGGAAGGCAAGTCAAGGCAGAGGAAGGAAAGGCAAGCAAATTCAAGGCATCTGTAGGCAAGGCAAGTGAAGGCTGGGGGGGTAGGCAAGGCAAGAAAAAGAAGGAGTCATCAAGACAAGGCAAGGTAATGGTAGGTGAGGCAAGGCAAGGTAGGGATAGGATAAGAAAGGCATGGCAAGGGAGCTTTAGGCAAGACAAGGCAAAGCAAGGGAGGGGCAGGTAAGGCAAGGCACGGGACAAGTAGGCAAAGCAAGGCAAGGCAGGGGTAGGCAATACAAAGCAAAAAGGGGTAGGCAATTAATGTAAGGCAAGGGAGGGGTTAAAGGAAGGCAAAGGGGTGTAGGCAAGGCAAGGTATAGGAGGCAAGGCAAAGGAGGGATAGGCACGGCAGAGCCTGGGAGTGGTAGGTAAGGCAAAGGAGTTAAAAGTAAGGCAAGGTGAGGCACTGAAGGGGAAAGGTAGGGAAGCATGCAAGATAAAGCAAGGCAAGGCAAAGCAAGGGAGGGGTAGGGAAGGCAATGCATGGGTACTGAAGGCAAGTAAATCAGAGTGTCTTTCCTTGGGAAGTAAAGGACACAGTCCTGGTGTTGATGGAGAAAATTATAAAGTACCATGGGATGGCAAACTCCATCAAGACATTTCTGTCCTGGCACCTTTTGTGTAGGAGCCATTCTTGTATGTATGCAATATTGGATGTGGTATTAAAATTTCAGTGATGGGCTCCCAAAAGAGTATGACAGTGTTTTTACATGGGAAGGAAAGCACCTAGCCACAGTGTTTCAGGTAAAATGAGCCACCCATCTTTCTTTACTGGGACAATTTGTGTGAGAGCATTCCCTTGATGTGTACAATGACAATGGTAGATAGAGTTGAGATGGAAAGTGCAAAATACCATTATTCGTTGCGCAGTTGAAGATGGAGCAGGTAACAGCTTTTTCACCTGGCACTTCTGTGAGCTATAATTTTACCAGATGTTTCCAATTGTGTAGCTGGATTTTGTGAGAGCAAAAGTATTTTTTAATACATATAAATGGGAAGATGTTCATGTTGCTGCTTGAATGTGGTACAAATAACAGTTTGCACATGGAAATCTTTCTGTCTTGTTTGAAAGTAGTGACTAGATGTTTTCAACTTTGGATCTACAGTTAGGTTGGTTTAATAATAGTACATTTCTTTCTTTTGCAAGTCCACACTACCATCGTGTGGAATTTATGAACACTGTGAAGATAAAAGCCAACAAGAGCTTTTTGTCCACCTTTAGTGTGAGAGCACTTACTGGGGGGGGGGGTGTGTTAGTTTTAAATCTTAGCTCTTCACAATTGAAAGAACATGATCCTACATATAACCTAGTGTTCTAGGGTGACTTTATGATGCTTGTATCCTCAATTGTCTGTTTTGTTTATGTTGGATATTAAGTTCTGCACCTTTAAGACTGGTTCTGAAAGCAAAGGGGGGGAGAAGAAGCACACAGTTTGTTTTCAGAAACTGCACTTGCTCTTTCACAATTTTTTCTCACGGACTGCGTTTTCTGGAGCAAGGACAGTGGAAGAGAGCTTTCCTTTGATTTTTTGTTTTTTTTAGTTAGTTGAGGCAGAGAAGTTCCCCGCATGGTAGCTTTTCTTTTTCTTGGAACTGATCGGCCTTGCTCTGGACTGAAAACTCAGAAAAACACCGGGAGCTCACGCCTGTGGCCTACCAGGGCCCAGGAGATGGCATTTTCCATCACAAGAGGGACTGATAAGAAACTAAGCAAGCCAAGCTGCACCCTATGAAAAGGACTTTCTGAATTTGCCATCTCTTCAGAACAGCAAAAGGTTTTATTGTTTAATATTATTCTTTTTTTTTTTTTGAATATTTTGCTTGTTAAATAAACAGGTTTTTTTCCACTTTTCTCCAAGAAAATCTTTTCCCAAATCAGTTGGGGGAGGGACTTCCTGAATCTGCTTTCTAGAGGGACCCCTTTGGAAGTTTCCTCCCAAATTTGCCCTAAAGCAGGACAAATACTTTTTTTGGCACCCAGTGTGTAGCTCGAGAAAGTGGAAAAAACCTGTACTGATTGCATTTTGGTTTCACTTCCTCTGTATTGGGATAAAGCAGTCAGTAGCCATGTTGCTTGAATTAATAATATCTCCCTGGGTAGAGGCCTTCATGTGTCTCTAGTTATGAGAGAATAGATTGTGGGAGAAAAGGAATGGGGCTGCTGTGGAGCCTCATCCCTAATGGGGTGCAGCTGTATAAGACAGGTGAACAGCATTGAAGGAGAAGAAGCTTGGAATATTGATGTGTATTGACCAATCACAAAAGAGTAAAAGGGCATGCAGGTGTTATGCATGTGAGAAAAAAGGTATTAAAAGTGGTACTGGGGAATAATAAAGGGCTGATGCTTGCCACCATTTTTGGCATCAGTCGTGTGTCCACCGTCAATTGGTGACCCCGACATGATGAGACGGAGAACTGCGGATCTAAGAGCAGTAGACTGAGCCCAGTCTAGCAAAGTCAGGCAGACCAAGAGTCTGAAAGCAAAGCAGGTGGGAACAAGAGCCTGAACATCCAGACAACTTATGAAAACAGAGACACCAACCCCAGCTGAGCGACTGGGAAACATAATAATGGGGGCTCAAATATCAGCAGAAGAGGAATCCATTTTGGACATTCTGCTGAGAATATTACAGAGGAAAATATTAAGTGTGAGGAGCAGGCACTACGCACCTTGCTCATTTGGTGTAAACTAAATGGTGTGAGAGTGAACGTACAGACCGCCTTTTATGGTGAAAGTTGGGAAGAAGCAGGGCATGCGTTGTAGGAGTGTAGTGGTTTCATGTTCGCCTATCTCTGTTGGCCAAATTTAGTGTAGTGGTCTTAGTGTTTACTCTCTTTTTTCCCCCTGTGAGATAGGATCAGGATAAGCAAAGCAGGCCCAAGCTTAAAGATAAACAAATTTATTAACATACACAAAAAGAAGAAAATAAAACCAAATGAAACCTTTAAAACACTTTTTCTCCCCCCCACAGGTGTTCACTTTCCCACAAACAACATTAAGAGACAAAACCTGTGATTTTCAGTCAGTTCACCATCTAAAAGTAATCTTTTATTAGTTCTGTAGGAGAGGAGTCTCTCTTAGTTTACGATGGAATTTCCCCCACTGACAACCTAGAACAGTTCTCTTGTGGGTCTCAACTCTCACAAAAGCAGCTGTCTTTGTGAAGTCCTTCCCATTAGCAGTTTCTCAAGGTGCTTATGGGTCATGTCTGCTTATTTAGGGCACCGTTTAAAAATGTCTCCTCTAGTATAAAACAAAGATTCTCTTCTTCCATCTCCAAAATCATCTTCATCTCTAAAACTAGAGGTCTCCTTTTGCCCTAGGAGCGAAGGGCTTCATATTCATCTCTAAAACTAGAGATCTCCTTTTTCCTTAGGAGTGAAGGGCTTCATATCACTTTCCTTCCTCTGAGGCCGGCTCCCCCCTAAACAGCATTCATATGTTACAGGAAATAGTCCATTCTCCATGGTTTCACCAGAAAAGTTCAGCCAGGCAAGGCAACTCCTCCATCCTTCCTCCAATTAGTCTTTTACTCTCTCTCCATCTGACTTCATGCCATGTCTTCTCTGTTACACTCTGTCCCTTTCTTTTTACTCAGAAGGAGGATTAGAGTTTTAAAAAGTCTTAATCTGTGTCAGGAAAGAGTTAACATTCTTGCCCGGGCCTGCAGATGGTCACGTGACCTTTGCCAGGCAGCAGCCTCTAAGATTTTCAAAAGCTGCAGGGAGGGGGGGGAAGAACTTCAGGCCGAGAGAACTCGGAGCAGCCTGGCTGGTGGATGCCACCCCCCTCCACCCCTTGGTCCCATCCAGGGTGGCCTTACTTGGAGCTGCTCTTTGGGGCCCCCGGGAGGGAAACATTTTCCCCAGCCCTGGCCGGTGGAGGGGTAGGCTTTAAAAGTTTGCTAGATGTTAAGCTGCAGCCTCCCCTCCCCTGCCGGGAGCCGATGGAGCCTGGCCAGGCCTCAGGCCAGGTCCCCCCTAGGAGGGGGGAGGGGCGGGGCCTGGCCAGCCTGGGCCGCTCCAACAGAGTGGCCCGACTTGGTGTTACTTGCTCCACTGGCCAGAAGAAAAAGGGCCAGCTTAGACACAATCAGGATTTATATGGGCATTTCCCAAAGTCGCATTCAGCGTCCTCAGTGGTCGAACCATATGCCAGTATCTAAAAGTGGCTTCTGATAGGTGCCTGTCCCTTCTAAAACAATTCCAAGGTCCTGACAGGGCAATATTCCATATTCCTCTTTAACTAAAAACCAAACTGTGTTAAGCCATGACAAGGAGGCAGCTACGAGGGGGGACAAAATAGCTACAGGGTCGCTTATGACGTGGCTTTTGGTTCGGGACTCACTGTTTCAAATAAAAGCTGATAGGGAAGTGGCAGCCACAGCCATCGCCGCCTCTGCTGCTCCCCCAGCCCAGGCCGCACCCACCACTCCAGCAGCTGACCCCCCCGCTGTGGCCATGTCCCCTTTGTCTCCTCCTTCCTCTGCAACTGTTCCTTCTGTGAAGGATTCTATTCCGCTGATCTCACCTGAGAGCTGCACCCTTCCCTCAGATGTTGATGACGACATTCCAAAGTATCAGGAAGCGGCACAGTCAATACGGCCTCAGGACAGAGCCCCTGACCCTGTTTCGATTGATCTATCAGGACCAGTAGATACAAAGGGAGTGAATTGTCAGCCAACTTCCCCTCCACCGCAAGATATATTTCCACTAGAACCAGTGGCCATCTCAGTAAGGGGGGCAGATCCAAAGAGATTTTGGGTAAGATTGTATGAACAAGCTAGGGAGGCAGGGGAGTCAGATTTGGCGAATCAGATCCTAGCATGTCCTGTGATCCGAAATAATGGCGACAGCCCTGATGAGTGGGATCCTTTTCATTGGAGTACAATCAAAGACTTAAGAAACACGGTGATGCAGCATGGACTTGCTTCTCATTTTGCTCAGTCTATGCTGCAAGGTATCTTTTCTAATGAGCTAACCCCTTTTGACTGTCGGTAGATAGCACAAATTTGCTTCTCCCTGACTCAGATGATGATTTTTGAGTCGCAGTGGAGATGGCTAGTGAATGAGGTCACAATGGGTAATTTAGAATGTTCTCAGGATGACCATCATTTTGGAGTTGGTCTGCCCCAGCTCATGGGGGACCCTCTGATTAACAGCCCACAACTACAAGCCTGACTGCATGTGAAAAAAAAGGTATAAAAAGTGGCACTGGGGAATAATAAAGGACTGATGCTTGCCACCATGTTCGACGTCAGTTGTGTGTCCACCATCATCTAGTCCCTAGCCTTTTTTGAAGTTGTAATACCTTTCTGGTCCCTAGGCTTATTTTCTTATCCAGAGATAGCTCCAGTATTGTCCCTAACACGTAGCTTTTACAAAAGAGGGGCACGGATTAGAATCGCTATTTTGCTGGGCGTGGTGATAATGATTTATAGGGAGTTTACAAACGTACTGGAGTTTGTTCAAGATATGTATAGTTTATGGTTTCTTTGTCCTACCCTGCGTCCTAATTCCAGTATCATGTTTTGGGGGTTTATGAATAATTGCACCCATTTTTTAGAGAAGGAGCAGGGGATGAGGCTTTTCAGCCTTTCCTTTCCTTCTTCTCCTTTAAATCTGTTATGTCACTTTTGGAGAATGTTTAGTTTCCCCTGAATGTTAAAGATACCACCTTCCTGGTATTTAATCTGGTAAGCTTCCTCTATATGGTCTGCAGCGTGTCTAGAGTGAGGGCTGGTATGTCCAGAGGAGCTGATGAGACCCCTGACTGAGGAGCAGACCCAGGCATGGAATATCCTGAGTGGTGTGCTGTCACTCTTTGGGACATGAAAGAATGAGGCAGGCAGCAGGAGATCAGCAAAAAAGTCCTATCTTTATTTTTCTGACTCCATGTTATATACACTTTGATCAGAAGGCAAAAGATTGGCTACACAGGTTGCC
>VXBN01016901.1:0-20081 GCA_013397395.1 Sinosuthora webbiana
AAATTTTTTCCTGGACCAGTTGGAGGAGGTGCCACTTGGGTTTGCTTTCTAGAGGGACCCCATTCAGAGGTTTCCTCCCAAATTTGCCCTAAACCAGGACACACCGTCCATGAGTGAGTGTAGAGGTTAAGTTCTGGCCATTTCTCTCATTCAGTGATATCTAAAGCCAGCTGGATGTCTTTCAGCTCTGCAACCTGACTTGATCCACCTTGTCCCCCAATAGCTTCTGCAACTCACTGCGTAGGACTCCATATGACAGCTTTCCATTTTCAGTGTATCACTATGATACAGCAGGAGCCATCAGTGAACAGTGTCTTGCTTTTTGTTTTCTGATAGCTGATTATATGGTGGGGCCTCCTCAGCACGTAGCTTTTTCCTTCTCTGATGACGATAGTCTGAAAATTTTGCCTTCAGACCAGTTCGTGATGACTTCCAAGAACCCTGGGGGATTGGGGTTTCCTATTTGAGCTTGCTGTGTGATGAGCACAATCCACTTATTTCACACCACATCAGTGGCAGGACGTGTGGAAGGGACTTTCCCTTTGAACATCCAGGCCAGCACTGGTACTCAGGGTACCAAGAAGANGGGTACAAAGAAGATCTGTACTTCAGTGTCAATCACTTCTGAAGCTGCTCAAGCTCCCTCATAAGCTGCCAGTATCTCTTTTTCAGTTGGTGGTGTAACAGGCCTAGGATCCTTTGTATCCCCAACTTCAGAACCCCAGGGGTCATCCTCAAGTCTCCCTGGGTACTTTTTGCCAGAGACTCCAGGAAGGACCATTCTCCTCAGATGCAGTGTAGAACACATTTTTCACATCTTGTCCTGTCCTGACTGACCCAAGGCCTACTGCATGAATAATGTCCTGTTTAATTTGTTCAAAAGCTTGTTGTTGTTCAGGACCCCAGTTCAAATTGTTCTTCTGTGTCACATGATAGGGTTTACAATCTGACCGTACTCTGGAATATGCATCCTCCAAAAACCCACAGCCCCCTAGAAAAGCCTGTGTTTCCTTCTTGCTGGTTGGTGGGGACATAGCTGCTATTTTACTGACCACATCCTTTGGAATCTGACAATGTCTATCTTGCCAGTTTACTCCTAAAAACTGAATTTCCTCAGCCGGTCCTTTCACCTTACTTTCTTTTATGGCAAAACTGGCCCTCAAGAAGATCTGGATTATCGTCTCTCCTTTCTCAAAAACTTCCTCTGCTGTGTTGCCCCATATGATGATGTCATCAATGTATTTCAAGTGTTCTGGAGCCTTTCCCTTTTCCAATGCAGTCTGGGTAATTCTGTGGCAAATAGTAGGGCTGTGTTTCCACACCTGGGGCAGTCAGTTCCAGGTGTGCTGCACACCCTTCCAGTTGAAAGCAAACTGTAGCCTGCACTCTGCTGCTGAAGGAATGGAGAAAAATGCATTGGAAATGTCAGTGGTGGCACCACTTTGCTGCCTTGGACTCCAGTTGGTACTAAAGTTCCAGCATATCTGTCACAGCAGCACTCAGTGATGGTGTGATTATATTCAGGCCACTATAGTCCACTGTCAGTCTCCACTCTCCCTTGGACTTACACACAGGCTGTATGGGGCTATTGAAGAGTGAGAGAGTCTTGCTGATCACTCCCTGGTTCTCCAGTTCATGAATCATCTCATGGATGAGGGTCATGGAGTCCCAGTTGGTGCGGTATTGCCAACGATGTACTGTTCTGATAGCAAGTGGTTGTTACGTAGCAGAGTGGCGAAGACTCCCCAGGCAAGTGCAAAAAAGAACTCCTTCATTGCAAACACCAGCTTTTTAAAGCAATTAGGCCATTATCAGTTACATTCCATTTAAGCACAACAAATGTAGTTCAGTCAACCACCATAAACCACGATGTGAACACACAATGGTCATATAAACTGTTTTGTTTTCTACCTCTAATTCAGCTGAGTCGCTTCCCATAGTCCTGTTCTACTTAGCTGAAGTAACAGGCCTGAGCCATGGTTTTACAAGGGTAATAAGGCCCTTATTTTGTAAGGTTTTACCCATCTGCAACAACTGGTACCTGCTCTTCAACCCTCAGCAGTCCCACAGCAGAAGAGTCCTCTGAGAGACTAGGCAAGGTATTAGGAAGTTTAATGTCCTCTGTCTCCACAACAGCTATCCCAAAAGCCCAATGATGCCCTTTTGGGTCCTTGAAATATCCTCTCTTGAGGTAATCTATGACAAGAATTCACAGGGCTTTAGGATCAATCACAATGGGGTGTTTTTGCTATTCAGTCTGTCAGGCTCACTTGAGCTTCCAGTACAGTCAGTTGTTGTGATCCCCCTGTCACCCAAGAAATGGAGATGGATTCTGTCCCTACATAGCTCAATGGCATCAGGGTACATTGTGCGCCAGTGTCAACTAAAGCCTTATACTCTTGTAAGTCTGATGTGCCAAGCCATTGGAACCACACAGTCCAATAGATCTGATTNCAGTCAGTTGTTGTGATCCCCCTGTCACCCAAGAAATGGAGATGGATTCTGTCCCTACATAGCTCAATGGCATCAGGGTACATTGTGCGCCAGTGTCAACTAAAGCCTTATACTCTTGTAAGTCTGATGTGCCAAGCCATTGGAACCACACAGTCCAATAGATCTGATTGTCCCTTTCCTCCACCTAGCTGGAGGCAGGGCTCCTCTAGCTCTGGTCATAGTACTCATTACTCACTTCTTGTAAATATTACCTGGAGGTACCTTCAAGAGGACTGAAAGTAACATCAGCCCTCCTCTTCTGTCTGAGGACTTGCCCACTGGAAACTGGAGCAGCATTTATCCTTGAAGAATTTCATGCAGTGATGGTTCTTCCTCTCAACTCACATACCTGTGCTGCCAGGGCAGAGGTGGGGTTTCCATCCTGCTTCCTCATGTCCTCTCCATGGCCATGAAGGTAAAACCACAGGTTACCTCATGGTGTGAACCCTCTCTCTCAAGCACTTGCTCGCAATAGCAGATACTCTGGTGCATACTGGTGGGGGCATGGGATATTTCCTCTCTAACTTGCTCAAATCTTTGGAGTCTGTCTACATTCTTGGACGGTCTTTCCACAGCCTAGGCACAGGTCGGTAGGGAGGAAAAAGGATGATCTTCATATTGCCTGAGTTGGGGAGTCACCTGAAGCACTGTTTTCCTTCTTTCATTGACATCAATGCCAATGATTTGGTGTACGATGATGGCACACAGTGGCTGCAGTCCTCTTGAAGTGGTAGATGTGGTTCTGTCACGGATTGTGTGTGCTAAACCTCATCTGAGTCTACAGGGGACTGCTCGTTATTTGAATGCCTAGAGATTACTTCCAACACAGCTAATTCTTTCAGGTACTGGTTACTTTTCTCGGTAGCATTTTATCTGCTTGGGTGTACTACTAGAACATCCTTGAGAGAATACCTTTACCTTTTGCTTGACAGGAGTCCCCTCCAGAGGCTGAGAGTTTCTGTCCTCTTCCCAATCCCTTTGTCAATGCCCATATCCCAGGACAGGGATCCCAGTTGCTTGGCTTCACTACCATCTAGTTTCATATCGTAAGCTGTGATATCTCAGCATTGGAGCAGCCTGGTCATCAGGGGCTCACCCAACTGGCTGGTGAAATCTTTTTGCATATCTCTCAGCTCATCCAGGGATGAGGATTGGGTAATTGTCCCTGCCTCTTCCTTCTGTTCCGAGCACCCTACTTCCTCTTCATCCCTCACTAAGTGAACTGATTTGGCCTTGGATTTCTTCTTCTGTATACAGGTGACTGCTGCCAACAGAGGTTGCTCTTCTGGTTCAGCTGCAGTTTAGGTGACCACGGTGCCTGTTGGTCTTTTTTCCTCCTTGTCCCCATGAGGGTGCTGTCTAGTATACAGCAGTGTCCAATAAAGAGTAGCCAGGGCCCAGCAAGTTGCATAATTTTGCACCTCTCTGGAGCTGCCACAGCATTTCTCCATCACATATTTTATTACTTTAACAGGGTCCTGTTCAAGGGGTGAACTTCCAAACCATCAGAGAAGTCCTCCAAATACTGCCCCACATCTTCCCATATTCCATGCCATTCACGTCCTTCTAGATGCTGGCACAGTGCCCTGTGGCTGGAGCTGAACCTTAGTCCACTTGCACTGCTCTCACCATGGGATGCCGGAGCAGCGGTAGGGGTTCCACAACTGACTCGTGACTTTGGTCCAGGGGGGCAGGATTGGGGGGTTTCCCTCAGGTGGGCAGCGTTGGCTCCAGGAGGCCTCAGGGTGTCTCACAGCAGGCGATGGTGGTGGTGGTGGAGGGGAAAGCTCAGGCATTCTGCCCTTATTTCCCCTCCACATTTTGCACCTGTTTTCCCTTCTTTTTTATGGGCCTCAAGGCGGGCTACTCACGGTCCATATGGCACGTAATTTTCAGGTGTTCAAGAGTGATTATGATAAGCAGACATAATGACAAAGCACTTTCTGAAGCTTCTCTTATTATCAGCCTCTTACAGATGCTAAGGGAATACACTTCCCCAGCTGGTGGGAAACCCCGTCCCTGCCTCAAAGAGGGAGAGTCTGATGGTGCAGCAGTGGAACCCCCGGATGTTACAGCTGTCCAGGTTCCAGCTGAACTGCAAGGGCAGTCACAGCCAGCAGCAGTCGTCCCTGTGCAGAGGAGGAAGTATAAGACCAAATCAGTGTGCCCAGTTAACGATGATGGGGAGCCAGAAATCATCACTGAGTCCTATGGGGAATAAAACAGAGAGTACAATGAAACTGATAAAGGAGCCTGATATCTTAGGCCTGATTGAGCAGAAACTGTGGTACAGAAAACACAGATAGATGCTCCCTGGGCAAAAAGTGACCAGGAAACATGTTGTGAAACTTTGTGATAAGATAATGTTACCAAGTGACATGATGTCATGAAGAATGTGTAACCAATGGGAAATTGTTACCAAAAATAGAACCCTATATAAGTGCCATACAAGTAAAACCCAATATAAATGCCTTGTATACTCAATAAAATTGGCTTCTGATCCAAACTCAGATGTCCCTGTCTCTCAATTGCTGATAGAGTCCCAAGACAGTCTCCATAATCTGTGAAAAGACATCGTGCAACGGGGGCACGAGGCTTAAGCAATCTGGTTACTTCCGATTTGGGACCTTATGGGTACAGACGTGTAACTGGATAGTGGCAAAGCAAGGAATTTGGGGTCCTAGACCCAGGACGCGGCTATTGATCGGGTGTTCTTGAGGGAGCCAGGGCCCCTTCCTCTCTGGGAGCAGCTTTTAATGAGTACAAGAGAGAGGTTTGTTCAGAGACAGAATGCAGGAGCACCATCATAAAATGCCCTAGGAAACCATGGAGGAAGGGATCCAATGCATGAGAGAAATGGCAGTACTGGAGATACTTCTTGGAAGGGATGGACAGCACGATAATGACCCTGACAAGGTCAGGTGCACAGGGCAAATGTTGTGAAGCTTTGCACATCTGGGGCCATCTGAATACTCCAACTTCATGGCAACAATGCATTTTGAGGACAACCAAGAGATAGTGGGTTCTGTAGCCAGCAAACTTGGGAATTATGAGAGCACGGTCCATGGCCAAATGCAGACTCACGTCTCTGCTGTGGTTGAGAGTTTCAAAGGGGAGATGACAGAGGAGATAAGGGACAACAGTTTCCATGTGGCACCAGTGCAAACCAGAGGCCCTGACATCAGAGCTGGAAGTCCCCTAGCTAGGGAGAGGGGGATACACCCCATGACCTGTGGTTCGTCCTGGGTGACCATGGGGAAGATATGAGAAAGTGGGATGGAAAACCCACTTCTGTCCTGGCAGCATGGGTGCATCAACCCAAGAAGGAAAACATTAACCAAGGGA
Source organism: Sinosuthora webbiana (assembly GCA_013397395.1). Taxonomy (NCBI): domain Eukaryota; kingdom Metazoa; phylum Chordata; class Aves; order Passeriformes; family Sylviidae; genus Sinosuthora; species Sinosuthora webbiana. Next base: position 5,839 of record VXBN01016901.1, read on the forward strand.
GTTCCGCTAAAGTGAAGGCAGCCTCAGCCTCCTGTGACCAAGCCATTAGGTATAACAGAAGGGAGGATGATATGTCTGATCCCCTTGAAGGAACCTCTAGAACATATGCCCAGAGAAGAAATGATAACCAGGGCTAGAGGGGCCCTGCCTCTAGCCAGGAAGAGGCACAGGAGAATCGGATCTTTTGGATAGTGTGGATCCCATGGCCTGGCACATCAAAGGCACAAAAATACAAAGCGTTGGTTGATACTGGTGCACAGTGTACCTTAATGTCATTGGGACATGTGGGGGAAGAACCTGTTTCTATTGCTGGGGTGACTCGGGGGCCTCAGCAGTTGACCTTGCTGGAAGCCAAGGTGAGCCTGACTGGGAAGGAGTGGAAGAAACATCCGATTGTGACTGGCCCAGAGGCCCTGTGTATTCTGAGCATAGACTTCCTCCAGAATGGCTATTACAAAGATCCAAAAGGACTCAGGTGGGCTTTTGGGATATCTACTGTGAAGGTTGAGGGCATTAGGCAACTGAATATCTTGCCTGGACTGTCAGAAAATCCTTCTGCTGTAGGACTCCTGAAGGTGGACCAATTGCCACCTTGACAGTGCACCGCCGGCAGTATCAGACGAATCCAGATGCTGTGATCTCCATCCACAATGTGATCTGTGAGCTGGAGAGCCAAGGGGTGGTCAGCAAGGCCCACTCACCCTTCAACAGCCCCATCTGGCCTGTGCACAAGTCTGACAGGGAATGGAGATTGACAGTGAACTATCATAGCTTGAATGAAGTGACTCCACCATTGAGTGCTGCTGTGCCAGACATGTTGGAGCTCCAGTAAGAGCTGAAGTCCAAAGCAACAAAGTGGTATGCCACTATGGACATTGCCAAAGCATTTTTCTCCATTCCTTTGGCAGCAAAATGCAAGCCTGTTTACTTTTACCTGCAGGGGTGTGCAGTACACCAGGAACTGACTGCCCCAGGGGTGGAAGCACAGGCCCATCATCTGCCACGTGCTGATCCAGACTGCACTAAAAAAGGGTGAGGCCGTGGAACATCTGCAATACATCGATGACATCATTGTCTGGGGGAAGACGGCAACGGAAGTATTTGAGAAAGAAGAGAAGATCATCCAGATTCTCCTGGAAGCTGGCTTTGCCATCAAAGAATAAAGTCAAGAGACCTGCCCAAGAAATCCAGTTCCTGGGAGTGAAGTGGCAAGACAGACAGCATCAGATTTCCACCAATGTCATCAATAAGACCATAGAGATGTCTCCACCGACCAGTAAGAAGGAAACACAAGCTTTCCTAGGCACCATAGGTTTCTGGAGAATGCACATTCCAGAATACAGCCAGATTGTGAGCCCTCTCTACCTGGTTACCTGCAAGAAGAACAATTTCCGCTGGGGCCCTGAACAGCAACAAGCCTTCACCCAGATCAAGCAGGAGATTGCTCATGCAGTAGCCCTTGGCCCAGTCAGGACGGTACCAGAGGTGAAGAATGTGCTTTGCTCTGCAGTTGTGAGCGATGGTCTGTCCTGGAGCCTTTGGCAGAAGGTGCCTGGGGAGACTCAAGGCTGACCACTGAGATTCTGAAGCCGAAGTTACAGAGGGCCTGAAGTCAACTACACCCCAACAGAGAAGGAAATCTTGGCTACTTATGAAGGAGTCCAAGCCACCTCAGAAGTAATTGGCACAGAAGCACAACTCCTCCTGGCACCCCAACTACTGGTGCTGGGGTGGATGTTCAAAGAGAAGGTTCCCTCTACCCACCATGCCACCAATGCCACATGGAGCAAATTGATTGCCCTCATCACACAGCGTGCCCCTATCGGGAACCTGAATTGCCCTGGGATTTTGGAAATAATCACAAATTGGCCTGAAGGTGAGAGCTTTGGTCTGAGGGCTGAAGAGGAGCAGGAACAGGTGACACGTGCAGAGGAAGCTCTACTGTGCAACTAACTGACAGCATGTCTTCAACTACAATGTAAGATGTAACCAAAAGTATGTATTCTATTACCATCTATGTAAGTCGTTAAGATAAGTGAAGCAGTGTTCTTTATCTTCTCTATGACTCATCCCTGATAACTCCCTCCAGGGGCTATCCATGCTAATGGGNAGACCTTCAGAGGAAGACCAGACCCTTCTCCAGGATCACCACTTCAACAGAACCATATCTATCACTTCAACAGGCCTGCAGCCACCATTTCATTGGAGTGCAACCACCACCTGGACTAAAAAGGTGTCAGGTAGTATCCTGACTGTCAGTTTAAGCCAGTGTTTTCTGCCTTTATTTAAAATTTGCTATTAAATTATAGTTCTGACTTGGAATCTCCCACTGGTTTGTTTCCAAAATAGTACACAGCAGAAGAAACATGCTACACTCTTTTCACTGACAGTTCCTGTTGTATTTTAGGGACAAATCAAAAATGGAAGGTGGCCGTATGAAGCCCCATATGACAGGTCGCAGAAGCTACTGAAAGAGAAGGTGGATCAAGCCAACTTGCTGAACTCAAAGCCATCCAATTGGCCCTGGACATTGCTGAAAGAGAGAAGTGGCCAAAACTCTACCTTTACACTGATTTGTGGGTGGTTGCCAATGCTTTGGGGGGTTGGCTGGAAAGGTGGAAAAAGTCCAACTGGCAGCATAGGGGAAAACCAATCTGGGCTGCTGACGAATGGCAAGACATTGCCACTCAAATAAAGAAGCTACCTGTGGAAGTCCATCATGTGGATTCCCATGCCCCCAAGAATCGGGTTAATGAGAAGCACTGAAACAGTGAACAGGTAGATCAGGCAGCAAAAATAGAGGTGTCACAGAGAGACTTGGACTGGCAACACAAGGGAGAGATGCTCCTATCTTGATGGGCCCATGATGCCTCAGGCCATAAAGCCAGAGATGCCACCTATAAGTGGGCACGAGACCGAGGGGTGGATCTAACCATGGACAGTATCTCCCAGGTTATTCATGACTGTGAGACTTCCGCTGCAGTCAAGCAGGCCAAGTGGGTGAAACCCCTGTGGTATGGTGGGAGGTGGTCCAAATATAAATATGGAGAGGCCTGGAAGATTGGTTACATCACACTGCCTTAAACCCGCCAAGGCAAGTGCTACGTGCTCATAATGGTAGAAGCTACCACAGGATAGTTGGAGACCTACCCTGTGCCTCACGCCACTACCTATAACATCCTGGGCCTTGAAAAGCAGGTCCTTTGGAGGCATGGTACTCCTGAGAGAATTGAGTCCAACAACGGGATTCATTTCAAGAACTGTAGAACTGAGACACCGACCTCCTTCTTTGTTCTGAAGAAAATCATTTATTGCAAAAAAAATGGCCTTTTTATGCTCTAAACTTAAGCAAAACAAGCACACATTGGCTGCCTGCCCCGGTGGTATCACTGTTCACGTGTCCTTTTACCCAACCACTTTTTTGATCACACAGTGTCCATGCATCTTCCCAATCAATTTTTATACAATTTGTTCTCTGGTTATAAAACCTATCTTTTACCTAGCTGTTAGCTGAACCTTTTCCAGAGTGCTTTCTGGTGAGTAAGAGTGAACAGAAGTGAACATGATTTCACAAAAGGCCCTTATTCTAGAAGGCTTTTCTTATCTCCCATGAAGAACAGCCTCATAAACACCTGGGCTAAGGAACATCGCATTGAGTGGGTGTACCACATTCCTTACCATGCACCAGCTGCTGGGAAACTTGAGCGGTGCAACAGAATGCTAAAAATCACCTTGGAGCCACTTGGCAGGGGAACTTTCAAAACCTGGGACCTGCATTTAGCAAAGGCCACCTGGTTAGTTAACAGCAGAGGTTCCACCAATCAAGCTGGCCCTGCTCAGTCTGAACCCCTCCACAAAGCAGAGGTAAGGTTCCAGTTGTACATATGAAAGGTATGTTAGGAAAGTCTGCCTCAAGTAAAGACAAACCCATCAGTGGGGTTGTTTGTTGTTTTTGCTCAGGGGCCTGGTTGCACTTGGTGGGTGATGCAGAGGGATGGGGAAACATGTATACCTCAGGGGGATTTGATTTTGGGAGGGAACAGCCTGTAATGTTGGAACCTCTGTACATCTCTGGATGCTGAATGCCATTGTTGTTGCTTTAACTGCCATGAACAATGAACATGGATTGCTCCAGTGCTATCAGCCATGGATCCAATGAACTCCATCCATATCCTAGGGAATGCCAGTGACCAAGTTGTATTTGTAGATAGTTATATGTATAGATATGTGTGTTTGCAGTTGAAATGTATTAATTTAGACATTAATCAAATTACATAGATTCAGGCGTGAAATATCTTCAGAGGGTTGCTAATGGTGATGGGGTATCCCCTGATCATTTGTGCCGGGAATTGTCACTGTCTGCTCCCTTCACAGTTTTGGGGATATTGCAAGAGATGTAAGCTTGGCCAGGACCCTGTGGTTGGACGGGGGCGGGGCTGGGTTGTCTCTTCCCTTCCGGTTCGGGGATCAAGGACAGTGGCTGCATGGGTGGTGGAGTGCGTGTATCTGGCCAGGGGTACTGCTACATCGTAACTTGGCACTAGGATTGGATCTGCCTGCCTTCACCATTGCTGCCAGCTACTGGTGGTGGTGCTGAGACCAGTTGCTGCCCAATGGGATCTGTCTGCCTTCACCGCTCTTGCCTGCTGTCAGGGCTGGTACCTAAACTGATTGCTGCCTGTGAATTTACAAAATTAGCAACTTTCTCTCTTCCCCTTTTCCTGAACCTCCACCACCACCACCTGAGGAGGTTGCCAAGCTCGCATTGGCATTCCCCCTGCTGGCCGCAAGACAAGTACTGCAGCTTTTGCCTCACCGGAGCCCATCAGCCCCCCCCTCCCCTCCCCCCGCTGGCTGTGAGTAAGCCATTGCACCCTTTTCCCTTGCCCTAGCCAACAGCACAGCCTGCTGGTTGTGGTCATAACTACACTAAAAGGGAAATGTGGTGCTTAGTAGATGGGAAACTTTTGTTATTGTGTTGTTGTTTGTTCTGTTATATATAATCTCCAGTAAAGAACCGTTATTCCTTTTCCTATATTTTGCCTGTAAGCAAATTTTGAAGTTGCAATAATTTTGAGGGAGGGGTTGTCTTCCTATTCCATGAAGGTTCCTGTCTTCCTTGGCAGACATTTGTCTTTTAAACCAGGACAACATATAAAGTGGCTGCACCTTTCCACCATTTATGATAATAGTAACAGGATATTTGACTATAGTCTTACCTTCACTTCTCCCAAAAGTATAAATTGTTATTTGAAATTCTCCATGGCAGAGGATGAGAATAAAGTCCCACCTTGCAGACAAGTCAACAGGCTTGTTCCTCTCTCCTCCCCAAAGCAGGGATGCCTCTTTGATAAGATTTGCACCTCCGACCATGTTAGAATATACCCAGTGTTAGGAAAATTAATCCACAAACACCAGAGCTTTATGTCCAAAAAGGAGACAGAGGAGTCCTGTGACTTTCCTCTGGGGTCTCTCAATTTTTTAGAGGATGCAGCCTCCTTTTTATCCTAATTTCCCAGCCATATTTCCCTCTCTCTTTCCCCATTGGCTGAAGTACTTGAGAGGTACAGACTTCCCAAAATGCCTAATACCCCCTTCTAATGCATACCCTCCCCCCTATTTTTCTTTTTCCTTGTGTCTCTTCTTTTTCTCTAAATCCAGAGATGTAGCACAGTCTTGAGTAACAGTCTGTGTCAATTAGTGGAATTGCTATGGAATTTATGGTTCCCCCCATTGCTTCTTTCACCTCTCCAAATCTGGCCTTATCTACCATCAATCAGGCCCACAATTTGTAATGACACCTTCTTCTCATTCCTTTTACCCAGGAACACTTGTACATAGTTTTATACACATATTTTTTAGGTCTAGTGCATTTACCACCAGCAATCTAAGAAGAATCTATAACCTGTTGCTTCAATAAACTGTACTATTTGTGAATCTGTGATTGAGAAAGTTCTTACTGAACTCACATACTTATAATGAAAATGGTAAACCACACTATTTTTGAATCTGTGACTGTGAATGAGACCAGACTTAGAGTGTAACCCACACTCTTGCCGCTTGCCCAAGCAGCCCATGTGGCCCACTCTCCAGAACAAAAAAATCAACATGGCTGCTGCCCAGGTGGCCCACACGGCTCCAGGAGGACAAAGACAAGATGGTGGAGAGGTTCTCCTGGCTCAACCCTTCCCCTCTGGACCAAAAAAAAAAAATCCCAAACCAGGATGGGAGGGACTTACAGAGTGATTCGGGTGCTGGATGGGGGGTGCTGGGGCTGCCCTGCAGTGTCAGTCTCCCTGCTCCCTCTCTGTGGCAGCATTGGTGTGTGCGTAAGGTAGGTTCTGCTACATGCTGCCTCTTCCTGCCACCTATCGGACTCCTTTTGGGGGGGGGGCAAGGAATAGTCTTGCCAGGCAACAGAAACTGCTGCCCCAGCCCCTACTGGTCCAGGCTGCAGTTCTGAGCTTTCACTTCAGCACCATGGCTTGAGAACGGCTCTGCTGCATCCTCTTAGCCCTCTTGTCCAGCAGAAGCATCCTAGAGGGATGGGAAATAGGAAGAGACCCACCAGGCATGTAGTACCAGGGTCTACCTATCCCTTCTGTGAGAAATGACTCCTCACTTTTAAAATTTTAAAAGGTTTTTTAAACCTTAACAAATACAAAAAAGGACTGAATAAGGGAAAAGGGCAGCACTGGGAGCGTGTGACCATCCACCACATGCTTGCTTACAAAATGGCTGTTTCGTCTTTTATACCCCTGGTGTTGCATCAGCCAACCCTGGCCCCTCCTAAAGTCTGTCAGTCAACTCTTCTTCACTGTCCATTGGTGGAGGTTACTTTCTTGGAATTTGATTGGACGTGAGGTGTTGTCATGCTGCGCCTCCCTAGCAACAAGCCTTCTCTATTCCCAACTCCCTCATTCAAGGGTCACAGGTAGACGCCCTGCCCTCCTTCNTGTCGTTGTTACGGACACGAAAGAACCACGCTCACCCGACAGGTTGAAGTGAGGAAAAGAAGGCTGTTTATTATCGTTTGGGGTTTAAATAGGATTTGGAGTTTGATCAAGGATTGGAGGACAAAAAGGACACCTCTTTGACCCCAATGGTCATTTCAGAAGTCCATCACAGACTGGTATGCAAAAACAATCTACTTGTTTATGTTACATTCATGAGAGACTCCACTAGAAATATGTAAACAATCATCAGAAGGCTGAAAATCAGGGCGACATACGTCTATAAAACTTCTCTTAACATACACATAATATTCATCCTTTAATTGCGAGAGCCAATCATTGCATTACCTATCTATAACACTTCACTCAAGTGAGCCAGACAAAATGGACTCCCTTCTGGTTTGGGCCATGGCATCTTCCCTGCTGAAACCACACCTATGACTATGATATAAATGGTATTTTAATAAACAGTACTGAAAACTCCACACCCTTGTCTCTGTACCCAGGACATTAAAATCAGAAATTAAGCCCAGCTGCACCCAGCCCCTCTGATCTCTGAGGACCAGCTGGAATGCAAGAGGGCTTTATTTTCTGCAAAATTTCTATACTCCAGAAATCTCTCACACACTCTCTGAGTGTGTGGGGGGTTCTCCTCGAAGTGGAGATGTTGATATCGAGTTACTCTTCTGGAAGTTGAGTGAAAGGAGACTTCTGTACACCACTGTCATTCATTGGTCAGTGGCATTGGCTCCTAATCTATACTATTTCTTCTCTAGCTGTAACATAGGTACCTTTATTATCATGCACTGTCTTATGAACCTACTAGTAGTGTTTCTTTTGTTTATCCTGTGTAGTAAGGTAAGCCTGTTAGTCTCCTGTCTGCTTTACCTTGTGTCTATTCAATAAATAATCCATTTTGTAATAGGCCTGATCAGTCATTATTAAGAACTTGTGAGCGAGAGTGGGTTTTGGAGTGCTGGCCACCTCAATAAAGCTGCTGTCTACTGCCAGAAACCTGGGCAAAGGCAGGGACTTGTCTAAGCTCTCCCCTCTCATTTGTAACACCACCATAGACATCCAAGCATGAAAACTATAACTTCTTCCCCTCTAGAGCAATATACAATTTTACCAGAAATAGACTATACTTATGTAATAGCCCATCTACTTTTAAGTTGGCTACACAGCATGCATGATAGTAATAAACACCTCAGAACTATTATCTAAGCTCCAATAAATTTGGATTGCTATATTTTGCTTAGGTTTGCAAATTACAGATCGAACAGGGACCTGTTACCAAAACTGCAGGAAAACCAGAAACTCTCCAACAACTTTTCAGTGTTAGGGAATCAATGCATTACTTTATTCTGGCCAGGATGTGCAATAGAAATCATTTCATCCACACATGCCCAGGTTGTGCAGTGAAAATCATTCCATCACATATCATTCTTTACCAGACTTTTCCCATATTTATACAGACAAACCCCAAAGAAATTCTTGTTTACTGGTTGTAAATTACACAGCTCTTAGTATTAGATCCCTTCCCCTTCAATGCTAATTTGCTCCTCATTCTTCAGTTCTCTTATCAGTCTTTTCTCAGACCTGATGTCTCCAACCACTCCGGGGGGTGATGTTCAGGGGTGATGTACCCTAATGATCTTTATCTCCAGTGTATCTTCTGGCTACTCCCGATCTGTGGATGTTAAGCTCATCAGGCGTCTCCCAGTGAACAGTCTTTTAAAGAGAAACTTCAATTCCCCTTCCCCTGGGCAAAGGAGAACAAACCCCTGACTGAAGTTATAAAAAAATTTTAGTTGTTGGATCATTTTCAACAGACCCATAACCTCTCTAAGAGTTTTAATACTTATGTAAATGGACATCACATGTACTATTTAGACTAAATGGACAGTACATGTACATGTACTATATACTATTTTTAAAAGATCTTACAAGAACCTGAACACTACAGACGGGTTTTGAATAAGAATGCACAAGTAGCTGTATTGGGTTGCAATGCAAGACGTAACCAAAAGTATGCATTCTATTACTATCTGTTGAAACTGGTTGGGGAAGTGTTTTTTCTCTTNTGTTCTTTATCTCTTTCATGACCCATCCTCCCTGGGGGATATCTTCTGTTAATGGGCCATTAAGGCTCACTGCATGACTGATAAAATTACATCATCCCATTATGAGATGCTCCACCCAGCGGGAGAAACCAAGCATTCCTACCTGGATAAAACCTGAGATTCAGAACACCAGGAAAGCCTGCTTTGCCAGTGGATTCCCAGAGAAAGACCGGACCCATCTCACCACCACTGGATCTTCAGAGGAAAACTATACCCTTCTACAGGATCATCTCTGCTCCAACAGAACCACATCTGTCACTCCAGGAGGACTTATTTGGACTGCTCCCAACACCCTGACCAACAGGGTGTCAGGTAATATTCAGACTCTGTCAGTGTTTTCTTTTTTTTGTTTGCTTGCTTTTTTTGTACTACATTTGTATTTTTAATATTCCTAGTAAAGAACTGTTATTCCTATTCCCATATCTTTGCCTGAAAGCCCCTTAATTTCAAAATTATAATATTTCGGAGGAAGGGGATTTACATTCTCCATTCCAAGGGAAGCTCCGTCTTTCCCTGGCAGACACCTGTCTTCCTAAACCAAGACAGTAGCCTATAATAAAAGTTTGTACATAGCACAAAATTACACTCAACATATTCAATCTAAAACATTTTAGACTAGTTAGAACTCTTGTCAATGACTCTCCTCTGACAAAATATATTTCTTTTTTGCCAGTCCATTGCCCTTTGAATTTTCAGAAAGACATCAGATATACAAAAGTAGAATGCCCTTATGGTATTTCCTGTTATGCTGAAGAGAAAAAAACTCCTGAATTGTTCAATACAATTTAAGTGATTGCAACATCTCATGTACTAAACAAAAACCCAATCTATGCTTAGTTTTGAAAGCATAATGAAGAGTTTTTATTCACATCAGTGTATGCATGCACACCTGTAAAAAGGGAAAGGCTCAGTGCAACACACAAAGTGAAAACTCAAACCCTAAGTATTCAATATGAGAAAATTAAGGCCTGTCACAGTCACTCAGACTATACTGTGATCAGCTGAGTATTTTTTTTTTTTTTGAGGTGAGTTCAATAGGGAGCAGTGCAACAACCAAAAGTCTGATAGAAATATGCACTTTTTGCACAGCACTTTTACCCTTGGGAACTGCATGGTGCACTGCAGGTCATCACTGAAAGACCAACAGGATTTGGGTCAGGATTTTCCACAAGGTGCAGGAAATAATGTGGGGTCTTGTCAAGCTACTTACTGGCAACAGTTTCTTGTGGTCTACCTCCAGATTGTATCACACACTTGAGGAGCACTATAACAGAAGAGAAAATGGAGAAGTGAGAGACCAGTGACACCACTGTGCATGTATGGCACGAATTCACAACCTTGCACTGGCCTGAGTGGATGACCAGTTGCTGCTAGACTGTCACTGGATATGTGATACATCTTGCCACCATCCCAAACAAAGTTATTTTATAAAGTGAAAACTCCAGTCAGATACCTTGGAAATTCGTTTTTCCTGACTACATTTTTTTTAAATGAATAACAGAAATCACACATGGATCATCAGCGGGATGTAGGTGGTACCTATCAGCTATAGGAAGCATGACACTTTGGAGCTTTGAATGAGAAGCACTGCTTCACCCTCACCAGGAGTGCGAGACCACTCAGCCCATGCCCAAATACATGTGTATGTGTGGGGAACTACCCCAACCCTGCAGTCACATGAGGTGGGCAGCCTTGAAGGAGGGGGTTTGGGGGCCCAATGCTCTAGCCAGTCACAGCAAGTGAGTTCCAGTTTCTTTTTTTTCAGTGCTTGGCTGGCATAGGCCATATGTGCCAGATGAAGGTGAGTGTTGCCAGGAATGGGCTGCACTGGGTACCTTTCCCTCATGGCCTGTGTTTTTCTGCAGGGACTACCACATCACACTACATTTCTGTCACTTGATACACCTGGAAGATGCCTGAGGTGGCCTTGTTATTGAGGGTGGACTGGGTGCTTCAAAGTTTAATAAAGAAGCCCTGCCATTGAGTCACGAGATGCTGAGAAGACCCCCTTGCTTTCTAAATTCCTTCTCAGAGAGAGGAGTCTAGGGACAGCTGGATCTTATCTTAGCCTCAGACTGGCAATGGTTTAAGTTTTGCAACTTTGTCCCACTGTAGAGGGAGATAAGATGGAATTGAGCTACAGGCTGTGGAACACACCTGCAGCATGCCATGGCAGCACAGAGAAGCTTGTGTCTGCCTAACCTTAAAAGGAAGAAATGCCACACAGCAGATGCCCTACAGAGAGGAGCCTGCCAGAGCCTGCCGGATGTGTGAACACTGTGTGATCAACCCCATATAACGACATTAATGTATGTTGCTGACGTGGCAATGTGTCATAGGTTGCTTAGTGAAGAAATACCATATAAGGAAAGAAGGTGTCTTGAAGAAGTCCATAAAAAGTTTGCTTTTTGCAATAAAAGTCAAAGTATCCCCATCAATCTGAGTCTGTACAATCAGTCGCCACAAATGGCACCCCAAATCAGGACTTGAATAGGCAACTAGCGGTTGCACCAGTGACAACACTTGGCTGAACTTTATGGGGGGCTGAAACAAAGCCCGGGGGCTGAAATGAAGTCCGTTGCACTCCAATCAATCTTTCCGCAGGACAGAGGGAAAGCAGCAGAGAACTATGGGGAATGGTGTATCCTAGGAACAAAAGGATGTCCCAGAGATGATGCAACTGATTTTGAAAACACATGGCCGGAAAATTGAATCTACGGAATTTAACAGACTCCTCTTAAGGGCTAAAGACTGTGATCTGACTCTAAATAGCACCAATGTTTTTGACCCTCAGAAATGGGATACTTTAGGGCACGCTTTGTGGGACCAAACTACATGGGGCGACAGAGAGCTGGCAGAGCTTTTGTGTCTGTGTCGAACAGTATTCAAAGCACTCACAGCACATGCAGCACCCGGAGACCTTAAAAACAAAGGACTCTTGTGCTACAGTGACAGCCACGCCGGCTCCTTCCACGCCCCCACTGAGTGAAGCATCAGGCTCTAATCATAAGTTTGTCGGGGCTGTGGGAGGAGAACCAGAAGATAACCCCTGGTCCCCTGATCCATCTGTTCCTGTAAAGGAGCCAGATCCTTTCCCCCCCCAATTTGCATAACCGATGGGCAGTGGTGAGAAAACAAGCTGCCACAGAGGGGGATGCGGACTTATTGCATGCTTTCCCAGTCATTTACCAGCCCAACCAACCACCTAGATGGGAAGGTTTGCCTTAAGGTATCATAAAAGAGCTGCGTGGCTCTGCTTTAGACAATGGCATTAGCCTTTTGGAAACTGTGGTGAATTCATATGATTTGGCGCCACAAGACTTTGAACAAATCGTGCAACTTATGCTGATGGGTATGCAATTCACTGTCTGGATGTCAGAATGGAGAGAGCTTTGCACTATTCAATCCGTGGACAATTTACAGCAACCCCAAGGGCACATCTTGTGACCTATCAGTGCTGAACCTCTTATGGTGGAGGGCCAATATGCGCCTACCTCTAAACAAGCTCGATCTCCTGAGGAAGCTCTTTGGCAGTCAAAGGAGCTCACTTTACAGGCTTTTCATAAAGTGCTGGACAGCGTCTCTCTACAACTTCATTTGTTAATATAAGACAGGGAGCTGATGAACCTTTTATCAAGTTTCTAGATAAGCTAAAAGCTGCCCTAGATAAGCAGATAGACAACGTCACCGTGCAAGCAATATTATTGAAGCAGTTAGCAGCAGAAAACGCAAACCCTGACTGTCAAAAAGTTTTACGGCCCCTGCAAGCCCCCACTTTCATAGAAATGCTTAAGGCTTGCCGGTCATAACATGACCTTGCTTTCTGAGGCTCTCGCTACAATGAATGTTCGCTCTGGATCAAGTGTTTGTTTTTTGTGCGGGAAGCCGGGTCACATGAGATGTGAATGCCCCTGGAACAAAAGTGGTTCCAGGGTACCAGGCGTATGCCCACGTTGCTGGAAAGGATGGCATTATGCAAAACAATGCCGATCTAAATTTACTAAAGAAAGGGAGCCACTCCCAGCTACATCAATGGGCCCTCCAGGAAACTGCCAGTGGAGCACAGGGGTCAACGGCGCGTGGATAGCAAATCAAAACTTGCTGTATTCATCCCCACAAACAACTTTCGAGCCCAGATAGCAGGCGGCGCCAGCATGGACCTGGCCTACGCCATCACAGTAACTCTCCAGGACAGCAGTGTGCACTGTTTGCCTTCAGGTGACCAGGGACCACTGGGCGGAGGGTGAAGTGCACTTTTGATTGGTCGGTCTTCAGCCACAATGCAGGGCTTTTTTTGTTCTCCCTGGACTCATAGATGCAGATTTTACAGGGAAGATTCAGATAATGGTTTGGACCCCTGTACGCTCATGTCAGATTTGTGAAGGGGCATGAACTGCTCTGCTTGTTTATTTTCATCCTGACACCCCTGGCAGTATTCCATGAGTTGGAGGTAATAGTGGCTTTTATTCCGCTGGACACCCACAGATCTTATGGGCACAATCACTTTCCAGTCATAGACCCACACTCACTGTTATAGCCTTCTCAGCATGGCCCAGTCATTGGTCCTTGACTCAAGCTGCTAAAGGTCTAGCTGGGGTTGGAGGCCTCTCAATTGCAAAGCGGAGTGTTTGTCACAATCGAGGGCCCTGAAGGCTGCACTGCCACCGTGAAACCTTACATACTCCTACTCCCTGTTACTTTTTGGAGACAAGACTGCCTTAACCAATGGGGTCTTGTGTTGTGTTACAAATGTATATTTTATAGTTGGCTTTTCGAATAAACATTATAATTGTACTGTATTATGTTTTTATTAATAAGAATTTAGAAGGGTAATGAATGTGTATTTTTTGATTATACCAGAGGGGTAAGATTGTTTTTGGTTTTTTGTAACGCTTAAGCCACCAAGCCCAAAGTTATGGGAAGGAGTCACCTTGTGACCCTTTTAAGAAAAAACCTGTTAACTTTCTGTTTTCTTATCTAACTGAAGAGAACCAGAAAACCTCAAAAGAAGATTTACAATCATGTTTCCAGACTGCGCAGAGACACCCACAAAATAAATCTACTAGATAAGATTATCAGGAATACTTAAACCCGATCAAAAGGCATGTTCGATTACCATCTATTGAATATTCAACACGGCGCTCCTTAAAGATAGAAGTCCTAAAAG
>VXBN01016901.1:30267-41734 GCA_013397395.1 Sinosuthora webbiana
CTATGCCATCCCTGGGTTTTGCCTGGAGACGGTTTCTCATTGGCTCCTTTCCCGGGATGATTTATAATTATCTTTTCGAAGGTAGGCCCTTCTCTCTCTGTCCATCACTGAATTTGTTATCTCTACGGTCCAGAAACCTCAAGGAATCCTATCCTGTGGTTGGCAGAAGCCTGGAGATCCCTCCCAATTTTACTTGGGATTTGTTAGTAATGTAGTAATTTAGTTGGCATTTGTTAGGTTGCTTTGTTTTATTGGCCCCCGGTCTTTATTTCCTCCTCTCTTTGTTTGTACTGGATAAAACCCCCCATCGCCCAGGGTGAGGTGTCTCTCCTGGGGCAAGAACTGAGGTGAGGGGTTCCCCTGTGTCCCCCAAATAAACCTTTGTTCCCTCCCTGGCCTCGAGAGTCCCCTCTTTCATTCACACCACGGCCATGGCAACAAAGAATGAGGTGCTGCTGAGCCAAGAAACCAAACACTGGTTCTGTTGAGGCATACCGAGCTACCGGGGAGCCCGGCCGAGGGTCGGCCGGACTCAAGAGGGTACGCACTGCAACACATGTCCATTCATCCCAGGCGTCTACTGGATTGGGTTTCTTATCTGCATATGGGTATTTATTTGCTGTTAGAAGGACTCCTACTAGACATGTTGACAGCGGGTTATCCACGTTGCCCATGGACAGGCATAGATTGTCTTGTTGTATGGACTTGGCTAGTGTGACCCAGATGTTCTGGTTGGGCTGAGGGAGAATCCAGCTGATGGAATAGTGAGGAGCATCCAAAATCCTACTTAGAGTAGTTGGGGATTCCCTGCCACAGGAGACATGGCAGGATACTTGTGGATGATGAGATGATCTCTGAGTTTGAAAAAATGAAATTTTAGACTTATTTAAATCTGACAGCCCCTCGTATCTTCCATCCTAACCTCTCAGTTTATACTGAGTAGAAAGGGCATAGGAAAACATGAGGGGATAGCAGTGCAACAACCAACAGAGGTAGCAGTAAGATTAACAAAAACAAAACAAAAGGTAACCGTGTAACCCAATTTGGGAATGAAGTTAATCAGAGAGTTTCTTGAGGTACTAGAGCTTTGTCTTTTTCTGCAATGAACATTTGTATTCATACTCCTTTTCCTTCTTCTCCTNCCACGCCTCCCGGGCTTGACCTCCTTGGTGTCTCTGAGGTTCCGGAGAGATGTCTCTGGGTGCTGCCTTTAGCGGTTCAATGTATGGCTTGACATTCCTGCCTAGAACACACCTTGGCCCAGAATCTGTGGACATGCAAACATATCCTCTCCCCCAAGTTATTAATTTGAATGGACCCATTATTTGCTTGGATTCGGGGTCTTTGATCAGCCCAGGAGATTTCTCTGAGAGCTGAGCTCTGCTTGTGTTGGAGAAGTTCCTGAGAATGAGCGTGTTTGGCTCAGAGAAAGAATTATTAAGAAAATTGATAACATATAGGGCCTTGCATAATCTTTCTACATTTAATAGCGTTTCAACACCCCATGCCGTAGCAACTATTCTCAGGCAAAAGGGAAGACACTGGCTGTCCAGCAATGAGATGCTTAAATACCAATCGTTGTTGGAACAGGATGATGTTACTCTGAAAACAGCTTCTGTTGTTAACCCTGCCATGTTTCTGTCCTCCACCTTAATTGACAATGTGTCTGAGCATGATTGTTTCCAGACAATAGAGGAGGTCTATTCCAGCAGACCAGACCTGAAGGACATGCCCCTAGAAAATCCAGACTGGGAGCTGTTTACAGATGGGAGCAGCTTCATGAGAAATGGTAATTGAATGACAGGTTATGCAGTAACAACCCAGGACAAGGTGACTGAGGCGAAGGCCCTGCCAGCAGATGTGTCATCGCAGAAAGCTGAACTGATTGTACTGACAACGGCCCTAGACCTGAGTGAAGGAAAGAAAGTAAATATATGGACTGACTCTAAATATGCATTTAGTGTTGTCCATGCCCATGGAGCCATCTGGAAAGAAAGGATTGCTGAATGCTCAAGGTAATCAAATCAAACATGCTGAACAAATACTTGCCCTCTTGGAGAGCATCAGAAAACCCACAGAAGTAGCTATCATGCATTATAAGGGTCATCAGAAAGGGAAAACCACCCCAGAATTGGGAAATCACTTTGCTGATGAAGCAGCAAGAGGACTTGCAGAAAAAGGTATTCTCGCAGTGATTCCACAAAAAAAGATTGATCTATCAGGGTTCACCCCAAAGTATGATCAGGCAGACCACAAGCTAATTAAGTTCCTTGAGGCTAAGATCACAGAAAGTGGATAGGCTGTTACACCAGCAAACCAAGTTGTAGTCCCACCCCTGATCCTTTGGGAGCTAGCTCCAAGAGAACATGAAAGCACACATTTCAGGGTTGAAAATATTTTGAAACATCTAAAAAAGGTAGTAATAGGAAAGGGAATGGCAGATATTGTTCAATCAGTAGTGAGAAAATGTGAAATCTGCTGTAAAAACAACCCTGATATGAAGAAAAGAGTTTTGTTAGGAGTAACAAAGGCAGGGGATCTTCCTGGAGATTACTGGCAAATAGATTTTGCAGAGTTATCATGCAAAGAGGGATACAGGTACATATTGGTATTAGTTGACACCTTCAGTGGATGGCCAGAAGCTTACCCCTATCACACTTATACAGCCAAGGAAGTGGTAAAAGTTTTGCTCAATCATATAATAGCGAGGTTCTGGGTTTCTTTGGGGATGTCATCAGGC
The DNA here is from genome assembly GCA_013397395.1 of Sinosuthora webbiana. Classification (NCBI taxonomy): domain Eukaryota; kingdom Metazoa; phylum Chordata; class Aves; order Passeriformes; family Sylviidae; genus Sinosuthora; species Sinosuthora webbiana. Next base: position 33,008 of record VXBN01016901.1, read on the forward strand.
AGGATCACATTTTGTTGCAATAAGGATTAAGGAAGTCAGTCGGATTCTGGGAATTACCTGAGATCTTGTCCTAGGGTGATTTTATGATTCTTGTATCCCCAGCTGTCTGTCCTGTTTATGCTGGATATTAAGTTCTACACTTTTAAGACTGGTTCTGAGAGCAAAGGGGGGAAAAAGAAGTGCACAGTTTGTTTTCAGAAACTGCACTCACTCCTCCGCATTCCTGCTCACAGACTGTGTTGTCTGCAGCACAGACATGCGGGAGAGAGCTCTCCCTTGCTTTTAGTTAGTTTTTTAGCTAGCTGAGGCAGAGAAGTTCCCCAGACTGTGGTTTTTCTTTTTCTTGGAACTGTTCAAACCTACTCTGGACTGAAAACCCAGAAAAAACACCAGGAGTTCACACCTGTGGCCCACTGGGGCCCAGGACACTGCATTCCAGCGCAGGAGGGACTGATAAGAGACTGAGTGAACCAAGCTACAACCCACGACAAGGACTTTCTGAATTTGCCATCTCTTCAGAACAGCGAGAGGTTTTATTGTTTAATATTATTCATTTTTCATGCTTGTGAATACTTTGCTTGTTAAATAAAACAGTTTTTTCCACTTTTCTCAAAGGAAATCTTTTCCTGAACCAGTAGGGGGAGGGGCTGCTTGAATCTGCTTCCTAGAGGGACCCCATTTGGGGATTTCCTCCAAAATTTGCCCTAAACCAGGACAGATCTGCATACACTTTACAGACCCCTGTAACAGTGTGTCTTTTTCGGAGTGCAGCTATGGCCTTTCTAGATCCCAGTCAGCCTCTCCAGTAGAGAAACTGCTTGAGAAGAATTGAGGCAGCAATTCAAGCTCACACAACCACACACGTTACAAGGCTAGTTCAGCAGAGAGGCAGAAGGCTCCCAGCCCCAGATCAATTTCCAGCAAGCGTTTATTCCATGTGCCCAAGGTGAAATCCGGAGCCAAAGAGAGAGATCATGTGGTTTCTCTCAGTTATATAGTGTCTTAGATTCGTGGGTGGTACAAAGGGGGCAGGGGGCAAGTGGCCATAGGGAAGACAGTAAACTGGACACCAGGCCCCATAGCCAATGGGGAAACAGGGAAAGGGGATACCATGTAGGGGGTGATGGACTTGCGACACCCAAAGAGAAGATTGCACAATGTTTGCAAGGAGCCATGGGGGCGAAGCCTTTTGTTATAACCAGGAGGGGTAATCTTCGCTTTTCCAGGGCAAGGCAGTTGGAAATTCCTTTAAGGGCACAAGGGACTCCACAGACCCCAAGCAAGTGGTAAAGTTGAACGTATGAATAGAACCTTTAAAACCCAAATTAGCAAAATTTGTCAAGACAAATCCATAACATGGGTTCAGGCCTTGCCTATAGCTTTACTGAGGATCTGCATACAACCAAGGTGGAGGGATAACATCAGTCCCTATGAAATATTGTATGGCAGGCCATAGCGAATTCCGCATGTTCCAGGACAAATTTATATGAGGGGGAAATTTGATTTACAGAGATATCTAATGGCTTTAGGTTCCACTTTGCAGAAGCTCCAGATTTACATTGTGTTATCCAGACCCACAGTACTGGACACACCTGCACATCCCTTTTAACCTGGAGACTGGGTCTATGTTAAGTGGTGGGACAGTGATCCTTTACAGGCCAAGTGGAGAGGACCATTCCAAGGCTGACTATCCTCACCGCAAAGTCACTGGTAAAGGACCCTGGATTCACTACTCCAGAGTTAAGAAGGCTTCTGCTTCTGAAATCACTGGGAAAACAGGTTGATACAAATGAGGACGATGTAATTTAAATGGTTCTTCTGTGCTTAAGAACTACTCATAGTAGTTCTAATCATAATTCTTGTTTCCATGAAAGCCAGCTGCGTAAAACGTTACTGTTATCAGATATTTACTGTTGTTATATATATACTGTTAGATGTTGCATATAGGTAAAACCTTACAAAAGGAAGGCCTTGTAAAATCATGGCTCAGGCCTGTTACTTCGGCTAAGCAGAAAAGGACCATGGGAAAGTGACTCAGCTGAATTAGAGGTAGAAAAACAACACACTTGACAAGGTAGAGGCCTTGTCAAGCTTCTAAAGGAGGGGAATGATGCCTTAAGATTTTAGCTTTTATATTTTTCATATATTTGTAATCTTGTAATTCTTTAGTGTGTAGCTCTAAACTCCATATACAGTGCTAGCTACTGTCTTCACATTTTGGTCAGACAAAACAATTCCTCTCTAGGCCTGGGAATCAAGGACACCTTACTGTCTTAGGCCCTGAGAAATGTAAACAAAAGTGAGTTGGAGGGGAGAAAACTGGGGGTAAATTGCTTCATTATGTGAAGCTCTAATTGGAAGATTATCCCCAAGATGCAAATGGACCCAACTTATAAAAGTATGAAAACCTGTCGTCCATTTTGGGTGTAGCCCCTGGGGGTGCCCAAAATGTACCTGAAGGCCCTTCATTGAATATATCCGCTTTTCATTCCCTTAATTTTGTCTGGCCTCCATTTTTAGGTAGCCCTGAAAAAGGCATCAGAGGCATTCTGCCACAGTCCACCTCTTGACTGCAGTCAACCATCTTTACCTTGTGAAGTGGTAGTGCAGGTACCTCTTGCTTTCATGCTATAATGTTGCCTATAATCAAAGGAGGAAAAAACCTCTTGCAACAGTGTTAGAATAGTAAAGCAAAAAGCAGACCTTTATTTGGAAGTTTCCAGGTGTCCCGGTGGTGATGGGCACACCCAGCATTGGATTTCCATAATTTTATACGGTTAATTATGATATCTAACAGGTACATCCAATAGGAGATTCAGTTGCCCCAGTAACCCACCCCTGGGTTAGCCCCTTGGAGTTGGTCCAAGGGCTTCTTTGCCCCACTTCTCTTTATGTCTTCTCAGAATCTGGTAGGAAAACAAAACGTTCTTATAGGTCCTCTTCCTGACAATAAGATTAAACAGTATTTCAGGAATGTGTTTAGAAGGTCAGCTTATTATTTAACATGAATCATGATTTTAAAGAGTTAAGATTTTAGCTAAGGGTTAGAAGCAATTCATATTGATCAGGATGTAAGTTAGATAAACAAATGATAGGTTAATGATTATTAGATGCTTAAGCTAGAGCTAATTGTTATATTGTTTGCCATTATGAGCTTGTTTATAGAAGGAAGTGGAGTAAGTGAACCATTACAAGAACAGATTGAAACCAGTAGAACAATGACCAGCACCTGGACTTTATATCAGTCACAAAGCAGGGGACCTTGGATCGTGCCAGAGGGTCACGGAGACCTGATGAAGACATTCCTTACTTCATCCTTCAAGACCACTGACCCAATTCAAGGCCACCGACCCAATTCAAGAGAATTGCACATGCGTGAAGGACTAATAGCCTCATTTCAATACAGAGCGTGGATGGGAGGTGCTGGGGTTATGCATATGTATTGTATGTAAGACTTTGAGAAATAAATAGAGGGCAAAGAACCTTGTACGGGGAGGTCACGCTTTTCAGAGACAACTCTCGTGCTGCCCGCTGGCATATTAATAAACATACCACTTTCTAACTTTAACTAGTTAGAGTCTCTGTGATCATATCGGTTTTTAACAATTCAAGGAGAAAGGGTAGGAAACATACTAGAGTTAATTAAGGAGTTATATAACTATATAATAGTAGTTTACAGAGCTAAAAATATATGAAAAATGTATAAAAAGCAAAAATCTTTTTGGCATCAATAAAAGCACCCACTGTATATGTGTACATCATCATTAAGTATATTGAGATACATCAATATCTTAAATTTTACTATTTTTTCTTATCTCATGTAATTTAAAAGGGTGTTTGCTATATTATCATCATACATTATATTGAAAATTGTTATGAAGTCAGACAGAATTTAGTTAGTAACATTAAATGGAGCATAATGTAGAATTAGTTACTAGTTTTGGCAAGAAACATTGTGATTAGTGTCCTCATGTGTTGGGTTAGGTACTACACTTGTATATGTATACAATGATTACCAACAAAAATACAAATTCTGATTAGAAATAATATTATAACAACAGGGTATAATATTAAATTCAGCGTGTCCATAGTAGTTGGGAACAATCCAAATGAATAATCCTTCCATGATGTTACTAGCTTGTGTAGACCAGTATTTTCCCTTTCCTTGAGTCTTAAAACTGTAGGAATGATGTGATGTAAACCAGGATCCAGGAAAAAGGGTTCATGAAGCCTGTTTTTCAGTTGCAGTGATTGGAGGAGTTTAGCAGATTGGTCAGCAACTTTCTTCACTTTCAATCATGCTTCTTAATACAATTCTTTAGTTAAGTTTAGTATTAACAAATATAGGAATTTTACTACACAATAACAATAGTCTGATTGCCTCAGGGAGAATCAAAGGTTAAATGAAATCAAATTGTTCCTACCTACTCAGCATATTACTCCAGTCAGGGTCCTAGGTTTGGACCAAATACCTTCCCAATTTTACCAAATCCTTCATTGGTTTCCAAACACAAAGGTTCTTTCTTTGTCTCTTCCGTCAGTTCTTTCTCCCTTCCTCCAAGAGCCATCAAAAGTTTAGCATTCCTTGTTTTGTACAATCATGCTTTATACATTGTTTCCCATTACTACATGCACTTCTTTCAATATAGTAATTTTACACTTTGCTCTGAAGAGGTATGCAAATCTGATTCCATAATTATATGAAATATTGGGCAAGCTTCCAAGCTGAATTTAGGGAAGAATCTTCTCTGCCCACTGTGGCAACCAGAGAAAAACTCCACAAACATTCTAAAGCAATGCTTGAAGAAAATTCATATACTGTTGGGGAAGATGAATCAAGGAAATGTTATAAATATGATTGTTTAGCAAAAGATTCTGAAAATATGAAACCTATAATTGAAATAGAAATGGAAGCTTACTTTGAGCTGTAAGATACTGAGTCTTAGTTACTTTATAACCTGAAAACAATAGCCTAGCCAGCTGAAGAAGAATCCCTTTTGATTGAACAATACCTTTCTGCTGGCTAAGGGATCCAAAGGTCAATGTAGCAAAACAGAAAAGTCTAAAGAGTAGTTTTTAGAGTTTAAAATATAACATAGTATGGTAATGTAGTAGTTCTTATAGGCTATAGTTAGATTCTATAGGATTTTGTGTCTTGTATTGGTTGGTCACTGTAAATTAGAATATTCATCACAAAAGAAGATATAATGCATTGTAACAAGGATCTCTCTCTCTAACCTCCACTCTCTTACCTGCGCTCTAAACCTCTGCTCTCTTTTACCTCCACTCTCTTACCTCCTGGCTCTTACCTGCTCTCTCTATTCTCTGCTCTCTGACCCCTGCCGCCTTGCTCCCCCTCTTCCTTTCTCTCATAACTATTACCTCCTTGCTCTTCCTCTCGCTCTGTCTGGGACTTCCCTTCAGCCGAGGCTGGTGGCTGAAAGCAAGACCCTCTTTACCCATGACCCTTGCAATAAAACCACATATTCTAGAATATCTCAGGTCAGCAGAATTCCTTCTCCCTGCCGTCCATGGAAGGTTCTCCTACAATATACATACTGCAAAACTAAAACATATACAAATATTCATCAAAGCAATTGAAAACATATCTTATTCAAATTATCTAGTACTCTAATAATGCTGATCAGGATTCCTAACACCATGTAAAAAGATTTAAGTTAGAGTAACCATTCATCTTTTTGAGACCTTTTTAGAAAAAATGTTTATTGTCAGATTTATGCATCTTGTTCCATCCTATTTTGCAGATTTGGAATAGAATCCATATATGAAGCATTGATGTCAGAACTAAAGTCAATATGCCAATCAGTTTTCTTACGATCACATTTAAATTTGGAATTCATGATGTTATCCAACCAAATATATCTTCCCTTAGATTTTTTCTATTTCATGAAAGATTCCAGTGTTTGTTCTAATTTCTTTCAAATCCATCTGTATTCTCAGTCTCTGATCTATGTATACACAGCGGCTAGTGTTGATAACTGTGCGTAACCCACCTTTGGAAGCCAAAAGCAAATCCAAAGCCATTTGGTTTTGCTTGACTACCTTTGGGAGGCTGGTAACTTCTTGTTGCAAGGCATTGATTCCACCGTTTGTCCAATTTTTTATTTGTTCAAATACTCCATATATATTCATTATCACCGTTTCTAATTCAGGCACTCCTAACCATGGTAGGAACCCTCTCACAAATCTATGGAATCCAGAGGCTCTCTCAACCAAGGGATTTAAATTTTACTTGTATCTTGTTTTAAAAGATTGTAGGTGTCCTCTGAGGAATTCTGATTTATGAATGATGTCTATCTCTGGGACTACATTTCCAATGGTGCATATTCCTTGCCATTTAGGGGGTAGAGCTTTTCTAGCTTGATTTCTACAAAGCCAATAGTATCCCATATTGTCTGGAATAGGCCACCAATAAATATTTTACATGCCTATTCCTATTACATCCAAATATAAGTGACACTTGGGATAATCTCGTACCATTATTCCTTGGTTACATTCTGGTAATTCCATTTTTTGGTGTGAAGTCACCCCTGGTCCCTTTAGGCATCTGTGAACACAGGAGGTTTCAACAGCTACTGTATCTATTGTCAGGATTTGTTGGTCTGTGGAGTTCTGGACCGCCTTCCCTTCCAGAAGGAGCATCATTCCAGTGGGAGGAATACCACTGGAAAACATGCTTGCTGTTGGAATTCCCATCATCTGAATACTTTGTTCTAAATGAGTAGGAAACAGAACAAATCCAACAGTTACTGCAGTTTGTTATCAGTGTCACAGCTTGCATTAGCTTTAGGTGTGAATTTCTCTTCTGTAGTGGTTTGAAAGCAAAACAAATGAGAGGCTCCAAGTCAGAGATACAATTTAATAGGAATAAAGTGGAAAAAAGGTAAAATAAAAATAAATGCAATAATACAAAAGACCAGTGACAGAGTCAGAATACAACCTGAGCAGGGTGATGGAAGCAGTCCAGATGAGGTGGTCTTCCTGAAGCAGTGATCCCGTAGAAAGGTCTGGTAGCTCGGGTCCTCTGGGAATCCAGTGGGTAAGGGCCCCCTGTACTGTCCCAAACCCCAGATTACATCCAGGTGAGAATGCTTGGTTCCTCCCCCTGGGCGGAGCATCTCACAATAGGATGATGAGTCAAGCAGGGGGTCCTTGATGGCCCATTAAACAGAGATAACTCCTGGAGGGAGTTATCTATGTCATGGGCAAGGCATTTGTTGGGCCATTAACAGAAGATAATGGCCCAGAGGGAGGGGGTCTGGGAAAACACTGCCCCACCTGGATTCAACAGTTCATGAAGATGGTGATAGAATACTTTGTGCACATCCTATACTACAACCCAGGATATCTTCCAAGGGTAAGGTAGTATTTGTTCTATGTGTGTTATATTAGAGTGGCCCTTAGGAAAAATTACATTGCTCTCTTTTCTTTCTTTTATAATCGTTAGTTGCAAGGTTTTGTTGGGATGGCTGACAAATCCAGATATAAACAGCCATGCTACAGTATTGAAAACATTGGCCTGTAAACATAAAAAGGTAAACTATACAATGATTGTACTTTTAGAGTTTCTGATTCTGTTGCAGCTTTAGCTACATCAGCTTTATTAGTTACTGTGCTGTCCAGTATGGTTCCTCTGTGTCCAGAACTGGCTTTATTCGCTAATAGGAGGTTTTTAGGAGTCTCTCCCCATGGTTTCCACAGCCATGTAGGGAATCAAAAGTCCTTTCCACTGCTGCTTGAACAGCTCCTTGTTTCACATCTGGATATACACTCAGTTTTCTGTCTGGTGAGAATATACTTGAACATCCAAGGTTCTTAAAGAAGCTAAAAACCCCAACTTATACAATGATGAGTAGTTCAGAATGTGGGAAATATCTGTCAGGAACTGATTCTGTGTTGATGGCCATTAGAGTCAGTAGCCACCCAGGCTAATGGTCCTCAAGTGTTTGTTAGTCATAGGTACAATCCCAGTTTGGGGTAATTTTGACCATGATTGGTTGGCATGAGCTTTGACCCATCCTATCTGGATTTGTCGGGATTGAGCCTGTAACAACAGCCATTTGCAATCTTCTTTCTGCCAAACATCTTTCCCTTCACTTGCCAATTTAACACTTCCACTGACACAATCCCTGTGTGGCACCAGCCCAGACTGCATAAAAATCAACATACATCATCCTTGCTTTCTCCTTTACTGCCAGCAACACAGCTTTCAACTCTCCCACCTGTGCACTTCCTATTCCTTCTTCTACTAGTTCCACTCCTGTTTCAGTGTTAAGAGCAACTGCCCTGTACTTCCATTTACCATCAATGGGTTTGGCTGAGGCATCAGTGAATCAGACATCTTCAACTGCAGAGTCTGAGGTAAATGCAGGGATATCCAGTATAGGACTAGGTTTATATGGCTGTTGTAAAGCTAACATGTCTTTTCTATCCCAAACTGCCATCCATTTGTTTGGAGATGCCTGCAGTGTAGCAGTGAGGTTTGCAATATTTGCAACAGCTGCAGTGAAATGTCCGGTGTAAGCATTAAGCTTTTGATAATCAATTTTTAAATGTCAGCTCCTGTCTGTCTGGGTTTTTTTTTGTTTATTTTTTTTTCACTAGCCAAACAGAAGAATTGTAAGCAGAATGCCTCTTAAATGCAGTGCCTTTTGTTCTAAATTGTAAATTACATCAAAACAGATTTCAGCGGTGTAACAGATAATA
>VXBN01016902.1:16803-36116 GCA_013397395.1 Sinosuthora webbiana
CTGCTGCCCCAGCCTCGCTCAGTTCGATTCACGTTCCTCTCCGTGAGGGGCACTCCCCACACAAATCCTGGTCCACAGCGCTGGTTTTGCTGGATTTTAGCCAGGGCTTCCCCGGTGTTGTGTTGAGCTTCCCCAGCCACCGTTAGCAGTTTCAGGCCCCCAAGAGCTCTTGTGTATCTCTTTTCCCCACCAATATCTCTCTGGTCCCCCCTTCGCGACGTTTCCCCTCAGCAGCGACGAGCCTTTTCCCGCCCTTTTCCCCTCAGCGCTGGCCCCGCCCCCAACTCAGACCATGCCCCTTCGGCTCGGAGCGGCGCCCCCCCTCCCCTCCTCAATTAATGCCCTTCATTCTTCCCTCCTTAATACCTCACTAATTAACCCCCTGGCGGCCAAGAGCAGGGCTTTGGAGGAGCTCTGTGGAACACCCTGGCTGCGTGGGGCAGGGCAGAGATGCCCAGTGTTGCCCCTCCATTCAGGGCAGGGATACAGGGCACCGTGACTTCCCAGGAAAGATGCTCCATCCCAGCCCCCACCTACACAAGAGGGAGAAGATGAAAGCAGGGTGCCAGAGACACAGAGCCCCTCACGACTTCCTCAGCTCTGTGTTCCACCACCCCACCCTGCCCCTTCCCACTCCACGCCATGTTTACAGCAGTTCAGAAAGAGAAAAAAAGAGAAACAAGCTCCACAGCAAATTCCTGGAAGAAAAACCCATCCATGGCCAGGAGGCTCCTGTGGCTCTCTCCTGAAAATCGGAGCTGTGGGAAACACAGTGCAGAGTGTGCCAGGACACAGAGCTGGATACTGATCCCTCCTGGATCTCCTTGGCACCTGTCGCAGGCAAGGATGGTCCTGGGTATCCTCCTGGATCTGTCCCAGGAAGGTCCTTGCTCTCTGGTGCAGGACAACAGGGGTAGAGGTGGCCCTCTCACACTCATCTCACTCATACCCCCTTGCACCGGCTTTGTCCATGGAGTGTTGACCACCCCTGTTTTTAGGGTGTCAAGTGCTGTTCCCATGGTGAGGGTCCTTGGGAGCACCCGTGGCATAACCAACCTTCGTGGGAAGCTGGGAGCACTGGTGAGGGAGGGGCTGTTCTGGTGACATGAAGTTTGACTCCTGCTGCGTGCCAGGGGCTTTCTGTCTGCTGGGCTGGGGGAGCACCCTCTTAGGTCAGCCCCACACCCACTCCTTTGAACAGCTCCTCCCAGACAGCATCTGCTGTGGACTAGTCCCTCGCCACCATCCCTTGCTCAGGGACCTCGTGGCTCATGCCACACCCTTCTTCTTGCCCAGGGAGCCTCCTCCCAGGTAAGAGAGGAGCCCCCCACAGCCCAGCACTCTCCAGCTCAGCCCCTGTATAGCCAGGCTGCTGGCTGAGCCCCATGTGCCCTGAGCCAAGTGGGGATTGGCAGCCATTTTGGCCACAGCGACCATCAATAAATTGAGTTTCAAACCCCTGACAAGAGGGAAAGGACCAGCAAAACCTCAGCTCGGGGCATGAGGAGAGCAGATTTCAGACTGCTCAGGGAACTGGTAAGCACGGTCCCCAGGGAAAATGTTTTTGCAGGTGCTGGGGTCCATCAGTACTGGTCACTTTTGAAACATCACCTCCTAAGGGCACAGGAGCAGGCGATTGCCAAATGTCAGAAACCAAGCAAGCAGGTGAGGCAGAAGGCTGGCTTGCCTGAAGAGGCATCTTTTCTGGGAAAGCTGTGTGCCCAATGGAATCAAGATCAGGAGAAGAATACAGAGATGCTTCTTGCCACCATAGGGAGAAATTTGGTGCAATGAGATCTCAACTGGAGATGAAGGTGGCCAGAAATGTTGGACACAATAAAAGGCGTATTTTTAAATACAATAAAGGAAAAAGAAATTGTAGAAATACCATCATCCCCTTCCAGGACGTGGATGGTCANTCCTGTTTAATCCACGGCATTCACATCTTGAATCCAAACCCAGCATGTGCCAGCTATAGGGAAAAAAGGAGCCCTATCACAATCAAAACCAGCGCAGAGGGAGCACTTTAAGCACTCCTTGGAAAATCCTGATTTATTTAGAACAGAGGCTCTGCAGAAATTGGTGAGTTGCTAACAAAAAACTCTTCCAGCCCTCAACAGCCATTTCAGGAGAGCACCCCAGACACAAAGAACTTCACCTCCCTTTGTCTCTGGAGGATCTTCTCAGGCACGGAGTAGTTGTTGTTTGAAGTTGGTACCGCTGCAGTGTCATGGGAGCCGGGGGTGTCACACTGGTGGCACCAGCACTGTTCCTGATGTGCCACCACTTGCTCCAGGGAGTGATTCATTGAAGGAGGCTGAGCTCGGGTTCTTACTTCTAGGCTTTTTCTTGCCATGTCCATCTTCAGGGATGAGCCGTTCCTGCTGATCCCTGAGACGGGTGGGACCGTGATGGCACAAAGGGGCTGAGCGCTGGTGTGAGGCAGGGCTGCGATGTCACACAGCTGTCCTGGCCACAGAGCTCCTCCAAAGCCCTGCTCNGGAGTAGTTGTTGTTTGAAGTTGGTACCGCTGCAGTGTCATGGGAGCCGGGGGTGTCACACTGGTGGCACCAGCACTGTTCCTGATGTGCCACCACTTGCTCCAGGGAGTGATTCATTGAAGGAGGCTGAGCTCGGGTTCTTACTTCTAGGCTTTTTCTTGCCATGTCCATCTTCAGGGATGAGCCGTTCCTGCTGATCCCTGAGACGGGTGGGACCGTGATGGCACAAAGGGGCTGAGCGCTGGTGTGAGGCAGGGCTGCGATGTCACACAGCTGTCCTGGCCACAGAGCTCCTCCAAAGCCCTGCTCTTGGCCGCCAGGGGGTTAATTAGTGAGGTATTAAGGAGGGAAGAATGAAGGGCATTAATTGAGGAGGGGAGGGGGGGCGCCGCTCCGAGCCGAAGGGGCATGGTCTGAGTTGGGGGCGGGGCCAGCGCTGAGGGGAAAAGGGCGGGAAAAGGCTCGTCGCTGCTGAGGGGAAACGTCGCGAAGGGGGGACCAGAGAGATATTGGTGGGGAAAAGAGATACACAAGAGCTCTTGGGGGCCTGAAACTGCTAACGGTGGCTGGGGAAGCTCAACACACTCTCTCCTGCATACCCCACCCCCTTACACCGGGGAAGCCCTGGCTAAAATCCAGCAAAACCAGCGCTGTGGACCAGGATTTGTGTGGGGAGTGCCCCTCACGGAGAGGAACGTGAATCGAACTGAGCGAGGCTGGGGCAGCAGGGTCAGACCGAGCAGAGAAGGGTGACCCTCTGTCCATGCCAAGGCCCAGCGCAGCCCTATCCGGGAAGTGCACAGGGAGCAGATCCTTGAGCTGCTGCATGTTTGCGCTGCCCTGGCTCAGCCGGGAACCTCCTCATTGCCCAGGGGGAGCTGGCGGCAGTGGGGACTGGGAGAGGGAGAGAAGGGGAACAAAAGGCTCTACGTGAGGTCCTACACCCTCATGGATTCTGATTGCTGTGTTCATGGACTATGCCAAATGGCTGCCCTGTCGGAAACAGAACCAGAACCCTCCACCAACATCCTAATTTACTGTTCCAGAAAAAGGAAAATCCCGAACATTAATTCCAAGGGGGTAATTGAATGTCTCCGCTGCATCTGGAGAACTATGATCTGAATCTAGTCGTGAGTTTCGTTCAGGTCTTCTCCCGTGGGACCAGGGAAACAGGTAGTGGGGGTCTGCCCACACTTCTGGGTTTATTTCAGCATAGGCCTCCTCAGATATTTGACACAAAGTTACAGTGATGGTAGCTTCCTTATCCCTTTCACAATATTAATTTACATTCCCAGTTTAGCCATCAAATCCCTTACCAGTAAATAACAATCACAATGAGAAACAAACAGAAACTCATGCATTTCAAACCTATCTCTCGCATTTACCAATAGTGGTTGAATAATCAAATGCACACACTCCTCTATCCTGCTTAGCCCCTGAATAATCAAAGAGCTTCTTGACAGTTTTCCATCCTTAGGCATAAAGTTCCAAGTGGATCGAGAGGTCTCTTTGTGTCCCAGGGACCAGAGTTCTTCTCTGTCCGGATTCACCCTGCCTGTTATCAAGGGCTCCAGTGTGGTGAGTCCCTGGTATAATGGGAGCCTCTGACACCTCTAGCAATCCATTTCCATCAACCGGTGCCTCTGCGGTCACTGCTGCCTCCAGTGTCCTTGTGCCCTGCAGATGGCACTTATCCCTTCCCCATCGCTGTTTCGGTCAGCTCTGCTCTGCACTGCCCACCCTGTCCCCTGGGTGCTGGGGGACCCCTTGATCCCTGCGGTTTATAACCCAAATCATCCCCCATGACTCCACAAGACAACATGGCGCAGGGTCATCTGCTGGCTCCCTGTCACCTGTGTCTTGGGGCTCTTGATGTCTTTTACTGGGTTCCCCCTCTAGTTATCCCAGGGCGGGACCACAGAAACAATACCTCCTTGTTTTCCCTGCCCTGAAAGCTGCAGATAGGATACAAGGGATACCTCTTACTTTGTGGCACTGTCTGCCACTCCCAGGGACACAAAGAGATAGCCAGGGATCTTCTGGAAAGGCACTTTCTTGCTCCATGGAGGCTCTCAGCATCCTTCAGCGGTAGCAGCTGAAGATGGGCCTGGATGTACTCCCCAGCTGGTGCTTTGTAGGTGCTCCTGCCACCCTTGGCCACCCACCTTCATTGAGGGTGTCTTTGGCACTGCCGGTATGTCCTGTCATCCATGCTGGAAGCCAGCTTGTGGATGGAGACCACCACGGAGCCCCAGGATGTCCGGAAGTTGTCGGGGAGAGGGAGTGGGCTCCAGGCTGGGTGGCAGGATGCGAAATCCCTTTGCCACAGCCCCTCTGGCTCTCACCTAAAGGTTTCAGTGTTCTCCTCTGCCACCACCTCAAGCACCCAGAGCAGCATGGAGCCACCTGGGACCTTCACTGAGGTGGAGTAGTGAAAATATTTTCCCTGGACTGTGTTGGCAGAAGAGGAGGGCAAGGATGTGCAGAGCCAGATGCTGAAGCAACTGGGAGACCAGTTGTTGTGGGGCCACCGGAAGGAGAGCCGTGGGCACGATGTTGGCACTTGGGGCACGAGGTCACTGGGAGCTCGTGTCCTGCCCACAGTCTTTCTCCCAGCTCTCCATGGGTGTCTGACACTCAGCTCAGCCCTCTGTGGCTGTGCAGCCCACCAGGGCCAGCAGGACCCCGATGCCCAAAGCCATGCCCAAGCATCCTCTCAGGACAGGCTGACCCACTCAGGGTGGCAGAATCCTGTGGGAATTTGGCTCTCTGGGCATCCTCTCTGCTTTTAGCCGTTCCCAATGTCCTTGTTGCACAGACCCTGCCTCTGCCAAGTCCCTTTGGCTTCTCCGGGTGCCAAAGGGTGTCCAAGGTGGAGGCACAGTGGTGCAAGGGACAGTGATCTTCCATTTGGGATTGCTGGGGACAACTCAGACCAGAACAACATCCATGAGGTGTGATGTTGGATGGCACTCATCCCAATATGTCCCAGCAAGAATGCTCTAAATCATCTCCCCAAGGTCCTGAAAGCCCCAGGAGGTCCACGCTGGCTCTATGTTCTCCAGCTGTATCTGACTTGATAGGAAGGACTTGGAACTTTCCAGGAAATTCCATGCCTGTTAATCTAATTTTGATAGCAGGAAAAATGGTGGAGAAGGTCACACTTGGCCCTACTGGGAAGTGATGGAAGGACATGCCAGTGTCAGCCATGGGCAGCGTGAGATAACAGAGGGAAACTCCTGTCTGTCTGATTGATTATCCCGCTGCCGTATGGTCACCTGGCTCATGGGTGATGGGAAGGCAATGCAGGTTCTATTTCAGGATTTTAAGAGGAGTTTTGATCCTGTCCCTCAGAGAATCCTTCTGGAGCAGGAGTCCAGGTGTGAGATGAGCAGGGACAGGGTGTGCTGGGTGAAGAACTGGCTGATGTATTGGTTTTCAATGGGATAGGATCCATTTTCTTCCCAGTCAGTGGCATAGAGCTGGGTTCGGATTCAGGATGGGAATGTAGTGAATAGCACATAGATGGTTTGGAAGTTGCTGAGCAGGGCTTGCCCTGTTCAAGGACTTTGCAGTGTCGTGCTAGACAATCCATGTCCCATGCTCTGCCAGCAAGGAGGTGACACCATCACCATTCCCCTCCTCGTCCCTCTGTCCTACTTAGACAAGAATCTTCCATCCACACTGCTCCAGAGGGCCCTCATGTGCCCACAGGGAGCCCCTTTCTCCCTCCTGTAGCGCTGGAGAGCGCTGGATGACGGGTGGGGCCGTGATGGCACAAAGGGGCTGAGCGCTGGTGTGAGGCAGGGCTGCGATGTCACACGGCTGTCCTGGCCACGGCACTGTGTCATCACCGCGCCAGGCCTATATAAGCCGGGCCAGCCCCCGCAGCTGCCAGTCCAGTCGCGATGGGACGTGCCGTAGCCATGTGTGACGGAGGAGTCCTAATGACTGTGCTTGTCCTGCTGCTGGTCACTGTGGCTGTCTGCTGGGGCCTTGGCCACTGGCAACCACTGAGGCGGCAGACAGGAATGCCAAAGAGGTGCAAGCGCCCCGGGGTCCGGCCCAGAGGCTCACGGAGGAACCGAGGAGCCCCTGCGGCTCCCAGGTCCTCCAGGGCTCGGGTGGTCCCTCGCAAGCGGCCAGGTGCTCCCGCCAGCCCCCTGGACAGCTCCTGCAGCTGCGGCCCCTGCGTGGCAGTGGCCCAAGAGGTGCAGGAACTGATGATCTTGCTCTGGGCTGGCAATGGGACATCGGTGCCGCTCTACTCTGGGATGTGGCAGGCATTGTGGAAAGAACTGGAGGAGCTGGGCAAGCAGGGCCACCTGCCCTGCTGTGGCTCGTCCAGCTCCTCCAGAAGCCTCCATCCCTTCAAGAGCCTGCTCCCAGCAAGATTCTCCATCCCTGGGAGAGCCTCTACCCCTGCAAGGATGGCACACCAGCAGAGACCCGCCATCCATGCAGGAACCTCAGGCTGTCAGAGAACGTCCATCCTACCAGGAGCCTCTGCTATCTCTGAGAGCCTCCATCCCTCAGAGAGGCTCAGTGAGACCTGTCAGCCTGCAGAAGGTGCAGAGCCCGTGGACAGGTCTCCCAGCTCCCGTGGACCCATGGATATCGACAACACGGGCACAACCCGGATTGTAGATGTGGCCAGGGAAAGCCCGCAGGTCCAAGTGGGAGCCCAGCCCGAGCCAGGGGAGCCATCCCAAGAGCAGGTGGCAGAGCAGCAAGAGTCCTGGAGCCAGGAGTTGCCAGCCCACAGCTCCCAGGACATTGCTCTGGCTGTGCCAGCCATCAACGGCCCATGCCTGGAGATGGAGATGATCCTTGAGAAACCAAGGAGTTTCTTGCATCTGCAGGAAGCTGCTCCGAGATGGCCACCAACTACCAGTGAAGCCCTAAGAGAAGGTGAGATTTTCTCAGGAGCTGTCTGAGGCTCCCCTGGGGTGCTTGAGGGGCATTCCCAGGCCAGGCCAGGGCCTCTGAGAGCAGCCTAATCCCTGGCTGCTTTCAGTGCCTCTGATGCCAGGGCTTCAGAAAACCGCTGTCTGGTTTGCAGCGGCTTCTGGCACTCCCCTGTGCAAAGCCTCAGGCTGTAGCCCCGGCTGTCCACAACACCGCAGTGCAGCCCACGACGCCGGGGACAGGGACGGTGCCGCCCTGCCCCGCTGCAGTGCGGCTCCTGCAGCCACCTGTGCACGCTGCCCCGGCCCGGCTGTGCCGCTCGCCGGCCCCATGGCTGCAGGGCGGTGGCCGCTGCCCGGCACGCAGCAGGAAGCAGGTCAGAGCAATGTGGCCCGCGGTGACTCAGCCCGCTTCACTCGCGGGCACTTGGGGGGTTCGTGGGCGCAGGGCTGATGGCTCGCTCTTGGCCGCAGGGCAAAAGAAGCAGCTGCAGGAGCTGTACAAGCTGGGCCCGCAGCTGGGGAAAGGTGGCTTTGGCACCGTTTTCTCTGGAACCCGCCTGTCTGATGGGCGCCCGGTAAGTGGCCAGGATGGCTGGGCACAGGACAAGGGTCAGGGGCGGGATGGGGCAGGGCGTGAGCTCAGCCCCCCTGTCTTGATGGCTTGCAGGTGGCCATCAAGCGCGTGGCCCGGGAGAGCGTCCTGCAGTGGGACGAGCTGGTGAGCGAGCGGGACCAGCGGGACAGGGCGGGCCGTGACGGGCAGGGACAATGCCAGTCCCGAAAGCAAGAAGCGGGGCTGGCAGGGGCAGCGGGCGTGAGCTCAGCGTGCAAGGCCGAGCGTGGCGAGCCCGAGGATGCCAAACACCCGTGCTGGGTCCAGGAAGGGGGGCACCTCCCAAGCATTCCCTGGCTTGGGAGGAATCCCAAGCACCAGGGAGGCTGCCCAAGGAGGCACTGGGGCATCACAGGCAGGGGGTAGCGCAGCCACAGGGCAGCATCAGACCGACTGGAAGCATTGTCTCCTTCTGACAGCCCGACGGCACCCGTGTTCCCCTGGAGACTGTGCTGATGGAGAAGGTGGGCTCTGGCTGCCACAACATCATCCAGCTCCTCGACTGGTTTGAGCAGCCTGACAGCTTCCTGCTGGTCATGGAGCGTCCGGAGCAGTCGCAGGATCTCTTGGACATCCTGCTGGAGCAAGAATTCCTGTCCGAGGAGGAGGCACGCTGGCTTTTCTGCCAGGTGCTGGAGGCCGTGCGGCACTGCACCGCCTGCGGCGTCCTGCACCAGGACATCAAGCCAGACAACCTCCTCGTGAACCCGGACACTGGCGACCTGAAGCTCATTGACTTTGGTTGCAGCACCTTCCTCCAGGAGCAGGTCTTCACAACATTTGTGGGTGAGCCACAGCCCAGGCCCTCCTCCCAGTGCCAGGCACTGCAGGGCCCCATTCCCTCCTGGGCTGTGGGTGCAGCATTCCGCCGGCTGCCGGCCGCCCTGTGGCACGGGGCAGATGCCGTGGCCCAGGAGCCGGCTGCTGGCCCTGCCCACAGAGGGGGGCTGCAAAAGCCAGGCCCTGGCCCCTGGGCTTGGCAGGACCGCAAGGGCTGGGGCTGCCCCCCTGGCCTTCTCTGCCTTGCAGAATGGGTTCATGGCTTTGGCCAGTGGTCTGGGGGATGCAGGGTGGCCTTGGGGGAAGTTGTGGCCACCGGTGCAGCCCCTGCATCTGCCAGGAGGCTGGCACCAGGCTCTGGAAGCCAGCAGCCTGCACCTAGAGAGTGCTACCTCTGTCCCCTAGGAACACACACGTTTAGCCCACCCGAGTGGATCTGCCTTGGCTACTACCACGGCCATGCGGCGACCATCTGGTCCCTGGGTGTGCTGCTGTATGTCATGGTCTGCGGGCACTTGCCCTTTCGGGAGGACCATGACATCGTGTCGGGGCAGCTCTCCTTCAGGCAGCAGGTCTCTCCAGGTGGGTATGCAGCCTCAAGAAGGCAGGCTTTGGCAGATGGCTCGGTGCAGCAGCCCAGCACGGCCCTCACACAGCTCGGCGGGAGGTCAGTCTGCCCTCAAGGGCCGGCTGCAGGACGTGGCCCATGATGGGCTGGGTGTGGCACGCTGGCTGAAGGAGGTGGCGCTTGTCCTGCCGTGCCGCTGTCCCGCAAAGGGCAGCTCTGACCACAGGCAGCGTGGTGGCCCGGGTTCTGCAGGCGCCGGGAGCAGCTGGGCAGGAGCCCTCTGCAAGTGACCGGCGCTTTCTGCCTTCTCTCCCCAGAATGCGAACATCTGATCCGGTGGTGTTTGTCCAAGCACCACGTGGACCAGCCAGAGCTGGAGCAGATCTTGCAGCACC
This sequence comes from Sinosuthora webbiana, assembly GCA_013397395.1. Lineage (NCBI taxonomy): Eukaryota > Metazoa > Chordata > Aves > Passeriformes > Sylviidae > Sinosuthora > Sinosuthora webbiana. Next base: position 26,571 of record VXBN01016902.1, read on the forward strand.
CTTGGGTGTGGGGCGGGCGTCTTTGATGCCTTGCTGGAGCCTCTGCCGCACCCCAGTTACCGAGTCCCACGCAGGACTGAGGGTCCGAAAAATAAAAGATCTACCAACCTATTCTGTGCTCTCCAGTCTGCTCCTTGTTAGCAACTTCAGCTAAAGAAACCTCTTGGGAAAGGGGAAATCAGAGTGTCCCCTTCAGCCTCTGTCATGCTGTTGATGTCTTTCTTGCAGATAGGTAGTTTTGTGTCTTCAAGCACATGCTGTAGTACAGGTAGGAGGGGCTTTAGCAAGCCAAGAAATGCAGCAGTGAAACAACAGCTGCCTTTTCAAACTGACACCACCCCTTGAGGTCACCTGAAGTGACACATGGGCCCATGTGTATGTGTAGGGGTTATCTTTTGGGTCATTTTAGAAAAATAAATCTGTTCCCCTGTTTAGTAAGTGTTTTATGTATATTCAAACACAGATTTACGTTTGCTGTAGCATTTTTGAGCAGTAATCGAATCTCTAAAAGCTGATGTGGATGAAATATTACCTTGATCACCTCCCTTTTTATTCTATGTGCATTGTAGCATTTTTAGTTCAGCCTAAAATCAATTACATTTACTTAAATAAACACTATGGGGAAAATACATAACACTGCTCCTCTGCATGCATGCCATGGCTATTAAAGTGGTTTTTTAGGAGTAATTTCCTGATGTCAGGCTTTGTGGACACTCTTATGTATCTCTAAGCATTACATTAATAGCATATTTATGGATATGTGCCTATGTAGCAAGCACTAAGTTGGATTTTATATACTGGCCAGGGCTGTAAATGTGTTATATGAAGTAATTAATGAGTCAGTATCAAGAGTTGTCTTTAATGTTGTTTATAGCTGTTGTATATGGCCAATGAACAACAGCTGCTGTGTTCTCTTAGAATTCAAAGTTGTGTGACAGGTACTTCAGAAAAGATTCTACCGGATTTTTCAGGCAGCAGAGAAAACCAGACCATTTTAATCTTCAGTGTTCTTAAGTCCTTTAGCTATGCTTACAAAATAGCAAGCACATGGAGGAAGATAGACCCAAGCATTGCTGCAATCTGCAAACATTATGACTGTATTATAAAACTACATTTATAATAATGTTTGTTTTTTTAATTTATTTTCAATAGAGGGGATTTTTTTTTGTTATTGTTAAAATGTTTAAAAGGATTTCAGACTAAAGCAGCCTGTTCAGGATACTGTTTAGTCCTTACAGATAATATATTCTTTCTATTCATTTTCAGTGTTTTTTGGGTTTTGGTTTTTAGTGATTTTTTTAAATGAGTTCATTGAAGAACAGATGGAGATACTTTTAAAATGGCATAGTTTTAGTCACAATCTAAAAATACTGACAGGGTGCATATGTGGCCCAATATTTATAGAAATAAATACAGATTAAGGAGATATGCCAAATGTAGGAGGAGTTCTGTGCATTAAAATCCATATTCAATTTCTATGTGTCAAGAAAACCTGATCCAATGCACACACTGGAACAAGCAGGGACTACAGATAACACATTATTTTTACCAGCTGCACTTTGGAAGGACTCTCATGTGCAGATACTTAATCAGCATTTAACATTACTTATAAGGAAAATTTAAACAAGCTGTTGGATTAATCAGTCAAGAACTCAAACCTCTGAAGGAGAGCAGCACCCAGCCAACATTACAGAGGCCATCTCAATCTATACCTGTTCTTACCACATGAGCTGAAAACAGCAGAATCAAGTCACATCTCACTTGGATTTTGCCTTCGTGCCATCCTAAGCACCTAATCATCAGTCCTGGTCAATTGACTGATGACATGCTTTTTGCCCTGGGGCCTGGATTAAAGACTGAAGCATGGATAATAGTCCAAGCTAAAGTACTCGCTTCTTAATTAATTCCTGCTAATGAGGAAATATTTCTGTTAATCCCACCATCTAAGTAGAGATCAAAAATGCAAAAATACAAAAGTAGACATGGATACTAATATTACTGCAATAGTATTATTTTCAAATGTAATATTCTATTTTATTTGAACAGTTTCCAAAAAAGCATACTCTGAGGATATCTCTCGTGTCAGATCCTGAAAATCAAGATGGGAATGAACTACAACCCTGGCAGCTAAATATACATAAGGCCTGAATAATAACTCAAAAAACATACAGAGGTTTAAGTAGAGTCTAAACATACTGTTTTAACATTAAAGTGTTTGAACTCTTCTGCCCAACCCCAACCTCCCCAGCCAAGTCATTTGATATATCTGCCACATACATTTTTTTCAAACTATTGCTAAAATGTTTTAGCTTCATGTTAAATTTTATATTGTGTTTTATTTTTAATGTGTAAGAATTAAATACTTGCACAACTGTTTTGATTTTTCCCATGCATATCTAATACAGATAATCATACAGATAATCATTTACATAATAACCATTTTCTGAACAGGAATTTTTTTTCAGTCAGGACAAAAGAACCCCATGTAAAAAATGTAAAAAAAATTATTTCTTGAACTGCTGAATCTCTTTCTGTTTTCATAGTATCTTCCATCTATATATTATTAATTCTTAGTAATTGCCGTGTGAGTAAATTGCGTCTTATATTAATATGCAAAAAGAGTATATATGTCTGCAGATGGTCTTGCTTTTTGAAGTATCATAACATGGAATAGAGAAAGATTTCCCTATTTGTCAGCTTCAGCTGTCTAATAACTGCAACAAAGAAATTCCATCCTGTTTTTCAGTCATAGACTCAGTGGATTGATGAGACTTATCGTGGGTCATATCATCCAGACAGTATTTAATTTTTGATGTCCAAGTAGAAAACAGATGAAAAGGAAAACAAATTCAATAAATGTATATCTTCAAGTCCACTAATAAACTTCTATGTAAATTCCGCATTATGGGCAATTTCTATTTTTTTTCCTAAGTTACTTGTAATGCTATATGACCGGTACAGCTTTTCTTCTTTTCTCTGCTAAAAATGCTGTAAATTGCTTTTTCTTGTCAGTTAAATTTCAAACCACATGTGTATGTACAACACTGACAAATGAAAGGGGAGGTTTTTTAAACCTTAACTGAGAATGAGAAATTAAGTTAGCACTTCAAAAAGTCTATTCTCCATGAAAGGAAAACTTTCAGTAAAGTTAAAAGACTAGCACTTTGTCAAGAACATGAGTAAAGCAGGCAGATGCCTTTCAAATTTGTCAGGGCTTCAATTAGTCCTAACTGTTACAGTAATAAATTCTCAAGGAGTTGACCTACTAAAGATGAAATAAGATTTCTGGGCCGTATTTTCACTTTCACTCTTGTGAAAATAATCCCAGCTTTTCTGTATTTATTTATGGAAACTTGACAATTTTAGACATGCACTCTTAGGATCAGAAAACCTGTGTTGTAAATTGGACAATCTTATGGTTAGATAGACTCAGCCCCTAGAGCCTTTTTTTCCCTGTACATTACCATTTTTGCTACTATAAAATTTTTCTCTAAGTGGCCTACACTGAAAAGAAGGTGAAACCAGATCTTTAAATACCAAGCCCAGGCAATCAGAATAAATCTAATTAATGCAAAATAACCTCTAGTATTTCCTTTTTACAACTGTAGCAGTGATCTCACTCCTTTGCCTCCAGTGCTACTTAGGCTAGCCAAAAGCACCCATAAAAATGGAAAGTGTTACCACACAAAAACCCTAAGCACCAGAGTGTATGAAAAATAAAAACCAAATCCAACACCTTTTTGGTATTTTACTGTACGTAACTAGCTCCTTTTGAAATAAAGCTGATTGTTACCAGATTCTGAGGTTTTTTCAGATCTACTGGGAAATCTGTGTTTGGGTGAGAATGATATGATTAATGAAAACACTGAAAAAATCATCATTATTACTTATCAAGATAACTGTCTATAAAATGTTATTTAAACTTCATCGTAATCTTTTTAATTTATGTTATTCAACTCCCATTTTAAAAGCTTCATTCACTTCCATATCAAGGAAGTATAAGGGGACTAAGTGCAGTAGAGCATCCATTTGAGAGTTGCAATTTGAAAGAATACATACATGACACAATTTAAGTGCTTTACTTTCAAATAAAAAAACATGTTATAAAGTTAATGTGTTCCAGTTGATATTCTCCTTACATTTTTATTAAAAGTTACTACTATAGGAGCATGGCGTGAATATTGAACATTAAAGATATTAATGTCTGGAGCTGAGAGCCAGATGAGTGCTAAGTGCTGGAATTAATGAAAATATATTCTAGGGGAAAGTTGTGTTCCATGCAACTTCTACCATTTTTTCTTTTGTGGAGAAAAAACAGTATTTTCAGTCATTTTTACAAAATGTTTGCAAATGTTGCTGTATTTTCTGATGGGAATCTTTATTTGTCACTGATCACTGCATTGTTGTCTCACTTAGTCAAAATTTGCTGACTTAGACAGTGCCTTCTATGTAATATTATTACATAGAATAATTAATGTGTATTGAGGTTTATTCCCAGCCAGCATCTGAGTACCAAGAAGTCATTCACTCACTCATTCCCTCACTCAGTCACCCACTATAAANNNNAGTCACCCACTAAAAAAAAAAAAAAAAAAAAAGGCAAACAGAAAACCTCAAGGGTTGACATCAAAATAGTTTTATGACTGGGTGGATATATTTGGGATTTATTAAGATTAAGGTATGAGTGTTTGGAGTGAGGCTATGTGAATGGAGAGCACTGAAAAACTTATGCTGAGGAATATTTACATAAATAAAACCTATGAAATCACCAAAGAAGTCCAAAATAAATAGGTTGAGGTGAGCTCTATTTTTGTCATAAATGATAAAATAAATGTGCAGAAAAGACTGTAATTTCTTTTAGTTCATTTATCAGACTGTATACTGAGAAATAAGCTGAAATTTCTGTTGCAGTCAACACTGTATCTACAAAAACATCCAAACTGGAACTAAAATGTTCCATGACAGATCCTTTGCAGAGAAGTAAACAGAAGATTTGAAATATTTTTCAGGTATGGTTGGGGCTCCTCAGCATTGTAGAGAGAGATAAAATAGAATTGAGGTGCAGATTGTGATATTCACCTGCAGAGCTCCGTGGCAGCACAGAGAGGCTTGTCTCTGGCTGACCTTGGGGGAAGGAGATGCAATGTGGCAGATGCCTGACAGAGACTGCCAGATGTTGCCAGACACCTGAACAGCCCGTGATCACCCCACAGAAGGATGTTAGGAAAGCGTGGTGCTGACATGGCGATGTGTGATAGGTTGCTTAGTGAAAAACACCATGTAAGGAAATACTGTGTCTTGAAGAAGTGTATAAAACCAGCTCGTTTTTCTGGATAAATGTCTCAGTATCCCTGATGGTCTGAGTCCATGCCTCAGTTGTTACACAGCATACTTTTAATAACTGTTATTTTGAAAGAAATTGTGTAGATTTATCATAGTACTACAGTCCAATACTCTCTGACTGGGTCCTTTTAGATATTCCCCAGAGGGAAGGCTATATTTTACGTAAATTTTACTTATTTGAAGCTGATTTTAAATGGGGTTTCTGTTTTACTAGATAAATCAAATGAAACAAAGTGATGAAAAAATGAAAAAAATGTGCTGAAAACATAATACAAATGTAGGTAAACAGTCACTCCATGCTACATTGTGGTATTATTGTGGGTACATTGCCTTTGCCCATCTCCTGTGAGCCTCCTTCCATATTAGGGTTTTATTTTTCAGAAACAAGTGACTGTACAGCTGATACTGCTATTTTATTTTCCTACTACTCTCTCTCATATTTTCTGGGAGGAAAAAAGGCAATGAGAATAGAATGCACAGCTCAAGCCTGCAACTTATCAACAGAAGAAAAAGAGAGAAAAGGAGGTAAAATCCAAAGACTCTTTAGTACATATGTATTTCAATGGAATTAGGTTAAGTAAGGCTGCTCTTCATCTTTTGTGTTTAAGGACTGTTGTACTGTTTCAGACCATTTGCCAAAAACTTGCTTTCGGTAGTGTCCTGCAAAGCCTGCTCTCCAAAGCTTGTTACAAGGTAATGCATCTGCTGGTGTTCCTTCTCAGGAATCAGTAGTTTTTATGACATCCTGAGTCATGTGACCACATTCATTAGTCCCCATGGACTTTTGTTCCACTAATTCACCTAATCATTTTTTTTAGATTCATTTGCACTTTTGGTGTTAATAACCTCCTGCGGAAATTAATTTCACAGTTTAATGTTAAGCACACTGTGAAAAAGCATTTCCCCTTCAAAAAAAGCCCAGGAAAATGTTTCCTGCTCATTTCAGTGGGAGCCTGCCAGGTTGTTTTTGTGCTAAAAGGAGTAATGAAGAGCCTATACTTACCTTCTCTGTACCATACCTGATTTTGCAGGGATGTATCATCTATTGCTGTTATCTGTAATTTTTCAGGTTTTACAGTTCCTTTTCCTCTAAAAAGCATGGTATAACTTCAGCCACAATTGTTACTCTTCTCTGCATTTCTGTGCTTAACTGCTTTGAAAAAGGGCTAAAATGCACAGTGTTCAAGATGTGACACCACAATAGTGGTATTTTCTGTTCTATTCTTCCTTAACATTTCCTAGATTTTTGGACTGAGCTGCCCACCATTCCTGGCAAAATTGTGCTATAATGAGTAGTTCTCAACTGACAAAAAGGTGCGTTTCCTTTTGTACATCATTGTGCATTTTTCAATTCTTCACGTCCTCTGTCATGCTATTTCCTCACCAGCTAGTTTCTACAACCATTTGCAGGGGTCTTAGTGGTTTTGTCTTCAGAAAATTTTGAAGCGGCAGCTACCTTAATCCTTGTACTGTGTGCAGGTGCCCAGGTGCTGGCAGCAAGTGGCTTCAGAGGCACTTCTGAAGGGGGACAATGAGACTGTTCTGTGCAGTTTCAGCTGGCACAAGTGGACCTCCTTTTAGGGCATGTCTGACTCCTCCAGCCAGAGTGGTCATGCCTCTGTGGAAAAATATTTAATGAAGTGAGAGAACCAGGGAAAGAGAAGAGCAGGAGGAAAGAAAGCAGGAGTGAGAAACAATGCTGAGAGCACTATGGTCAGAGAAGGAGGAGGTGCTTCCCCAAAGAGACTGAAGCTTCCAGAGGACCCACAATAGCATGGAGAAAAAACTACCAAAATAAGGAGCAGCAGTGAAAAAAATCCCAGCCCCAAACACACTGTGCCACTCAACAGCCTCATTGAAGGGAACATGTGTAGCCTGTGATGCTATCAGGGTCAGGAGAGCAGTCTGGAGTGAAAGTGAGTGTGGGATTGTGGGGGAGCTGTTTTTCTCTATACGGATTTTTGGTTTTGTTTTTGTTTCCCTAAAAGATCTTATTCACTTTAGAGAGAGGATTTTGAAGTATCAGAGGCAAGTGGGACAGCAGCCAGGAAAGAACCTGTTGTGAAAAATTACATTTTCAGCTTCATTATTAATCCGAATCTGTTGTTAATACATAAGAAGATTGTCTTTTTATCCTAAGAAGGTGTCCTGGGGTGACTTTATGATGCTGGTATCCCCATTGTTGGAGTCCAGGGCATGGGGAAAACCCCTCAAACTGCCCTGTGGGTCCAAGATCCCTGCTGGAATGCAAGGAAAGCATTGCCTTTGACCTTAGCCTATGGGAAAAATTGCCAACACTTATGGATGGAATGAGAACAAAAATTTAAATTAGATAGTAGTTTATTTTGTCACAGGGTGAAAATTTGTAGTTTTGGGTTTTTGGAATGGAAGTAGATAGAGGCAATATGGAGAATTTTGGGTGGTGTCTTAAATTCTTCTTCTTCTTCCTACTCCATCTTCTGCTGTCTTTTGTGACGGTGGCACAAAGACGTTGGTGGAACGTAGGTGATGTAGAGAATTGTGTGTCTAGAATTGGTAGTAATTATTTGTACAAAATTGTAAATATAGTATGTTTCAAGAGTTAATTGGATTAGAAACATTTAAGAGACCTTGGAGGCCAGGTCTCATGCTCTTGGCAGCGGTGTCTTTCAGTGTGCTAAGCCTGGTGTTAGGTGGTGCGCTGACCTTCAAATAAAAAATTTAATAAACACCTTTCAAGACCAAGCTGCGAGTTCTGATCATCTTTCAAACTCTGGCACGGGACTTTGAAAAGGAAAAAAAACCCTAATTAGGGGGATCTTGGACTCGAAATACAAGACCCCATCATCTGTCTTTTTGCTCAGAAATGGGTCTTGTAGCTTTAAATTAGGCCCAGAGGGAGAGAGAAGGTGGGGGAGCCGTGGAATTTTCCCGCTTTGTATTCAAAACGCAGAGAGATAAGAGCTCAGCGCTTTCCGAGTTCTTGTCTTTTGCAGAGAGAGGAGAGACAGAGAGAGAGAGAGAGGGAGTTTTTCCTTGCTTTTTTTGCTGGTTTTCCTCGTTAGCTATGGAAAGGAAGGTTTTCCCCGAACTGTGTCTTTTTTTCTGGAACTGTTCAACTTCTCTCCAGTCCAGAACACCAGGACAATCGCCCGGGGGGCCCCCAAGCTACTCTGCAGCCTGGACACTAGGTCCGAGCCTGGAGGGATTGAGAGAGACTGAAGAGACTGAGACATACCCACAGCGGACTCTCTGAACTACAGAAGGACTCTCTGAATTTGCCATCTCTTCAGAGCAACGAGAGATGCTTTAGAGGCTTCTCTAAGCATTGTTTAATATTATTCATTTTTTCATGCCCATGAATACTTTGATTGTTAAATAAACAGTTTTTTTCCACTTTTCTCCAAGGAGATTTTTCTCTTGAACTGTTTGGGGAAGGAGCTGCTGGAATTTGTTTTTTAGAGGAGACCCCTTTGGGTCTAAATTTTGTCCCAAAATTTTGTCCCTCCTAAATTTTGTCCCAAACCAGGACAGAAAGGTAAGATTTTCTTAACTGTCTTTAGTGATGGATATGTTAAAATGTGCTTTATTATAGTACATCTCACTCTTGCTTTATTGCAACGATTTTTTTTTTTTTTGTTATAATTTCAAACCATTTCCCTAGTAAGTAAACCAGAGTCAGCAATTCTCTACAATACTCCTATAGGCCTTTTAAAGGTTGGTGAATATAAAATTTTGTTTCTGTTCTGATGCTGAGGCTTCATGAAACTAGAAACTATGGCTAGTAATTTTGCGGCTCCATATTTTAATTTCATTCTTACTTTTAGCTCTTCTACTTTGGATGCTGAGGATTTTTTATTGTGTGTTTCATTGATTAGATTGATTTAATTAATTTCATTAATTTGATGATGGCACTGATTAGATGTTCTTTTTAGGATAATGTGTTAGATTCTTTACTCAGAAAAAATGGCTCCAAGGTAAAGACTTGTGAGGCAGCTCTCTAAATGATTCAAATGTGTAAGAGATTTTAAATGTCTTGTCCCTTAATTTTGACACCAGCATGTTTTCTCCATTTAAAAATCCCTTCTCTAATGCAGCATAATGTCAGTGTGGAGAAACACTATGTTAGACCATGTAGCTTGGAATATCCAGGAATGCAAAAATGTCTGTCAACACACTTTGCAGGTCACAGCCCATCCTGGATTATATGGTTGGTCAATTTTT
>VXBN01016902.1:37232-62109 GCA_013397395.1 Sinosuthora webbiana
CTCTGAATTTGCCATCTCTTCAGAGCAACGAGAGATGCTTTAGAGGCTTCTCTAAGCATTGTTTAATATTATTCATTTTTTCATGCCCATGAATACTTTGATTGTTAAATAAACAGTTTTTTTCCACTTTTCTCCAAGGAGATTTTTCTCTTGAACTGTTTGGGGAAGGAGCTGCTGGAATTTGTTTTTTAGAGGAGACCCCTTTGGGTCTAAATTTTGTCCCAAAATTTTGTCCCTCCTAAATTTTGTCCCAAACCAGGACAGAAAGGTAAGATTTTCTTAACTGTCTTTAGTGATGGATATGTTAAAATGTGCTTTATTATAGTACATCTCACTCTTGCTTTATTGCAACGATTTTTTTTTTTTTTGTTATAATTTCAAACCATTTCCCTAGTAAGTAAACCAGAGTCAGCAATTCTCTACAATACTCCTATAGGCCTTTTAAAGGTTGGTGAATATAAAATTTTGTTTCTGTTCTGATGCTGAGGCTTCATGAAACTAGAAACTATGGCTAGTAATTTTGCGGCTCCATATTTTAATTTCATTCTTACTTTTAGCTCTTCTACTTTGGATGCTGAGGATTTTTTATTGTGTGTTTCATTGATTAGATTGATTTAATTAATTTCATTAATTTGATGATGGCACTGATTAGATGTTCTTTTTAGGATAATGTGTTAGATTCTTTACTCAGAAAAAATGGCTCCAAGGTAAAGACTTGTGAGGCAGCTCTCTAAATGATTCAAATGTGTAAGAGATTTTAAATGTCTTGTCCCTTAATTTTGACACCAGCATGTTTTCTCCATTTAAAAATCCCTTCTCTAATGCAGCATAATGTCAGTGTGGAGAAACACTATGTTAGACCATGTAGCTTGGAATATCCAGGAATGCAAAAATGTCTGTCAACACACTTTGCAGGTCACAGCCCATCCTGGATTATATGGTTGGTCAATTTTTTTTTTTTTTTTTTTTTTTTGTTCACTGTAAAACTTGGGGGAACATATTCTGCATTCCTGATTTCCATGTTTTTCAGCTTTCAAGAAAACAAATGTAATCCTGTGTTTTTTGAAGGACAGGAATGAAAAATCCTAGCCTTCCTCTATGGAAGAACAATGAAGTACTAGTGAAATGTTGTCTTCAAAAACTGATAAGCACAGAGCTTGCTAGAGTCAACAGATGACACACTACACAAAGATAACAGGTAAGCCTAAAATAAAATGATCCTGTGGCCTGAGCTCAAATTACTGACTCAGGGTGTTGGAGTACACCTGTTATTTTAAAGTGGACTTAAACTTGCTCCCTCATTTATCAAATCTGCCTAAATCAACTCAGACAGGCCCAAAGAGAGTGGTAAGGACCATTCCCAGACAGACTACATATCTGTCAAAAAGAAGTGGAGCAGTATTACAGCCAGCCCATGCTTCTGTAAGCATGCAGAGTTGGTAAGACAGCTAAACCCAAAACATTTAAGCGAGAAAGGGGCAACTAAAACAACCTGGCATGAGTAAACATGAACTTTATATTCAATTCACAAGGCAGGCTTACAGAGAAGTGTTAATACTAAATTGTAATTTCCTATGTTCAGATCAGGATCCTTTACCTTCTAAATAGGAGATGGAGAGCATCTGCTTAGTGTGCACACTACGTGCACAATGTATCTACTTTTAAAAGATCTTAGTATCTAGTAATAACTTTATTTTACCTGGACAGCAGATTATTTACATACAAAAGCTACATCAAAAACAAGCATATGATGCTAAGGGTAATCCAGCTAGAACCAATTATAAAAAATTACTGGTTCTTGTGTGGACCCTGTTAAAAACTATAAGAATAGAAAATTTAGGAAGATGAAAACACCTGTGACATTAAATAAAGGATTATCCTTATTTTTGAGGAAACTACCTCAGACAAAAATATTTACAGTGTTAACATTTAAGATAGTCATAAAATAATATTTGTAACACTAGTGCTTCAAAAAAGCTTCTTTAAACATAGCCAAATCTCTTCCCCATATTTAAGGTCACATCTGGTCTGGTTCTAAGTTTATAAGTTATGACGACTGTCATAACTTTCCATACCCTGACTATTTTCTGCGCTTTCAACTCAGCATCACACAGGATTTATTTCCAGACCAATTCTGAAGCTTGAAAGTTATATCACTTTTTATATATGTGAATATATACATGTATATGCAAAATTACATATTCATTTATATATGTATAGATATAGATATTCATTTATATGTGTATAGATGCACATTGTTTCTTCATTTTTTCTTCATTTCTGCCCTCCCCACAAAAAAAAAAAAAAAAAAAAAAAAAGGTACAGGATCCAAAATGAAAATAGATACCTCATGATTCCTTGTAGTCAGTTAAAGGAAGGAGAGGTGGCTATCTTTCTGTGGATCAGAGAGCTCTCTGCAATTTTGGACAAATGTTTTCTTCTTTCTGTTTGAAATGAGGCATGCTAATTTAACACATAAATTGGAAGGGAAAACATACTTCTCTCAGTAAAAGCTCTGAGTGATTATCTTAAACCCAGCTAGCTTAGAGTTGCCTCATACTAAGGAAACTTACTTTTGAAGCTGTCGCCAAGCTTTCAGATTCCAAAACCAAGGCAGATAAGACCATCATTACTTCCAGAATTATGATATATGCAGGCTTACTTTAAACTTACTATTGTTAATAGTAAGTTTAAATATTACCCCCTGGTTAAAAAGCTGACATCATTCTCACACCAATGCTACCTAATTTTAGCATTAAATAATGTTTTAATTTTTTGTAAAGCTGATTACAATCTCTCATGCTTGATTCCATTCCTTTCCTAAAAGAGTACAATTTAACCATTTTTCATCTTGTTACTTCCTTGCCGATTTTCACATCTTCACAAGTTAAAATTTAAAGCATTGATTCCAATGCTTATAGAATGAAGGCGCTTCCCTTGAGGTAAAGAAAATAACAGAAGCAGCCACTATGAGAGCAAGCCCCTACAGTGATGATGTACTAAGTATATGAAAAGAGATTAAAGAAAAAAATTAATAGACATTTAATTTAACTTTCCATTCAGTCCAAATACCTCTGAAATTATTTTTAAATATATAAATCGAAGTCCACAATGTTCTGTTCCCAGGCAAATATTTTTAATAAAAGCTCCTTCAAGGATTTCAGTTTATTAGTGAGAAATTTGAAAAGAATGATGAATTATTATATTTTATTACACTTAACATGACATTAAAAATATAATTTCATTACCTGCATAGTTTATTTTATGCATGTATACTTTGTATTTCTCCAAAATAATGTAAAATGTCTTCTGGAATGCTTTTTATGTAGTTGCTTGGGTTGGGCATTTTGTGAAGGTGGTTTTTTGTTTGGTTGTTTGTTTGTTGTGGGATTTTGTTCATTTTAATTGGTTGGAGGGTTTTTTTTTTAGGGATGGGTGAATGGGTGGGTGGGCTTCTGTGTTGTTTTCTCTTACCCTAGTAAAATATAGAAATAATGTTATTTTTTTTTGCGTATGTCTATCAGAATATAGCTAGATTCCTACAAATGAAAGAAAATTAATTGAATGATCAGGCTCCCGATGCTCATGATACAGTGAGGTACTATAAACCAGCTGTTAAGTTAGGGTCAAAACGTGATCAGGCAGAGAAACAGCTTTCAGCACCTGTTTCAGGGTTTTTTTCACCTCATAGTTATCACAGAATGGAATTTGTGTCATCACAGCAAAATATTGAAGTAATGTTATCATTAGTGAGACAATGTAACTGTTTTTGCCAAGACAAGCTGGCTAAAGCTAGGAAATGCTACTGTCAAGCTGGTCACACCTTAATTTAGTTCCCATAGTTCCTAGGGAAAACATGTTAGTTATTCCCTTACTCTTCCTTCTGCTTCATTCGTTGTGTTCTGGTCTCATAGAGGAGTGGAATGAATGAAGTGAACTATTTTGTGTGAGAATGGGGCAAGAGAACGGGCCTGAACACTGCCTTGGAAAGTTAGATAGATCCCTCTTCACTTGCCTCCAGGGTTTCTTCCAGTAAGCACCACCTTATTTACTGGGAAATACAATAAAGGTCATGTGGCTGTGTTGATGCAAAACATACCCTTGGTTCTCAGGGCTATAGCACAAGGCTTCAAGTGTTGTCATGCGTTAAAAGAGTTCTCTTAAACCTTGTAGGGTTTGGCATGGAATGACAAGGATTTGTCTGTCAAATATCATTCACAGACAGTGCTGGGCATGGGGACCTGGGCCGCCCTGGCTATCTTTAAAGAGAAGAAGAGGAAGGGGATTGGAGGGCCCTTGAACTAGGATTGCAAACCAAATAAAACATAGACTCTCATTTGCCGTAGTAAACACTTCTGGAAATCTCTGCTGAAGTCACCAGAGGTGTGCTTTGTGCACAATGAGAAGGGAAGTCTCTGATCCTAGCTCTTCAATGTAGCCAAATGTTTAGGTCAATTCTGATATCTCTGCATTTGCAATTAGTGTCTCTCCCTCACCTCAAAGCTATGCTGTGAAGATAATTCATTAATATTGTAATCCTAAGGACAAATATCAGAGCAATTCTGAAAGTAGGTTATAAATGTTGCCTCTCAGGTTTTTGTTCTTCCTCTCTCAGTGCCCACCCAGGGACGCCAGTTCTCAGGTTTGGTTCTCTCACCCGAGATTCAGGAGGTTAAAAGTCTTTTGCCCTCTGAAGGCCCTGAGCCAGATGCGAGAATGAAACAGAGTCTTCAAGGTCTTGTTTTTCAAGGTTTCTCGCATTGTTTATTATTTCTTATCTTACAATGTTCTCTGTGCCTGGCCAAGGTGTGTTCTGCTGCTCAGACACAGGACGACTCCCCCTCTTGATGGGAGGTCGCCACCTTCTTATACAGAAAATTACGTATTTATTGTTTACAATTATGTGCCAATAACTATCACCTATACTAAAATCTCTGCTCTGACCCAATCTCCTTTAACTACTTTGTGCCACCGTCACCTGAAGATGGAGGCCAGGGGAGAAGAAGGAAGAACCCAGGGCACCGCCCTAAATCCTCCGTCTTGTTCCCCATGCACCTACCTTCTAAAAACTCAAAACTACACAATTTTTCACCCTGTGCTAAGCTAAACTAGTGTTTTCACACCTTTGTGGTTTGTAATTCTTCTCTCAATGTTCGAAGCTGTTCCCATGGGCTGAAGTCAAAGGCAGTATCCTCCTGGGCTCTGTGCCAGGGTCTACTACAACCTCCTTGTACAAATTCCAGACCCCCCTGTACAGATCTCAAACCCCCCTGCACAGACCTCAAACCCTCTTGCTTGGGTCCCAGACCTCTCTGCCGAAGTCTGTGGCTTCCCAGAGGAATGCTCTGGACTCCAACTGTTGTCCACAGAGCATAGTTTGAGTGGGGTAACATTTAATTGAACAGTATCTGCTACTAACACAGATGAAATGGGTGATCCATGAAAAATGCACTGTATGCACTCAGTCAGATGAACTAAGTTTCCATAGCAAATACTCATTGTTCCATTGTCTAACTTTCAAGTAATTACTTCTGAAATCCTATTGCTTTTCTTTTAACAATTTTGTGTTTCTTTAATAAGCAAGCACACTACAACTAATACGCTAATTTCAGTAGAGATGTGCCAATTTAAGAAAAGTCATTTGATCAACATCTGTACTCCACAATTGTGAATCAGATTACCCAATTTACTGAGTACTTAGTTCCAGTAAAAATGCTTGGTTCTTTTATTTGTCTTGAGACATAAGAATGTGTAAGTAACAGAACTCATTCCTTATATATAAATCTATACCTATTCAGCCAAAGAAATCTAAACAAGTTAAGCCTTACCCAGAGCTGAAAAAAAAATCAGTTTATTTAAATACAAGGATTTACTGACCAATTTAGTTAAAGACAGTTAAAGATATTTAGTTAAAGTTATTTAAAAGTAACAAGAAGAAAAGGAAAGTAACAACTAATCTTAAATTTAAACAGATCCTTTTTGGAAAAAGAATCTTGCAAAGTAACAAAATGTAATACAAAAAGTTTTTTAATAAAGAATTTTTCATAAAATAATTTAAAAGTAAAACAAAGTAAGTGCTTTCTTACTAAACCAGCTATTCCTTCAATATCTGAAGCCTAAGCTTCAGATAAGCATAAATTAAAACATTGGACTGTATTCTTCCACCAAATATCAAGCAATACTTTACAGTGATGAAGTTGTTAAAGTGTGATGGCATATTTATCTATCTATTTTAAAAGTAGATTTAAGCCAGTTTCAATAATATTCAGCTGCTGAATCATAGGCCACTTCAGGAGGGTAATGATGTTATGACGTACATAAAATAAATGCACTGTTACAATGGCTATATGATAACACATTAACTTGAGTAAGCTATTATATCCATCTTAGTTTAAATGTGTTACCCAGTAAACTTCTTTTTCAGAACTATGCCACCTATTTTGACATCAGCCATTGAAAGTCTTGTTAATAGAATGTTAATAGAATAGAATGTAAATAGAAAAACAACTTAAAATAAGTTGAAAACAACAACCAACTACAACTACTATGCATTTTTAGTCAACTGTAAAGGTTACAAGAAGAGTTTTTGAATCTGTGTTCTTGGAAAGTTTTTAATTTAAATAGAGATAAATTGAGAGAATTATCATGGAACAGATTCTCAGGGGAAAGTATTGCTTTGGGCAGCATTTTCTAGATAACATTGCCCAGCATAAGGTAAACTGTGGCAGTAGTCTACTGGAAAGTGTCTTTCATGCATAATTTGACATTTGACAAATAGTCAGGTTTACTTTTAGTATTTGTCCTCTACTGATCAAATGTTAACTGAGAATCGTCAAAAAATGATCCTGAGCCTGGTCTCTTGATCATTCTTGGACAGGATTTGCCTCCTTCAGTGGAGGCTCTGAGAGCCTCTGGGCTGGGAAACTAAGCTTTGCTTGAAGACAACCTCATCCAACAATGGCTGAATTTATTTGTAGTAGATCAGTTTCAATAGAAGAAATCACACTAGAGTCACCCCAGAAGGGTCCCCAATATGTTAATCAGAAGTTATTTGCAATTCATATACCATAAATGTATCTCCAGCCATTTTTTCATAGAACAGAGAAGAACTGTAATTTTATGCAGTGTTGTTGTAATCTGATTTTGCTAGTGTAGTGAAGTACCAGCTTTCACATAATGTTTCCTGTTTAAAGCCTTCACCCTGAAAGTGAGATCTGGACTGAATTTCCTCCTCCCCTTGAGGAGATGAAAAGGAAAATCTTGGCTTTTGCAACAATGCTCTGTCAGTGTTACTCTGATTGAAAAAATCTTTGAAACTGTCATAACACAGAAATTTTTATACCAAAGTGAAGAGCATGTGCCCAGAAGCTAAGAATTGTCTAGGGCACACATAAAGTTTTACTTTGATATCTTCACTCTGGCTAAAATTTCCACTTCTGCAAATTTTTCTGTATTTGGCTGTATTTTTGGTGACTTTGACTGAACATTTTACATAGTGATGAGTAGGTTTCTTATATATTAAATATTCTGGGTACATTTTAGCTCCATTTTTGACCCCAAACAAGTTTTGTCTCACGGAAGTCTAAGGAACACGCAGAATTAAAAGTGGTAGGTATTAGGCAGATTTTGATGCTCAGTTGTCAATAAATTTTAAATAAGAGAATTTCTGTTGCTCTGTCTGGAAATAAAGACCACAGAAGTGAATGACCTTTGGTTGTAGAACAGTGCTTCCAAAGTTCTTCTTATGGAAGACCTTAATACATTTAAATGAACTCAAAGTTCTACATTAAAATATTTGGTTATCAAGCTTGATAATACTGCAGTTCCACAAGTAGACAAAGTGGTCTTGGAATGCTTTTTCAATGTCCAAAGTTAATTTGAAAAAAATACTAACAGACAGACTTTATCTTATTTTATATTGAAGATCCACATTGTATTCCATCCAGTTCATGGCTTCCACCAAGTAAAGATCTCTTGTGAACTAAAAGCACACTGAATGACAAAAAAATCACAAAGGTAAGTATTGCACTCCTTTATCAATTGTATTAACTTTGTTTGGCTTTTTTCCCTTTTATAAAAAGGTTCAACTTAAGTTCATATTTTCAGGCTGGTTTTAAAACAGTGTTGTGATTTAACCCCAGTCAGCAATCAAGTACCACACAGCCACTCATCTGCTTGCCCTCCATGAGGAGGGGAGTCAGAAAGGAAGTAGAACATGTGGGTTCAGATGAAGGCAAGTTAATAAAAGAGATAAAATTAATAACAACACCAGCAACAATAGCAACAACAACAATAACCATTGTAATGGCAAGAAAAGAGAGAGAGGGAGGAATAAAACCCAAGAGAAAGAAGTGATGCACAACACAGTTGCTCAACAGGCACTGAATTATGCCCAGCCCAACCCTGAGCAGTGCTTGGTCTCTCTCAGCCAACTGTCCCTAGTTTATGTGCTGGGCATGGTGTTCTGTGGTGTTGGAATATCCCTTTCCAATGTCCCATTCAGGTCACCTGATCTGCCATGCTCCCCCCTAGCTTCTTGTGTAGCTCCTCATTGGCAGGGCCCGAGACACTGGCAAGTCCTTAACTCGGGGTAAGCACTGCTTAGCAAGAGCCAAAACATGAGTTCATTATCAACATGACCTCACACTGAATCCAAAGAACTTCACCAGCTACTGGGAAGAAAATTTACTCTATCTCAGCTGAAACCGGGACAAACAACATGCAAGAATTTCTTTCTCGTTAAAATTTTTCCAGTATTATTTAAATGGTAGTAAGTTATATTGTATTCCTTGTAGAGCTACACAGACATATCTCATTTATTTTGACACCAATACATCTTTTCATGCTCAGGTTCTTAAGTTTTTTTCAAACAAAGCAGAAAGTCTGAGTTATCTCTTAATTTCTCTGTTTATTTTCCAGAAATTTCTATTTGTGTAGAATCTATCACATAATGATAAATTTAAAATGTTAATTTAAGAGTGCTCCAAACTTTCATTCTCAAGCTTTCCCTAGTAACTCTGCTACTCTGTAAATGCAAAGACATAAATCTGGTATTCAGCAGTGCCATGTGGCTATAAGACCTTTTACTTATCTGTCAGTTGAAGAGATAGTTACAAACGTGTCCTAGCAATTTCTCTTAGTCTAGTGCTTGCTTAGTTTATAGAGTAGTGAATATATTTAAGTTATCTAATAAAATTCCTGCTGATTATTGGAGAAGATAATTTTTAATGCAAAAATATCCAAGGATGAGGACATTATATTTTCCTTATTTAAAAAAAAAAAATATTTTACCCTAAGTTTTAATATCTTAAGTGAGTATCTTAACCATCAAATTTCTGATTGTATTACTTGAGAGCAGTCAAGGATGTCAATATTTTGTGTTTAAAATTCAATTCTTTCAGCCACTGCTCTTTAGTATCTCAATAATTCTTTGGAAGTGGAAAGCTATTCTTACTTGCAGTTTTCCAAGCTAACATCCTCTTTATCAAATTTCCCTCTGATGAGACTTTAATTTTTTTTCTTTTGATTTTTCATTATGATGATTGGAAGCAACCTTGTATTTGGGAAGGAATTTTTATTTCACAAGGGCAAGATTTTCGATTTGCATTATAATTATATATGCATGGAGAGTGAGATGTGCTTAGCTACTTATAGTCTTTCATTATTTCTTTCTAGTTTTAATCCCATTGACCAATCAGCAAGTGTATATTGTCTCAGTAACACAATACTACTAACCAAAAAGACCACCACTTAGAAAACAGCTAAGGCCCAAACTTAATTGTTGGAAGATTTAAGCAGTTAAATGAAAAGCTTATGCTAGGATTAAATCATTGAAGACCAAAATTGTAAATGAAAACCAGTCAGGTTTCCCCTCACCATTACCTCTTCTTAAATATAAAGAAATTATCTAGTTATTTAGCACTATTGGTTTAAGGATAAATGCAAACTTACATGTTTGGGTCTTGGGCAGAATCTTGGAATGCTTGTTTCCTTGCTGTGTCACAGACTTCTGCAGAAGTCAGTTATGCCCAAATCCTCCAAAGACTATTTATTTGCCTGTCACTGGTCACAATATCAAACATCTTTGAGAACATCAGCTTCACATAAGCAGAAACAAACGGAAAAACACTAAAATGATGCATAGTGGTGTTAAATATACCACAGATTCATTGGTGGCCTATATAACACATTTTTAATGTGTGAAGTAATTTCAGTGTTTGTGAAGTCAAAAAAAGAGATTTTTTGATTTTATGCTCCAGATTGACCAGTACATGAAGAATTTTACACGTCCACATTCCTGAATTAAACTTTAAGATCAGAAAATAAGATAAAGGAATTACATTCAACATTACAACACAGCATGCTGTTCCATTTTTAGGAGCATGCAAATGGGGAGCATATTTAGAAACAACTCCCCCAAAAAAACCCTGTGTAAAATTGCATCTGTGAAACTAGGGAATTAACCTCATGTCCAAAAAGGCAACACAAGGTTTAGCATGCATTTTCAAGCAGGGACTGCCAGGAGTCCTAAATACAGCACTTGTTCTCTATGTTCAGTTAAAAGGGTAGTAACAAAAGTTGCCTGTAGTTGAAGCAATTGTACTGTAGCTGCTGCAGTGTCTCTGGCAACTGTGACAATCCATCCACCCTGCCTCAGTTTCCCTATGTGATAGCCCAAACCTGCTAGGAAGATTGTCATGTTCTCAAAACAAAATGCTACAAGGACCTAATTGACTCTCCTGGGAGGAAAAGTGAACAATCATTTCTTATGGTAACTTACCTTTTTTATCAAATTATAATATTTATAATTAAAAATAAATATTTCTCTTATCTTGGC
This sequence comes from Sinosuthora webbiana, assembly GCA_013397395.1. NCBI lineage: Eukaryota > Metazoa > Chordata > Aves > Passeriformes > Sylviidae > Sinosuthora > Sinosuthora webbiana. Next base: position 48,070 of record VXBN01016902.1, read on the forward strand.
TGTACTTTCAACAGTGTCCTTATTGGTCTGTCCTTAGCTGAAACAGACTAATTTAAAATGTCCATCTTCCTCTTATCAACAAATAAATCTTTAATCAAATCTGGCTAGGCATCTTGTCTCATACCATCTTGTCTCATACCAATTCTCAAGAACTGAGTATTTGGTTCAATTAATTGGAAAAAGTGGTATAGTTTCCCTTCCATGATTATAGATATTTCTGTAATTCCAGGGACAGTTGTCTGTGGGGGAGGAAATTTTGAACCATTGTATTCTGTTAAAAAAGGGTGACAAATACCAGTAGTGTTCCTATTAGTGTTCAGCTCCTGTATATTTAAGGATATGCTGGAAGCTCACTTGCTACAGTAGTTAACTAGTTACCAGATGACCATTACTGAGGTCAGTTGTCACAGCAACCTCTGTCTGCACTGTTAAACTGTCTTTAAAAAGCTGCCACAGCTGCCCACGACACTTGTTGTCCTACCCCACTCTAACTTCTAACACATTCACTGAAAGAAAAGAAAAAGCCCTAACTGACAGAGAACCCCAAAACCAAATAAACAAATAAAGAGATAAAGACAGAAAGAAATAATGGCAGTGTTTTTCCTAATCAATTAATAGGCGTTTACCTTATCCGTATGGACAATATGTAATACAATATAACTGTACTGTCTTCTGTATTTTCAACCCTGCTACGTTTCCCCAAGAATATCTGCTTGCTTTGGAAAGAATACAGTGACAAATTTTATGGCTTTAAATTGCAATGCATGAGCATTTCTTCATGTACTTAAGACCCTTAAATGTGCACATGGCAGCACCTAAATTAGATTTGTTCTCTGAAAGATAATGCCTTAAGTTTGTTTTCTGAGAGGTGATGCCTTAAATTCCTTTGTGACATTCTTCATGTTCTCAAAGACGGATTCTTTTATGTTTGGCAGTGACAGAGGAGATTACAGACCCGCTAAGAAGTGCTTTAACAGCAATCTTCTAGGATAAAGAAGCTGTCACTAATGCTTGTTGTCTCAGTATGTAATTCAAAATAACTTTGCAAACAAATCATGAAGTAGGGGTAATTTTTGTCCTTCTGAACTTATCTCTTCAGAAGTGGAACTTCAACAGAAGCAGGGGGAGCTGTAGTACAACAGGAGTGCAAAACCTACCAGTATCAGCAAAACAGCAGCTGGCATTCTACAAGTCTTCTAGGAGTACCTGTTGGAAAAAAATACTCCGGAGGCAGCAAAAGGGTAGTAAAGGGGAAAACCAGAGTTTATTACTCTTATTAGCCTTAGGACTGAAAGCAGAACTTGGGTATAATTTAAATGAGGTTTTCTACATTGAGTTGACTGGGGGTACAGGACCTCTGACTACAAATGCACTCCATAGATACCAGAAGCAATGATAAACTGTAGCAGGGATAAACAAGACCAAGCAGCCAGTATGGGCAACTGAGAAGCTGCTGGAAAATGTGCCCATCTTTTTACGACTCACATTAGACTGAAGCACAGACTTCAGGTTTGCACTACATACATGCAGAATTCAGGTTTTACCTCGAGTAATTGCCTATTCATAAGAAGACAAAGTTCTCAGCTGGGACAGTTTCATAGCATCTATAATACTTTGCCTCTGGAACATGGGAATGACCTTGCACCATGTATATTCTGAAAGATAATTCTGTAACTGGGGTGTTTTCTGCCTGTCATGGTTACCATTTAACCTTTCTTGGGAAATAACAATGAGCGGCTTTAAGTAGAGTTTGATTTTTTTGTTACTGCTATGTTAAAGTAAATATATTGTACATATGATGATCTCCCCTCTAGTATTAACCACAACCCATATCTCATACACTAGTAGAAAAGGAGTTTTACATTACATTGTTGCAAAATTGAGTGGATATTTTATATATTACACAAAAATATATTAAAACTTTTAATAGATATGACTTTAAATATATATAACTTTTAATGTATAAAACTTCTTTTGGCACCTATGCCTTATGATAAAGATTAATTTGAATCCCAGAAGGGAAGCAAACTGTTCTGTGGGAACGGATACAGTAATTCATGAACTGTGTCAGAGTTCACATCAAATGAAAGAAATTGCTAACAGATGAATAGAGAAATCTTATTTTAAAATGAAAATGTGTAATCCTAACTCCCATCTAATAGGACTTGGTTCATATCCAGAAGTCTAGATCTTCCAACAATCAAACAAGACCAGCTGAATAGTCCTGAAACTTGTCCATTGGCTTCCAGGCAGATGTCACACTATCTATTAGAGAAAAACACTAAAACCCTAATAAGCTCTGAATAAGTCAATAAATACAGAACCAGAATGGCAAGAGTGCACTTATTCTCAATTGACCATCCTTCATATCTTCTTCATTCAACAATATTTATGTAAATGCTGGCTTTAAAAAGAATTCTTAAAATCATTCTGAAAGAATTGAAATGGCCTATATTTTGTGTTGCCCCCTTATTCATGAGCCTTATCCACCACCTGCCACAAATGCAATAGTGAGCAAGCCAATACCATCCTAAGATCAAAAGAACTGATTTTCAATATCTAGGAAAAGAAACAGAACAGCAAAAAACAAACAGAACTTGTCATTGAATACAAAATATCCCATTCATGTAAAAAACCATCTCTGAGCTGGATAGAGGAACTGATGATGTAATGATTATAGTATCAATAATAACTGCAACTTAAACCAACCTTGGTGAATGTAGGGCTGTTTCTCATAGCTGTTTTCTTCACTCCTTTCTCTCTTGTGCAGTGTTTTGCCATCTCTTTGATGTGTTTTCCCAGAGGCACAGCATCTTGGCAGAGGGGCTCAGCTGTGCCTTGAAGTCATGTTGGGGAAGACTGCACCAGATGTGTCTGGTGCTGGACAGCCTCCGTTCCTGCCAATACATGGGCACCTACACCATGTACAGGGACATAATTCCACTATGCCTATCCTTGCAATAGGGATGCAAAATGATGAAAATCTGTAGCAGGAGAAAGAAATTTGAAAGAACATTTCACTGTTGCTGCCAGCAACTCATATGAGACAGACTAAATTCACAAACCTTCTTCCTCTAGGAGAAGTTGTAATTATAGTAATGCTTTTACTCTCAAAAAGCACAATATGAAGGATCATACATAATCTTTTCCCCTAAATTTCTTAACACTCTGGAGCTGTGTTCACACTTCAATAGCATTGGAAATATGTGAATATCAATTTCTCCTCTTTTGGCTACACTGGAGGTTCCCAAACTTCATCTGGCTTCCAAACACTATTATTAGATGTGCTAGAAGCAAATAGATCATACACGTAAAGGAGTGCCTAGATAAATTTCCAAAAATTAGGGTATACTTCCAAATTTCCTCTGATGTCAAGCTGCACTAATAAAGACCTAAGAGATCTCTCCTAAAAATTCTTCCAGAGAAAGGAAGAAAAACACAGCAATTAACAAGAGGGAATGTGATGGAATAGGGTGCCCCTCTAGATTCTTGTTCCAAGCATGAAATTTTTTATGTCATTCTATTAAGAATTAATACTTATGACTGACCTGCACATGTGCATGTGAAGACATACTTACTGATGAGATACAAACAGATGATAGCCAGAAAGATACAATTTCCAAAGTATGGGGACAAAAAATTATTTTAGATTGTGAAAGGTCCTTCTTTGTGTAGCCCATCAGGATTTATCATATGCAATAATACAATGTGAAGTGTGCAAAATTTCATTGAAAGGGAGGCTACATCACCATATGACAAAAAGATATGTAAGTATCAGTATAAATTATACAAGAAAATGAGTCCTTTTACCTCTTGTAACTAAGAAAAAACTAATTCAAAACTGAATGATTATTTATCTCTTTTTTTTTTTTTTTGATATGGCTCATCTCAAGAGTACATGATCAACTCCTATCAATGTATTTTGAGCAGTTTATGTGTACAAAGTGCAGATTTCTTTGGTTCTAATTTTCATCTTAAAAAAGTGTTGTCACTGTCCTTCAAATTTCAGTGAATGAAAGTATTTAATAAATTTATACAAGTATAATCTGCTCTTTTTCCATTGTTACAAAGCAGACAACTTATTACACATATTTGGTTTGACATTCTCAAATAAAAGACACTCCTTAGAGTCACTTGCCACTTGTAAAATGGCTGAGTCTGAATGAGATGAGGAAGAAAAACATAAAGAAAAAGACATAATAGGGAAGTACCATCAGAAGCATATTTCAGCAGTCAAGAAAGGAAGACAAGCAAGCAGAAGGAGTCTGACAACACTGCAGTGACTCATCCAGCTCTGCCTCTCTCTTTTGGGCATATGAAAAGTTCAACTACAAATCGTCTTTCAAAGCTTATTTTGAATAGTGTGCAACTCTTACCACTGCAATATAGAAGCCTATGCATGGAAAAGAAAGGCTGGGAAAGATAAAAAAAGAAGCTCCAGCTACAGAATTCATTCACCATCGGTTACTGTTATAGTTTAGTAGCTTAATATCATAAAGAAGTTTCCTTTGAATTATATCAACATCTAATTCGTGAGAATGAGAAAAAAAAATGATTTATTTTAATAAGGAAAAGTTACTTTGTATCTCCATGCAGAAACATGGATCTGTTATCAACAACTATAATCACTCAAATCACAGTTGTGTGAATGCTGATTTGCTAGTAAGCCCTTCAAATAACTGAGCCATCTTAAGATGTGTTGTCCAAGAACTCAGCTTTTCTTACCAGCAAGATGTGGGATTCTTCTTTGAATATTCATTGTTTTAAACAGAAAGATGCAATTAAGAAACAAAAAATGTATTCCCTGACAAGTTTACTCAGCTCATGCAAAAGATATAAAGAAATAAAAGCAAAAATTATATGAGAATATTACTTTACTCTTTCTCCTTATATTGATAATGCTTAAATATCAAAATTTATCTGTAACTATCAAATAATAGAGGCAAGAAACTATCAGATAGATATATGATTTTAACAGAAATTAGACTTGTTTTTCCATGCCAGGGCTTAAAGCCTAAGAGCAGCTATGTACTATGCAGCTGTTCACTGCCCCTTGCCCTTGATAACCACAAAAAAAAGTGCAGGGCAGGATAATCACAGAAAAAAAGTGAAACTTGTGGAATAATAACAGTTTATTAATTGGAAAAAAATTTACTAATAATGCTAATGCTAATTATAACAATAAAAATACTTATAATATTGGAATGAAAATAAGAAAGAGAAAGGAATAAAACCCAAAAGAAGGAAGCAACACACTATACAATTTCTTACCACCCATTGACTGATGCCCAGCAAGTCTCCAAGCAGCACTTGGCCTCTCCCAGCCATCTGCCCTCAGTTTATATACTGGGCTTGATTTTCTGTGGTATTGGAATATCCCTTTGCTCCATTCAGATCACCTTTCCTGCCTGTGTTCCTTCCTGGTTTCTTGTCCAGCCCCTCACTGGTAGAGCGTAAGACATTGAAAAGTCCTTCACTCAGAGTAAGAATTAGTTAGCAAGAGCCAAAACATCAGTGTGTTATCAACACAATTTTCACACTGAGTAAAAAGCACAGCACTGTACCAGCTATAACTGGGAGAAAAACCAACTCTAACCCCATAAAAGTTAGGACATTCCCACTTTTTGTGTGTAATTACACCTCTGGCAATGATTAGTTATTTATGGTAAGTACCACTTACTCAGAATCTCTTATACATCTTCAGTAAAAAAACATAGATTGTCTATCGCTCTTCAAGAGATGTCTAAGTTTCAGGAAGCTCACAGCACATAAGTTAAAGTTAAGACAAATGATACATTTTAATTATGGTTTGCTCAGCAGAAATAGCTGCAGGAATACTTTCTTTGTGACAGTCCATCCCCTTCCTTGACTTCCCTTAGTTAACACAGAGAAAACTTTTTGGGGAGTGGAGCAGCTAGTATATCCACATGCTAGAGATGCTGCATGCTGCTAATGTTACAGATACCTCCATGTAAATATTAAATAAGATTGTGTCTAGGAATAAAGCAAAGCTCATGAGACTTTCCAACAGCACCAAGCTCTCTATAACACCAGCTGTACTGTCAAGAGAAAATGCACATGACTTGCATTTCAGTGTGTTGTAGCACCCAAAGGTGATGCATTTTGAGACCCTGATCAGAAGAACAGGCAGGCAAATAACTTCAAAAATTTTCAGACGTAAGCTGAAAATGCACCATTTTTTCTCTTCTTTTTCTTAATACTCAGAATTTCCAAGAGCAAAGTCAGCACCTTTGCTTCAAGACCTTGTTCACTAAATATTATTTCTGAGACTTACCAACAACAGAATGGAATTTTCTTTGCTGTATTATTAGCACATTCTTTCTTTTCAGGCTAATTCAAGAGCTGTCATCACCTATGAGCAACATTCTGCTATTTCACCCTCATGTAAACAGTGATATTGTCTTTTTCTGTCACAACAGGCTAAATTCAATCTGAAAAGTATACATTGCTTTTTTTTGTTGGAATTTATTCACAGAGGTATTAAATACATCTCTCATCCATGCTTAGAGAGTATGCATAAAACAAAACCAGTTATATATTATACACATGCCACAAAAATTTTTTGAGACAAAAGTGACTAATGCAGTCTATTTTTATTATTGCTTTCTTTATAAAATTTAAGCAGAAGATCTGTGAAACTAGTTCAGTGGTCCATTGAAAAATCAATGGAATCCGTGAGCAGTGGACAAAGCAAAATAATTAGGTATTTCCTGCTGTAAACATTTTTAAACATTTTGTTTGAACGTTCAACACAGAGGAAACCAAGTGATGCCCCTAGAAGAGTTATAGAAGACATACATAATGCCAATTTTAGAAAGATGATCAAGGGCAAAAGTAATGGAGAAGATTCACACTGGCAACCCATCTGCTTTTGCTGCTCTAGTTATGAAAAAGTACCAAAAATGCACATGAAAAAAACAGTTAAGATTGGATTTGTGATTGGAAGTGGACTCAATTTAATAAAGTATACTTAGCACAACTTTGGTGGAAGAAAAGTCCTAATATGGGAAATGTCTTAATAATAGACTAATTTTAGCATTGCTTTCCTTAAGGAAGATGAGTATCATTATTTCTGATTCAGAGTTGGAGAAAATTAAATATAAAAAATGCCATAACTTGCCAAAACAATGATTTGGGTCAGTTACAGGCATTCAGACTCTCATTTCAGAGGCCAGCATAAGAACTCACAGATCTTGTTTAGATCTTTCTAGTTCTATATGCAACATACAAGTCTTACCAGGACTTAAATTTAAGAAATGGATCTGGTGAAAAATAAAAAGATTAGTACATAAGCATGGCCCAAAATCAAGGCCTCCAAAGCTCTGTTACCTTAATAAATTCATGAGTAGCAAAAGATGAAAATCTATACACAAGGTTTACTACTAACCATGTAGTTCCACAGTTAAAAGCAATACAAAAGATCAAATGAAAAAATTGTCTCTAACTGAAAAAAACAGACAAAACCCACTCACAAATACAAAAAAAGGATGTATTCAGGTTAAGGACTCTCCCGGCAGGACTCCCTAAATAAATACAGTATAGTACTGACTCCTCCGTAAGTAATTTCTAATGTGTTTTTTTCCATTGTTTCCAGTAAGTTCAGAGTTCAAAAATCTGAAAGCCTCACTGATGGAAAGCTCACATTTGGCCCTGAATACCAAGAAAACCACTGAAAATCATCTTCATTTTATCACAGGAGATAACGGTGGAAGTGAGTAGTATACTGCTTAAAGTTGTGTGAAAGGAAGTACATGACAATATTTTTCCACTGATTTCGCCAGTTCTCTTAGCATGATACAAGATTTTATGAGTCTCATCTGAAATGTATGTGATGCAAGTATCTGTGTGTAAATACATGTCTGTGCACAGTTACATTTGGGGAGGGATGACATATCACATTGCTTTCCAAGGTCTAATATGGTCTAGAAGTTTTTCAATATTCATTTGTCTACTTGTGTAACAACATGATTTGTGTCAATGAGATGATGGTGTGTCACAGTACTGTCTGCCATCACTGGCCTAAAGTACACATCAGAAGTGTAACTATCACAAAATAAAAGAACTTAGATCAGTACAGCAGCATAAATTCTTGTGGGAACAAGGATGTATTAGAAAAAGAGGCTTGCAGGTCATTGGTTGCTTAGACGATCACAATAACACAGAGGAGAAGTTTTGAGTCACTTGTAAAAGACATTGTCAGTGTTCTCTCTTTCTACTGTAAGCAAATGTAGTTCTCAAGCAAAGTTACTCTAAACAGAGTCATTATCCCATGGAATTTGACCACTCTCCCTCTATACTGGGCAAAGCTAATGAAGCTTAAAGTGAATATTGTCCTGTCCCCATGTCAACTATCATTAGCTGCTTCCACTGACATTGCAAAATAACTCAGGTCTATTTTCAGTTTAAAAGATATGAACTAGGAATTAGCCTATTGTTTCCAATTTCAGTGTGTTTTGTCTCATTTACCAGTAGAAACCAGACAGTATTTACAGCCATTACTGACTAGAACATCAAGCAAGAAAGTAATTTTGTCATTATTTTGTAAAGCCTGGAAAAGAAGAGTAAAAGGTCAGCTCCTGGTAAAGCCTATCATAGATACAGAATATTCTCTGCCTAGATGATGATGACATTCCTGTATCATTCCTCAGTTCCTAAATCCTAGGATCCCTGTGCACCTCCTCCCTGGGCAGCCTAATTATTGTTGTTATCGATGTGGAGATTAATTGGAACTGTTCAAGAGGAATCAGAGAAATGCAGCCAGTCAGCAAAGCCTCTCGTCTGTCCTCTAACCTGCCTGTGAGCCGCTCACAATTCATGAAATAATGTGAATCAGTGGAGAAATTATGGCATCTCTTCTTTCATTTGTTTAATACATTTTCGTAACCAGCATCCAATGGCAACCATGGATGCTGGATGTAGTGCAACTGAGGACTGAAATGAGGAAAGAAGTTGTTGTTTTACTTACTTAAAAATACTTACTACAAGGTGCTATTCTGAACAGACAGATCAGAATCTATCTTCTTGCATTCTGCTTACTGGCCACCAGGGCAGAGTAAATAAAGAGCCCTTCCATGAAGAGAGAATTTTAAGAAATACCTGAAAATATACACAAAAGTGTGTGAAATATTAGTTTAAGATGTACTGGTCACTGTCATAAACTGTAGAAATATGGAGGGAAAAAAGCAAGTAGAGCAAGGAATACTTAGATGGGCTTAACCATACGGCCAGTGACATCTAGCAGGATTGTTATGGACATTAAGAGGGCAGTGACAGAGAGAAGAATTAGTCCAGAAGATTGAGATATAGTTACTCCTAAAGAAGCTTTTGTGATCACCTTATCTGACTTTTAGTGATGCCTTTTTCAACCTAGAAATGGAGCAACACACACTTTTGAGAAAATATTGGTGTAAGAGGTAATATGAAAGCTGTTCTCCATTGGAGGCCTCCAGGGGTAGCTATGGAAAAATGTCCACAAATGCCCACTCGCATGGGGGTACATACAGATTTTTAAGTTTGGTAAATTAGCTTGATTGATAAAAAAATCACCAATTAGGAGCACAAGTGATGATGCAATTCCTCCCACAGGTAAAGCCCCTTCTAAGTCCTCCCCCCTCAGATGAAAACTGAACTTGTTGACCAAAATGTGTCTTGAAGAGCTGTTTTTTGGCATGGATTTCTAAGGAGAACCAAGATAGGATAGGGGTTTTGGAATATGTTTGGTGTTTCTGCCTATCAGAGCAGGGAAAAGTACTGGGAAAACTACCTACAGATGCAATAATAGTCTACAGAGCTCCAAATATATGTGTAAAGAATACAGAGAATATATAAAAGAAGAAAAGGCAAAAATCAATAGGCATCATGAGCTTAGCAAAGCTCTAGATTTTCATTATTTTTGCTGACCAATGGCAATATGCCAGGAAAAAATAGGATTTAAATTTTAGAGACAGAGTTGATGCAAAGTCTTTAGTATCTGTGTTCACGAACTTTTCAAAAAGAGGTAATATTATTTCTTTCACTTGCTTTACATTAGAATGTTAGTACCTTACTGACCCTTGCCTGATGACCTGAAAATTTCTGTTTACTACATTTATGCTTATTATTAAAAGACCTACAAATATGTTAAAATAAGTAGTACAAATTTATTTGGTTCATATCAGGACTAATAATTAATACGATTCTTGTGGAATATGCTTCCGTCAATAGAGACCTTGAAGAATCTGTGGGCACCTGAGCTGGATGTAGTACTCCAAAATAAATTACATGTGCTTTCAAAATCTCACATTTATTTAATTATCCTTGTTGTCCGAGCTTTCTTCAGAACACTTCACACTGACTTAGAATCCTAGACTTCAAGACAATGGAAACTACTTTTGTACTTCCTGATGTATCATATTGAATATTGATATATAAATGAATATTGTCTGCTTATTTTCAGATTATTGTTTGCTTATTTACCAGATCCACCAGTGTATCTTTCATTATTTAAATTTTCTCTCAGTAGCTCTGTGTATTGGAATAACCTTTACCACAATAATTAACATATTAATTTTATGCTTTCTTCTAAGGTACTGATAAAAATCAAGACAACCAATATCACACAAACATAAAGGGCTCTCTTTTCATAGGAAGAAAAACCAGCCAAAATATGAACACTTATAAGTTTTAACTAGATTGTCTTCCTGATTATTTTTCTGAATTGAGCAAGCTCAGTATTTTGGTGAGGACTATTTTCTCACCTAGAAGTCCATGCTTGAATATTCTTGTTGTTTTTCCCTCCCTCTCAGATGACTTCAATGTTCCATGATTTATCAGTGATCCAGCTAAGCACCTCCTGAAAGGTTTATTAGAATCTGCTGCTTAACATCCATGCAAGTGCTTATTACACTTGAAAGCACTGCAATAGGCACCCTTTGCTTCATACACAACAAAATCATAATTGTTAGACATAACTTTATCTCAGAAGGTCTGAGAAAAGTTCAAGTTATGGTATCATTGAAAGTTTTTTTGTTTCTTGTATAGTTTCCAGAAAAAAGAAGAAACTCACTCATTCCCAAATTTCAATTGAATCTTTGAAACTTTATTTCCCTTGTTGATTTACAGCAACTTTATCTTCTAATTTATATTAATGACCAAGAGTCTCCTTTTAGTTTCAAGAGTAATAGATTTCTTTTATGTTTTAGGAATTGTTTTGCTTCATTTTGCCTGTGAATACTTCTCTCCAATAGATAACTTGAAATGCAGTCTCATTACTTCCATAAGCAATGGGCTGCTGCCTGAGAGGTGAAATCTGGGACTACAGCCCTCACTGGAACACACATAAGGTAATACTACCATTTCCATATGTATGAATCTGATTGATTTTCAGCTACAGCTAGGAAAAGTGCAGACAAATGTACAAATGTTCTGTAGCTAAAACTAGTTTAGTGGCAGATTTTGCATATAAGCTTGATATTGTTGCATTCCTAAATATATTTTATCTTGAGTACTCACATACTAACAAAATCCTTGTATTTTCAATTCCATGTAGAGTTTTTAAACTTCTGTGTCTAAACTGCCATGAAATAATTGATTATTTTTTTCTTTGGTGGCTTTCGTCCTCTTCTTGGAAGTTGCTGTAGTGTAGTGGTGGGCAAAGTGAATTACCTTCAGGGAAAGGCCATATAGAGTGGGTGGATAGAAATCTGTTTTCTCTCACCTGCACCACTTGGGATGGTGTTTATCTGCTGCCAGATAAACACCAAGTTAATTGTCCCTCAGGATCTCTGACTATGTTATGCTACACAATTTCAGACAGTAAAAAAAAAATATTTTTTACAGAGAGGGGTGTGTATATGTGTATGTATGCATATATATATATATGTATGTATTTACATATACACACATAAAACTGTTGAATTACAGTTTTTGAAGAACAAGATGACACCTTTGTTAATTAATATGATGATGCATATTACTGCTTAGAGATGTCATTTTGCTTAGTAAGTATTTATTACTTTCTCTGAACACCCCCAATTTTAAGTGAGTGCGTAATCTTTGTTCTCTATTACATGCATTCTTCTGGACAATTAATGAAAACAAAAATATATTGACGGTATTAAAAGACTTTGATAGGTCTTGATGAGTTCTCAGAATTTTTATGCTATGTAAGGTGTATTCTAGTTTCATATTTTTTTCTCTGGGGTATTGTAATTTCCCATAAAAAAAAAATCTAATACTCACAAATCTATATATGATTATCTTGTAAGGTGCACAAGACGTGGATAGCAAAAAGCTGTTCTGGCTAACAAGGCTATTTGATTGTCTGAAAGCACGAGGGCTATAGTCCGAGAATCTAAGAGATATGCAACAAGTATATATCATGAGAGAGCAAAAATAGTAATTACTGCATCTTCAGTTCCTTTATTTGTTTTAGTCTTGTCTCCTTAAGCTAAAGAACTCTTCTTGACTGTCTAGTGACTGTTTCAGCCTGGAAGATACCCAAGAGAATCATAAAATCATAGAGTTGGCTTGGGTGGAAAGGGACCATAAAAATAATCTCCTTTCAAATCCCCTGCCATGGGCAGGGGCACCTTCCACCTGACCGGGTTGTTCCAAGCCACATTCAACCTGGATTTGAACACTTCCAGGTATGGGGCAGCCACAACTTCTTTGGGCAACTGATTCCAGTGTCTCACCACCCTCACATAATATAACATTTCCTGATATCCAATCTAAACCTACTCTCTATCAGTTTGAAACCACATCCCTTTCTCCTGTCACTACATTATCCTGTAAAAAGTAATCTTTTTCAGGACAAAAAAATCTGAATTCTCTCAGCCTTTCCTTTTAGGAGAGGTGCTCCATCCCTCTGATCACCTTGGTGTCCCTCCTCTGGACTCTCTCCAACAGCTCCATGTCCTTTCAGTGCTGGGACCCCAGGGCTGGAGGCAGCTCTGCAGGTGGGCTCTCTCCAGAGCGGGCAGAGGGGCAGAATCCCCTCCCTCCCCTGCTGCCCACGGGGCTTTGGATGCAGCCCAGGACACACTTGGCTTTCTGGGCTGGGAGTGCCCATGGCTGGCTCATGTCCAGCTCTCAGCCCCAGCACCCCCAAGTCCTTCTGGGCAGGGCTGCTCTGGCTCTGTTCATCCCCAGCCTGGGCTGGCACTGGGGGCTGCCCCAGCCCAGGTGCAGCACCAGCACTTGGCCTTGTTAAACCTCATGAGATTCCCATGGGTCACTGCTGGAGCTTGTCCAAATCCCTCTGGATGGCATCCCATCCCTCAGGAGTGTCAACTGCACCACTCAGCTTGGTGTCATCTGTAAACCTGCTGAGGGTGCATTCAACCTCATCTGTGTCACTGATGAAGATATTAAATGAGTACAGACCCCTGAGGGACAGCATTTGTCACCGACGGCAGTTGGGGCCATTGGCCACAACCCTCTGGAAGGGACACATCATATCAGGAAGCTGTGCTTTTAGCTTGTTCAAGCTTTAAGCTGTGCGTCAAGTCTTGTTCAACCAAAATATGGCTCTGACTTTAAAAAGAAAAGGATTATGGCCATTTTTCCAAAGTAGCTGCTCTCAAGACTAAATATTTTTTAAGGGAAAGAAATGTCCTTTAAATAAGCCTTAGTATGACTTGAAGATATTTAAACATTTTTCTCACACAGAGCAGAAAATCCTAAATGAATAGAATATACCTGAAAAACCAAGGAACAGATTACTTTGTCTTCCTTGACTGACATGTTCTTTTAGAAGGGGAAATTATCAGTGTTGTCATACTGAGACTCTTCCTTATCACACTGAGCCTACAACTATCACATCTATTACGTGTCATATTACATCAAATCTATATAAGACACAAACCACTTACACAAGCAGTTCATCTTACCTTCCTGACACAAGGATCACTGCTCTTTTTGGGTTTTGTGTTTGTTTCATTTGCTGGTTTTTAAAATATCTTAGATTTCCAGTATCTTCTGCTTATTTTGCCTATAGCAATTTACAATCTTTGGTTTTTTATTCCTTCTCCACACCCC
>VXBN01016902.1:64048-86056 GCA_013397395.1 Sinosuthora webbiana
CGCCCCGCCGCCCCAGCCCAGCCCTTCGCTGCGATCCCCGGTCCTGTCCCGGGCCCTGCAGTTCTGTCCCGGCTCCCGCTCAGGGCTGGCGCTGCTGTGGCTGCGGGAGCCGCGCCCGGGAGGCCGCGACTTCCCGAGGGCTGCCCCGGCTCCTCAGCAGGCAGCGCATCCGTCCTCCGGCACCTGGAGCCGACGGCATTCCCGATCCACTGGTGGAAACACCTGCTTTTCCTCTGTTTCCCCTCTCTCTCTTCCCCCCTCAAATCCCCCCATCCCTTTTCCATTTTCCTTCCTTCTTTTCCGTCTTTTCTAGCCCACTTTCATTTGGGTAACTCCTTTTTATTTTTGCTTTTTATTACCAATAAATGATTCTCAGATACAAGGTTTTGGTCTCGTTTGGCTTTGACCATCTAATTCTAAATAGAGCTCCTTGCAGGTTCCCTCAGTGGAACTTGACAACAACGTGTTCCAGTGTGGATGTAAAGCTCTCCTCACATTCAGGTGGACATTCCCAAGTTCCTGACCATTGCCTGTTGTCCCATTGTGTGGCACACCAAGCAGAGTCTGGTCCATTCTCTGACAGCTCCCTTCATATTGACAGACACTGAGGAGGTTCCCTCTCAGTTGTCTCTTCTCAAGACTGAACAGACTCAACTCCCTCAGCCTTTCCTTGTAAGAGAGATGTTCCTGTTCCCGATCTTTGTAGCCCTCCACTGGACCCACTCCAGAGCTCCACATCTCTTGTATATTGAGGAAGCCAGAACTGGACACAGAACTCCAAAACACCTCACGAGGTCTGAGTAGAGGGGCAGGATCACCTTATTTGATCTGCTGGAAGTGTTCTTCTTTGAACATCCCACAATTCTTGTATTTATCAGCATATTTTGATCAAAAATACCAGTATGGTTTTTAAGAAATTTGCAGCAACAATTTATGTCAGATGAATTCTTCAGGCCTTTGACTGTTACTAGAAGCCATTTCTGTTTGTAAAACCAAAACTGGTCACTACTGTATTTGATTTTAAAACAATTTGATAAGAAAATATTTGTATTCCTTATATCAAAATTTATTGTGAATGTTCAACCATTTAGAAGGAAGATTCTTGTATCTAAATAATTATTTTTCTTCCAATTGTATAATATTTTGAAAGCATTATTTTAACCTTCTATTAATTTATAGGTAGAAACATGCAAAATATTATTTAAATTAACAGCCATATAATGACTGAGAAAACTTGCTTTGACTTATTAATAAAATTTATTCAAAAATCACATTAAAACTACTGAGTTTGTGTAGATGAAGGCAGAACTTTCCTTTAATCAGATCTTCTAAAGGTCAGAAAAAATTTGCGTCTCTCTCTCTCTTTCTCTATTTTCAGAAACACACCTGGAAATGCAATTTGCACTTATTTCCAGCAAATAATCCCTTGCAGTGAATAAATAAGCTATCAAGATGCTAAACATCTTGAGTTACATTCAAGAGAGTCATCTTAGATTTTAGCATCAGAGCCAGGTTTTGTCAAACACCTTATAGTGACAAGGAGAGATGCATAGACATATCGATTGATTCTAATTCATCATCTAGTTTTTTATCTGTTACTACTAATCAGAGGTACAAGCTCTGTTGCTATCACATATCATGATTCCCCACTCTAATGGTAACGATCCAAATAGCATAGTTTTACAAATTACTCACATGCATATGTGAACCCACATATTAATGTGTGTTTGTGTAATATTTATTTACAGTGCTGGCTGCTTGCTCATTCTGCACCTCCCCCACAGCACGAAAGAGATATCAGGAAGAGCAGAAGTGGGACAATTTTTGGATCAAGGAAAAACAGTGTAATTGGAGGAGGAAAGGAAACAAGCAACACAAAGGAAATCCCTCATCTTCTGCCACAAGCAGAAGACTGCCCAGTCAGTTTCTAAGCAATGGCCACTTTGGAAGACAAAAGTTCCTATTCTTCTTCCTGTCCCAGGTTTTAATGGTGAGCGTGACATTATGTGGCACAGAACTCACTCTGGGACAGCTGTCTCAGTCATGTCCCTTCCCATCTCCTTGCCCACTCCAGTGCAGTTGCTGGAGACCTGAGAACAGTCTAGAAAAAGTTTTTATGTAGAGAAAACCTTGATGCTGTGCAAGCACTGCTCAGAAATAGTCAAAACAGCAGTGTGTTATCAATATAGGTTTAGTCACAAACCCAAACCACAAAACTTTGTGGTCTGTTATGAAGCAAATTAACTCCTTCCCAGCCAAAGTCAGTACTAAGTGACATCAGTAGCCTCTCCTGGCCCACTAGCCCTAAAGCACTAGCCCTAAAGTATGAAGTGAGGACTCTACATGGTGTAGACAATGTTTAGAAAGTGGACTAATTAGAAACAAAGATAAAATTGACTGTTAAGTACCCAGGCAGACTGGAGTCTTTGTAAAACCATAGTAGAAAATACTGTCCTTACTGAGTGGGTGTGAAGGGATTAAAATCAAATTGATATACAAACCATAAAACAGACTTTTCTCTAGCCAGAGGCATTTAATTTGTATCCATTCCCAAATGCTTAAGATTTACTAAAGCTAAATTTTATCAAGTTTTTGTAATGGAATAGTCTTTTCTTTCCATGATTTTTTTTTCCCCACAAATAGGAACCCTGAAGCATTTCAATTGCCACTCTTTCAGCTCCAACTGTAGGATATGCCTCAAAATGGGAAACTGTATTTCCCCCCAGGTAGCTTCAGCAGTAATTAAGAATTATTGTAAAATTCAGCCAGGTCTGAAATGCCTGAATAAATGGTTTTGGGATGAATATTCTGGAGAGCAGTGGGCATGCACCTTGCTGAATTTTCAAATATTTTATGAAAACATAGAAAAAATTAAAAATATTACAGGGGCAGTGCTCATTATTTATCATAACGAGCACAGCCCTGGGAATCTAAAATTCCAGCTGCTATCCAGTAATTTGGATACCCTATTGCACTACTGGCTAGAAGCATACTGTCCTTCTACCAGTAGGCTAATTGAGAGACACAGTACATGCTATCAATAGGAATCTAGCAAACGTTATGATCAATCAGTTTGCTGGTGAGAAATATTTAATTGCAGTTTAAAGCTAAGAAATGCATGAGCATTAGTAAAAATTCAAAATATTTAATAGTATCTCTCATTTATTCTTTAACAGACACTTACAAAACCACACATGCTTCCAGAAAATACAGATACTCTTTTGAGTGTTACATAGAGAAAATAGAATTTTTCCCTTCACATTAGGGTTGTCAGGATTTCATAGACATTATTCATGTGACACAAATATTGACAAAGCAAAGGTCCAAAGATCCACTATAAAAGTAATTCATTACAGTAATAGATCAAGAACAACACATGATCAGACAGTGGAATGAATACATCCATATTTATAGATAAAATATCTAAATATATGTATTTAACATTAACAGTGTGTACTGCAATGTCATTATTGACAGTTAACTAGGGAACTGTTTATACTCGGATGACAACAGCATGATTGAGCATGACTACTTCACCTTTTCATAGCCTTCTCTGAAGCTGCAGAAGAGAAAAAGTGTTGGTCTTAATCCACTTAATGCTCCTAAAAACATTAGCAATGCACTCAGTTTTGCCAAGTACTTTGGGACGCTCAGTGAAACCTGCCCCAGGATATATTGATTCTATGCTTGAAAAGATATGTCTGACCTCTGAAACTTCTGTGTTTCAGTTCACTAACAACAACAAGAAGAAAATAGTGGGAATATTGTGAACATGACTTTACCCTGATATTGCAACGCTGCCATGATGACTTCATATGATAGGCATGTTGATAAAAACTTACATATTATCCTCATAGTTTATCTAAAAATATGTTAGATTTTTTTTTCTCATGATACTTACCATATATTTAACATACAAAATGTAATGCCAGCTGTGAATTCAGTATAAAATGCAGCCTTTACATTTCATGATTTTAAATTGATAACATGATATTTTCTCATGTGAGTTTGCCTGCACTAAAAAATCCTCTAATGATATTAAATAGTAATTTTCTTTCTTTGTGATGAAAAAAAACCCCATACAGAACAATCTGGTAATTATAAAGAGAGAGGATTAAGATTACTTGACCATATTTTTTGGTTGGGTTTTCTAAATCCTTAGAACTTTTGATTTTGAGAATATCTGTGACAGCAGAGGGAACAGAGTTTATAATCTCTTGTCTTCTCAACAACAGAAATAAATAAAATAAAATAAAATAAAATAAAATAAAATAAAATAAAATAAGAAAGTCTAATGCAATCAAAGTAATACACTTCTTAGTACCAAAATGTCTTTCCAAATATGAATACAGACCTATGGAAACTGAAGGTATAAAACCATCCTGACAGAGGTAGAGAGATGTCAATGGTATTTCATAGAAGCAAAATTGAAATATTTTCTAGGCTATAGCTGTGGCACACAGTGGTGTCCTATTGCCTAGGAAAACTTCAATTCTGTTTGACAAATGTTTCTCTCGAAGTGGATTAATGATTTTTGAGTTTTTACGCACAACATTTTTACAAATCCAAGAAAAATATGTGAAAACTAGTATCTTTCCTCCACATTATAAACCACAATCTCACCAGCTAAGAGGAAATTATGCTTCAGTTTTGAAAAACAGAGCTGAGAGGATGCCAAGAACATTTTTAAAATAATCCCTATGAAGGCCTAGTGTAGGCATATGATGATTACAGGACTGCTAGACTGCTGCGCCTAGTTTCTTTTGTGGTTCATATCATACTAGATGTGATGCTGAACAGTCAAAAATCAGGCAATTCTTCCATCACCATTACAATGTCCTGCAAGTCCAGAACATAAGAAACATAAAAACATCTTCCATGATGAAATTTGGAGCAAGGTACCTGAGTCTCCCCTTCACTAGGTAGGAATTCACTGGGTGAGTTCCTACCAGTTCATCTGTTGTTGGATAATTATGTATTTACAGCAACTATAACAAGAAGAAGCCCACATTGGAAATATTATCTTTTTTTCTGTTAAAACCTAGATATTCCAATGGGGGATTTAATTCTAAGTAGCAGTAAAGCAATATGTTGGGAATGGACCACTGTTATAACATATGAATAAAGACACAGCATTTAAATGTCCAAAGAGAGGTTGTATACTTGAATATATGAGGCAAAATAGGAAACTGAGAGCTCCTGGTTTACAAACAGACTGTTCAAAATCTTTTTTACCAGAGGTTTTGCTTTTCTTACTTAAGGATGGTACATTATTACTTAAGGTCAGGAACCTATTCCAGTAAGGCAAAATGTTGTATATCTAATAGCTTTGTTTCAGATGAGTTTCACCTTTTTGAGAATTTTGTCCACTGAAGCAAGGATGATATTATACATTAGATGAACCATCACACCTTACAGCATAGTGGTTTACATGCTCCTGACTATTGTCCATGACCTTTTCAAAATGCAAGAATTTATTCAGTCGCAGCTTTTGTGACTTAACTTTGACTAACAAAAGACGTATTTGAAATGCTATTCAGGCCTACCTACAAGATAGTTCTAAAATCTCATTAAAAAAAAAAAATGAAAGCATTTTGTAGGAAATTTAAAGATAGAAACTTCCACAGATACTGAAGGGTTTGATTTGCAGCCTAGGGAGAAGCTTGGATTGATGTAATAATAAAGGTACACAGACATTAAACAGAAAAATTACAAACTTAAGTTTCTATAGTTGCAAGTAAGAATATGCTTTAAATAAGTAAGAAACTGTGTTGGGTAAGATAGTGAAGAGTTTTAAAGTGTAGTAATGTGACTTTATAGAGTAAGCTAAGAGTTTAGATGCTATAATAGAAGCATATGTGTGTATATGAGATAGAAAGCCACTGGATAAAAGTACATTCAGTGTAGCAGACTTAAGTAGAGGTGCTAGGTTAGAAAAACAAAATTAACTCTGTGGCAACTTTCCATTGGATCAGAATCTTATATATTGCCTCGTAACGNCTCGTAACGAAGAAACTTGTGAGTGCTTTTGAGCTAAGGCTGACTTCTTACTCCTTTAAAATCTCACAGCCCCTGAGTCTGATATTTATCTGAGTAATAAATTGTTATGAGCCTGACAGGGGTCCCGCCCCTTCATTTAGGAATTGATAATAGTGTTTCTACTGCTTGCTGAGTTTTGAAAAAGGGAAACTTTTCAAATGCACTGTGAACTACCTCCTTCACAGTGATTAGCTCCAAGATTCAGATCAGGCAGAAGCTTAAAAACTGAGTGTTCACCTATTGGAAAAAAGTGGTTGTAACAGTGAAATTAACTTCCCTTCATTTGCATTACATTCAAGATTTCGTGGTGTAACACCTGTTCTGAGCTTCTGTCTAGCATGAAATCTTGAGTTCACACTAAAATTCCTCTTCTGCCAAAGATAATGTTACCTTGATTATAGCTTTTAAATGTATTGCTGTTTACGAGTGAGATTTAAATACATACCTGAGGTGGTATATAAATGCCTCTTCAAAAAGGGGCTGATATAGGCAAAACTTCACAAAGTTAATAGCTTAATTTTTTATTTTCCAGTAAACCTTCCAAAAATACACAGAAAAAATTAAATAGTCTATAATTAATTGGCTAGATTTTTTTCTCATTATGACCACAATGCTTGCATTTTTTGTTAACAGAAATATTGCAAACTGAAAAGGACACATCACTTTTGAAACACACACTCTGAATTACCCTTGACCTAGCCTGAAAGGCCTGTGATGTAATCTTTAAAATTTTGTACATATCATTCTTGATATAATTCCAGGTAATTAAGATTTTTTAAATAGAAGATATTGAAAGGAAAAGGCTTTAAAGAAAATGGACTACATTTCCTGAATATAGTGCTAACTTTAAATAGTTGCTGCATTTGAATTACTGATGACCCTATGGATAAAGCTCATATATCCTGACCTTATTCTATGGATAAAGATATACTCATTCTTTATCCATAGAATAAGGTCAGGATATATGAGATTTCACTTAAGATTATGTCAAAAAACATGTGTGTGACCATATCTTCTCAATATTTGCAGTAAAATGGGATAATATTTCTAGAATTGCTGCAAGGTTACAGGATTTATTTTATTAATACAAGAGGAAACTTCTAAGTGTCTTGGATAAAATGTGCAGAAGTTTTGGTTTTTTTTGCTTTAACTGAACTCCAGATTCTAATATGCTATCTAGTAATTTTTGAAGTCACTTGTGAGAGTAAAGGGAAAATAGTAACAGTCCCTTTGGCTAAATATTACCTCTTCTCAAAACAGAGCATTAGCAAAAACGGGACTTCTACATTTTAGACTCTAGATGAAGAAGGCCAGTAGTATGTCATTCATGCTTCTCTTTCAACCCACAACTTCTGTATTCAGGTCTATGTATATGTATGGAATCACAGATTCATCCATGCTTTCAGGTCAGAGGAATGAACATCTCTATAACATTGACTCTAAATCAGCATAACTAATGTATAAATGAAGGATGATAAGGCAGAGTGGCCACCATCTATGTTTCTGCAATGAAAAATTCTGATGGCAGAGTTTTGTCATTTTCTTTCATTACTACACAGAAAACCAAACTCCACTAAAGAAAGTAAAACTTGCATTATTATTTTCAATACACAAGTAATCAGCCAAAATGTTCATGTCCTGATAAAAAGATGTTAATAAAAAATGTATGCCAGGTATCATATGGATTCATTAGACACTGGTCTCTGCATATTATTTACTTTGGGTTTTGATACAATTTTTGACTAGAATCCTCACTTCAAATAATTGGTGAAATATATTCCAGCAATCAGACTTTTAAAACTGTAGATATAGGTGTTTTGGAGTTTCATATCTGTAATAGTATTGTATTTGGAATATCAGCTTGTTGATCTGTCACAGGTCAGGAAAATGTAACAAAATGAAAAGAATTGTGCACATTTTTGTTACTTATTTTCCATAATTAATGGATAATATAAATGTGCTATATGAATAATTTTAAAGATACTATGTTGCCTTAAAATGCCTTTAAAGAATATTTAAGAAAAAAATTCATACAGCATACACTCACGTGTATCCACTCACATGGATTATGACCTACTGGTTTTGTGTTGTAATTATTCATGGAAGATTAGGTCATTCTGATTTGTGTTCCAGAGGAAAAAACCCACCTTTTTTTCTATTTCTTTGAAGCTGAACACCCTGAAGACCTGCTATCAATTTTACAATATGTTAATAAAAAAATTCTTGTAATACTTAGTGTTATATGAATCAAGTAAAGGAAAAAAAAAGCCCAGAAAGATTCATTGATTAATTCACTTCATAAGGGGGCTCAGGAAAAGATAAAGTTTTTAAATCCTTGCTTGCATGTAATTTATTGATTGTTGGGACATGATTTCATTTTATCCATTCATTTGCTAATTCACAAATATATATATGTGATTTTGTATCACAGATTGGTGAATGCAATTTCACATCCTGTGACTTTTCATCTCTAGATGACAACTGGCATGACAGCATTGTTCCTTAGATAAATTTTTAATATAAGATATTCTGCTTTCCAATATTTTTGACCTTTATTTCCAGCTTCTCACATTCAAATAAAAATAGGAGATTTATAAAATGGCTGTAAGAAGCTCAGTTCTGTGAAAATACATGAGAGGTATCTCTAATGCTCTGTCTCACAAATAAATCTTTTTTTATACAAACCCTTATGAATAAATATTAATATTTTTGTATTTGCCTATGATTACTTGTATAATATGACTCCCCTTGAATACTAAGAATTAATTAAAAATATGTAATGGAGAAGTCAGCATGGAACAACCCCAGATAATTTTGCTGCGTGGTTTCTGATGGTGAAAGTTATTGCCTGATGGAAGAAGGAGCACTTTTTGCTTTGTTTCACATGGTTTAAAAAGATGCCCTCTTACCAAATCCAAAACAGGATAAACAAGAATACTGAATCCTTTAAATATTGATACAAATATAAAAGCACATAAATTTTCTGTCAGCCAATAGGCAGAAGTGGAAAGAGGGAGCACTTCTATGAAGAGATGTGTTTATCATGATGTAAGGAACTTGCAAATGTTTGCTGCTGGAGACCAAGATATGAACAAGAACATTGTCTGCAAAATGTGAAGCAGCCCCTCTATATTCAGTGGCTGTCTGGATTCAGTTGCAGTACATTTTCCAGTATGGGATGTAGCAATTCAAGAACAAAACTATAGAAATTCCAGAAAAAAAATCAAAGAGAATGAGACGAGGCTTAAGGAACCTGACAAGGGAGAAGAACTGGGAGTTGCTTAATGTGAAAAAGGAAGGCTGGGGATCATGTAATTGTGACTATTTTAAATACTTTAAAACTACTTTAAATACGTAATATTGTGAGTATTTTAAATACTCAGAAGCTGTAGCAAACAAGAGAAGTACAGTGTGCCGCCCATGTCAAGAGGATTTAGTTTCAGTGCTGGGTAAGGAGAATTTAGTTTCAGTGCTGGGGAAGAAATTCCAATGGTGCAGGTAGAGACCAATGGACTAAAGTGTGTGAGAAAGCTACTAGATTACCAAGACTGGGTAAAACTATGAAGGCTGGAATAAACCTCAGTGATTCCAATTTGAAATAGGACCATGAATTTGATAACTGAGCTCTCTAACACCCTTTAGCCATATGTTTCCATGATGCAGAACTAGATGTGGGAAAAGAATAAATACAAATTTCTTTTAAAATCCTTCTATGAATTATTTCTCTGTCAAAGAAAGTTTTTAGGTGAAGCTTACAGATGCCAAAATTATATGAAACTCTTAAATCATTATGAATAATGATTTAAGATGCAGAACTACCACCTAGACTAAGAAGCACAAATCTAGACTAAGTGCTTCTGGTCATGATATTCTTCCTGCATTTTATACAACAGGAATTATATAGAATTTAAAGCAAATATTACTAGGAGAAAAAAGAGCGGCAAGTAATTGTCAGCAGTAATAATCTAAGTCTGTGGGTCTGATCAGAAAAAAAATCACCCTTGTTATTTCTCTATGAGACCTAGGTAAAATTAATGATATCAAATCAAAGATTTATTAGGATACTGTTTTAAAAGAAGTGTTGGAAGCTGATTAAAAAAAAAACAAACAAAAAAACCAACCCAACTCAAACCAAACCAAACCAACAAACAAACAAACAAACAAAACCCAAACCAGTATATGGAAAATTGAAGAACACAAAAATACAGGTTCATAAAATAAAAAATACTATGGACTACGACTTATAGATTTTCCTGTTTTCGGGTCTGGAGTCTGTGACTCATTTATTCAGAAAGATGCAACACTAGCTACTAGAGAAATCTTCATCAACAAGAAATAAAAAAATGCTTACTGATCATGTAAAAAATAGAAATTCCAAATTTTCTTTTTTGAACTTGAATAATGAATACAAGAAGAGTTTAAAACTAACTTGTGACACTTTAAAAGCTGCAAATGGGTAAATTATGTGGGTTTAAAAGCATAATGTTTTGAGGAAGGTGACATTAATGAATAGGAATGCAACTTACGTCACTCTTGTTAACAGCAATCAAGCATTTCAACAGTGATTCTTTTCCAGTGTATCTTAGAAATACAGAAGGTTTTCTGCTGTATGAAAGTGAAGAAACAATGTGAAAAGCAAATTACAAAGTATTATTAATTTCATGTTTGGCAAGACTCAAAACATAACAAAAAATAAATAGCATTATTACCAAACACTTTTGAGATTTTCAGTATAAATACCAGTACAAAAACTTGAGAGAATAAGTACAAAAATTCAAATCCATTGATTAGTAAACAAAACTACAAACCAGTGCTTCCAATTAGGACCATTATTTCTGCATTCAAAATAATATTTGTGATTAAATATAGATCTCTGGCATGTGATCTCTATTTAACATTTACATCTGTTTAACTGAAGCTTTGCTAAACAACTCTCCAGGAAAAGACTCACCAGAAAAGCTGCAAGCTTTTTCATTTAGCGGTAGCAAACACTAGCAGTTCTAGTAGCTAATGTTGCTTAACGTGCTTTTAGCTTACTTCTTAATGTCAAAAAATGAAAAGGAACAGAGAAACTGAACTCAGCACCAATGTGGATGCCTCATATGCAGTAGTATTGACCTAACGTGTATTGCAATGATAATGTTTTTTAGGATTGCTGCTTCTTGTATACAAAATAAATAGCAGGTTTTTTTAATAAAGGCTACAGGATTTTTGTTTTCAAAATATTTAAATATCTGCATTTCAGCAGATAATGGCTTAGAAGGAAGGGGAGGTGATGCAGCCAAAAATATCCAACTTGCAAAATTTTGGTTCTGGTAGGTACCTGGTAAAACTAAAAAAAAAACAGATAGCCAAGCAGCTGCATAGACCAAGTGATTTAACCTCTCATGCAGGTATAGTTCATGTGAAACACATATTATTTAAATGTGCTTATTAATTTAGAGATCCTGATAATAAAAACTAATTTTGAAATTTGAAAGGGCTTTGAAATTTGATTTGAAAAAGAGGTATCGCATTTACCTCTTGCTTAACTTGGTAGTAGAGATGCAAAGATTAGCTCACGCTGCTGGTATGTGAATTCCCACAATCAAAGTCTTGGCATTTTTTTACAGAAACACACAGACTTAATTGCAATCGTCAAATGTCACAAAAGTCTACATTTTAGCTTCAAATTTTAGGAGAGGATAAATTACACAGAATAAAATAAGGAAAATGTGGTCATGGCTGAAATGATAATCCTTTCCTGATACACAGGTGGTGTCTCTATCTTCATTTTAACACAATTGTTCAGCTGTACAGCATAAGTTATCCACACTTTTCAGAATAGTGAGAGTTCATAGCAGAGCAGCCTGGAACACATTCATTTGCAGCAAGGTACTGTTTTATGGTCATGTGTTAATCACTATGGAGAAAAAGGACCTCATCCTACATCCACAGCGTGCTTTCCAACCTGCATTAGCAGGAGTTAATGGGCGATTTTGTGAAACTGACAAATTTGACATGAGACACACTGTGACACACTGTGACGCATGTGTCACAATGTAGTCTTCTGAGAATTATTTTCTCCTCCAGTCAAATATATATTCAAAAAACACTTATTTATTCTATTTCTGAGCTGAAAGATGACAAAATAATGCATGTTCTTCAGTGAATTGGTTGATACAGATGAGGGTTGCCACTGTCAGTGTCACTAAATATAGACATCTGTGGCCAGTCTATAAACTCATACTTACAAATTCAAATTTAAAAACTATTACAACCTCAGTCTCTGTAGACATAAGGGGTTGGAGGTCTGTGGGATATCCCAAGCAAACAAAAAAACATAGTTCAAAGTGATAATAATTTGTTCTTAACAAGTACAGAGAAAACACCAGTACATCCTCCAAGATACAACTGACTGAAATGAATCCAGGTCATATATAAATATATGTCTAACCCAGCCTGTAACATATGGACAGTGAGGTATTTCCACTCTGCAGTCCTCACTGGAACTACAGTTCAGAGCCATCTCTGCTGGCTTTGCATGAGGCCTGTGCCTCCCAGTAAAAAACATCTGGAACAGCTGTCTTGAAATCAACAAGCATATAGCCTTGCTGACTTTTGGACACGGAACTATCTCTGCATGTACAGCATTTTTTAAACTTCTATGAATTGGCTATAGATTGCTGAAAGTTAACTGTACTTATTCTGGACTGTAATATTTGACCCTGAATTCTGCAGATGACAATAAACATGTATAGTTTTAACCCTACAAAATTTCATAGATTGAAGAAGATTTTCAATTCCCTATTTGCTTGAGAAGTTTCTATATATTTTATATTTCTGATGAAATGTACTGGATTATAAAATTATAAGATAGGAAACCTGTCAGTAGGATTATAGTTCCTTTTTCTCCACTCTCCATCAAATATACGTATTAATGTTTCATTACATGCAACTAAGTTATAGAAGAGTTAGACAACTATTAATGTATTTTACATTTCTGTATTTATAGGGGGCAAAACTGTTTCTGCACAAAAATCACAACAAAACGGTATACAAGTATCCCTGTTTGAGAGAAGTTGAGGAGGAAATGTCTCTAAAGAAGGCAGGTTTCAGCACTCCCTCTCCCATCTCGGCTACGAAAGGAGATTCTTGGTCGAAAGTGAAAAAATCTGTTTGTTTGACAAGCGGAGCGCACACAGGCACAGGGGAAAAAAGGAATAACTGTTAATATTTGAACCTTCGCACTGTGGAGAAGCTGGTGTGTTGAGAGCTGTGCTCGGCCTCTCCGAGGTCCGGAGCTGGGACACGGCGTCCCCGCAGCCTCCCGGCGCAGCACGGCCCGGCGGCTCCCGGCGATGTTCTGCTGCTCGGACCGGAGCAAAGCTGAGCGGCTCCAGAAGGAAAAGCCACGGCCCTGGGAAAAGCTTCTTGCCTCAGCTAACAGAAAGAAGCTAGCTACAAGTAAAGAATTTAACTGCCCCTCTCTCTGCTACAGAGGAGAGCTGAGAAAAAAACTGGGGGACTATCTGTGTTTGAACACACCACTGAAAGAATTGCCCCAGCTACCCACTCTCCCGGACCTAGCTTAATGTTACAGGACTCATTTCTGGGCATAAAGCAGACAGTAGGGAATACATTATCATAAAGTCACCCCAAGACAACAAGAAGGGGGTTTTGGGGTGTTTTTTTGTTTGTTTGTTTGTTAGGGTTGTTTTGTTTTTTTAACATGACAAAACCTCTCACCTAAAAATCATTAGCTACATTTATATTAGCTGCAGCAGCAGCTTCTCAAAAGTCAAAATGGACTTTTTTATGGTGACACAAACCTTACCAGGAGAAATAGATCTCAGTAGGGTAAAACCTGAAAACATCCAGGCAAGTAATATTTCCAAGATCTGGGTGTATTACTTTGCAACTAAAGCTACTTCCCTGACCTTGCTCCTGCAGAAGGACGTAGAAGATATTTAATGGCACTCTTACTCTCACGGAAAAGCCACCAATAAATAAACAAATACTAACCAATACTTACAAAGCAATCACGGTTGGATAGAAAGTAATTAATTCTTTCCCTAGTGTAAGTGAAGCCAGCTTTCATTTTCTTAAAATCACAGAAAAAATATATTTATAGACTGTGGAAGAAGCCATCACAATATGAACTCTCTCAGTTCTACTGTAAGGTTTAAATGCTGCATGAACAATGTGTCACCCCTCTGCCCCAAAGGATTTAAACACCATTTTATATTACAGGACTCAAAACAAATAGGATTTCTGTAACTGAGTTAATTTAGCAGTGATTAACAGTTCATTTGATCAAACAAAATACTTTTCTGTTTGCTAGGAAAAGGGCATGTGAAGGACAGAAAAAGACCTCTTAGAGGGTTCCATTAGGCTTGCAAAATAGTCAGCATATTATTAAAATACCCATCTGAGGGTGATCTTCAGTTACATTTTCCTCCAAATTTGCTGTGCTGCCCTTCTCTACAGATAGCAGAGAATTTTTTTGCCATAGGTGGCAGTGATTACTGACATAAAAGTCTTTGCAAAGGAAAGCAAAAACACACACCACACACTGCCATTGCATTTTATTTTCTACTAGCTAAATCAATTATTTGAATAGCTACTTTGTACCTAAATTGTAGCATGAAAATATTGGGATGTAGAGATTAAAAAAATGAAAATCTTAGTTTTCACCCTGTTTTTCCCAAAGCAGTTAATAATTTTGTCCAAATGTTATTCAGGATAAGTAGTATCAACATCTGCTACCAAACTGTAATTCAATAATCCAGGGCATTCATTTTAAAGAGAATTGGCAGCATTGTACAGTTATAATTCTGTCACAAAGAGCACACAAACTTCAGTATAAGAGCAATTGTTTATCTTTCCAAAATTTAGCTTGCTTTAAAATAAATACATGTGTGTCAGTTTGGGCATCATCCAGAGGTATCATACATTTGGGGCTTTTGTCCTAGTTTCAAAGACAAGGGTCATTTCTTCTGGCAATTCCTTTTTATTTCAATGAGTGATAAAGCCATAGATATAATACCTCACAGAGGAAAATGCATAGAATTCACAGCTGGTTTCAAGAAATTGTCAGTGTCTGATCAGGCATAAGCCAGCTAGTCTTGGGATATGTGAAATGTATCAAAACCAGAGAGTTCACAGGGATTCATATTTAACAAAACTTCCTCAAACATTGCTTCAAATATCTGTATGTGGCACTTAAAGTATTTTTATAGAGAGAGCCACAGAGTAAAACTTAAGAAACAATAATGAAACCATGATACACAAACCACAAATGGGCTTTGTATGTCAAGATTTCTACAAGGAGCAAAATGCATTAGAAAGGAAAAACAAAATAAATAACATTCTTATTATTTCCTCCTTCCAATCAAATGATATCAATCACTAAATTGATCAAACAGAAAGACAGAAATTACTGATTTTTGAAAGTATCTATCATAAAGAGATTTTAAGGCATAATATGGAACAAAGAAAATTTTGATCCCACATTGAACAGGAACAATTACTAAAGTCACATTTGGTCAAATGAATACATTATTCGAGGTACAGAAGATATGTGAATTTTTTGTTACATAGAGCAGAGTGGATTAATGAGATGTTTTGGAAAGTGAATTCAACAGACATAATTACTTCCACTCTGTC
Organism: Sinosuthora webbiana; assembly: GCA_013397395.1. Taxonomy (NCBI): domain Eukaryota; kingdom Metazoa; phylum Chordata; class Aves; order Passeriformes; family Sylviidae; genus Sinosuthora; species Sinosuthora webbiana. Next base: position 79,736 of record VXBN01016902.1, read on the forward strand.
TCTGCAGTTTGTCAAAATTTACCTACAAGAAACCTTTCCAAGGATATGTAAGGATGTAAGGCATTTAGGCATTCATATATTGAAACAGTGAATACAAATTAAATTTTAAAAAGCATGGCTGTGTTAAAAGACGTTGGCAAACTTGGAATGTTTAGGGTTACTAGGAAAGAGTATTTTCTATAGTTAAACCTTGCATATGTACTTGTTGAATATTATTTTAAAAGAGTATGGATGACATTTTCTAATTTCAAGAAACTCATTGAATTTTTAGTTATATGACTACCCACCAAGGTGGTTTGACTGTGACTGATCTTCTATTAACCACATAGACAAAGGCAGTGAAAGGTAAAGACCAAAAAACCTGAATCAAATATTGTCTTTATTAAAATATATTTAGATATTGTTTCATCTTGTCTTTGAGAATAGCTGAAAATAATTTCTGTGAAAGGCAGAATAACCCTTTTGAGAAAGGTTGTTTCTGTTGTATTTTCACACTTCTGTATCAAGAATCTGTATCAGGCCTTAAAATGCAGGTTTATCACATGCTGAAACCTCCTATGTTGCTATTATTTTCTAGCATATTGAATGTATAATGATCACTTTCATAGTCTGAAAAAGAAATTAACAATCATTTCAACATTCATATGTCAGAAGTATATAAAATGGAAAATGTATAAAGGAATATAGTGTTCAGCAAAGAGGCAGCTGGTGAGGTCAAGTGTTGGCATCTACTGTGTATAACTGAGCCTAAATTTGCAATCTCAAGCTTATTTCCATGACAAATACATAAAATATACTGATCAGATAGCCTCTAATTGCCATGCATTTTACTTTTAACTGCTGGGATTAACTCTATACTGTCTAAAATGGAATGAATGAAAAAATATCATTAGACTATATTAATGGTAGAGTGTCTTATCACAGAAAAAAGAAAATGAGAATTTAGTAAATTTTTATGCACTATCCATATTAAAAACAGTACTTTAATGCATTGTTATAGCAACTTTACATTTTATTCTGCTTATTCTCAGAAACTGTCATGTCTGTGGCTAACTAACTGTGCAGGCAGAAGACCCAGGTTTAGTATGTCATCCCTTTGTGTGCATCATAGTGAGGCAGCTCCTGCCCTTTGCCATGTAGGCTGCATGGTTTTAAACAGAGCATGAATTTATAGTAATCCAATGTCCTGGTTTAGGGCAAATTTGGGAACAACCTCTGAGTGGGGCCCCTCTAGAAAGTAAATTCAAGTGGCCCCTCCCTCAGGTGGTTCAGAAAAAGATTTCCTTGGAAAAAAGTGGAAAAAAACCCTGTTTATTTAACAAGCAAAGTATTCTGCACAGAAATGAACAATATGAAACAACAAAACCTTTTGCCATTCTGAAGAGATGACAAACTCAGAAAGCACCCCCTCATGAGGTGCAGCTCGGCTCACTCAGTCTCTTATCAGTCCCTCTGGCGCTGGAATGCCATGTCCCAGGCCCCAGTGGGCCACAGGTGTGAGCTCCCAAAGTTTTTCTGGGTTTTCAGTCCAGACCAGATTTGAACAGTTCCAGGAATAGGAAAAACCACAGTCCCAGGAACTTCTCTGCCTCAGCTAGCCAAAGAACTTACTAAAAGCAAAGGACAGCTTTCTAAAAAAAACCCCAAAACAACCTAACTTAAACAAAAACTAACTAAAAGCAAAGGAGAGCTTTCCTGATGTCCACTGCAGACAACAGTGTCTGTGAAGGATGCAGGGGAGCAAGTGCAGTTTCTGAAAACAAACTCCGTGCTTCTCCTCTCCCCCTTCACTCTCGGAGCCAGTCTAAAAGGTGCAGAACTCAATATACAGAACAGATGACTGGGGGTACAAGCATCATAATGTCACCCCAGGACATCCAACAAGGGAAATAACTGAAGGAACAACAGACTAATCATTTAGGAACAGTCTGTAGAAGTTATTAGATCAGACTGCAGAAAGAGCAATTTAATATTATTTCTTGTCCCCTGTAAGGGATCAAAAACAATTCCCCTGACACTTTTCATATGCTTATTCAAGTTAATTAGTGCCCTTGTGTTTAATGTAAGTACAAATCATTATCCTTGCTCAAACTCATCATCATCTTTCTGGCTTGTCTCCTCAGTGCTAACTTTGCTGTTTCGTGCCTTAGAAAAGATTGCAGCTAAATTCTTCCAATTACCAGAAGACTAAACATTTCATGAAGGGAAATATTCCAGTAACAGGAAAGAATTATGTGTGGATAATGGTACTTCTTTTCATTACTAGCATGATTACTTATAGCACGTTATTGCAGCAGGTATCAAAGTGCGAAAACATTGGCAGGGATAGTCTTGCCTTACTTCCATGAATTTCTGACTGTTGAGAATAATGATCTTATCTTTCCAGTGCTTAAATGCATAAAGTCACATGACTATATAGAAAGATTTTTATTTCTTGTTGATGCTGTGTATTGATAGCATGGAACATCTTTATTGCACAGGACCCCTTTGTATGAAGCTATGATTTCAAGAAAGAGAAAGGAGTTGCTCTCCTCCCTTCCTACAAATATACACAATTAGATAAAAAAATGTGATAACAAAAGCTTATGCTCTTAATGAGGTGATTACTCTCAGTAATTCTCTGTAAATTCTTAGCAGCATAAACATTATCATTAAGGCAGTTCCAGAAGTAGACTGGAAAGAGGGAAAGAGAGGGAAAGGGAGGGAAAGATTAGACCTGGCACTACAGTATTTAAGTCGGGTTGGAAAATGATTTCATAAACTAACAGGAGGGTAAAGCTACATGTAAAAGATAAAGCTGTTCATTCCTGTTACCATGCACTTAAAAGGAACTTTTAAAGTATCTAGATTTTCTGTGTTAAGTATTCAGTTTTCTGGCCAAAGTACGGATTCCAGTGGGGAATCAGAAATGTTCACAAAACCTTGGATTTAATGATTTTTTATCCTCTTAAATTCAGAAATGCAACAAGGACTCCTGATAAAGAAATAATTTCATTTTAATGAATTATTTTAATTGTTAAAAATGTTGCTTTATATGCAGCTTAAGTGCATAATAAAGGAGGAGAGCATTCTTCTGAAATCAGGAAAGATTTTCAGAAAGAAAAAAAAGCAGTTTGAACCACATTCAGAATGTCAGTAGGAGTTTTATTTATCATCTTGTACGTAATTTCTGTAAAACATTGGCACTTTGTTGTTGCTGTTGTTGTTGTCTTGGTTTTGTTTGGTTGGTGGTTGTTGCTGTTGTTTTTCCAGTACCTCATACTAAATTCCTGAATTCCTACATTCAAGAGCATTAGGTTCTGTCACTGTGCTCAGATACACCCTGTAATCCCTCAGTAGTTCTACACAGTGGTTCTGCTGGGTCATTTTTCATTACTTTTTGATACATTTTTAAAAGCTTCATGAGAGAAGAGCTGTAAAGTAAAATGCTCCCTCTTATACTGGCACTGTCCACACCACACTACCTGCTGTTGGATTCCTGTGTAACTTGTATGCATGAATATACTCCTTTGTCATGGAAGTATAAAAATAAAAAAGGAACAGGGTGAAACTAAATGCAAGAATGGAGTTTTAGTTATTTCTGGGAAGTTTTTTATTAGTTTCCATGCTGTTACAACAAGAATTAGTTATTTTGCTGGTGGTTCAAACCACAGTCTCTCAGTATCTTATTCAGATCATTAGAAGACCATAAAGAGCTGGGATCATTTGGTAGAGAAGCAAGAACTCCATGTCAGTGTTTAAGGAAGGGATGTGCTTGTGGCATCGTAAAAGGAGTTGTTCATGGGTAATTTAAAGTCAGAGAAGAAAATGTATAGAGTGAAGAGCTTGTTTTGGTAACAGGCTGACTTATTTTGGGGGAATTGTCACTGATCATCCTGACAATCTATCAGATTGTTTTAAATAGGGACAAATGAATATTTTAAATGTTATATTTGGCTAATACCATGTATTCAAAAGATACGTATATCTGATGCTTTCCATCATCACAAGTTCAGCAAAACCACACTTATTTCCAGCAGAAAGCCCACAGTTTGGTGAAGCATTGTAAGAACTATGACACAGATCATCTGGTTTAACTGGATATTAGACATATTTCACCACTCTGAAACAGACCAAAACAGCTGTAGGTGTAAATATCTTGATTCAATCATGCTGTTTGACATCATCCCACTACCAGTAGGATTTAGGGAGGTTCTAGTCCCCAGTATCTCAGCAATGCAGGTTTAGCAGCTGAAACTAGAGCAGGCAAGCAGGTAGGACAGAGGTGGCAACACACCAGGGGTTAAGAAGTATGCTGTCATGAATATGTGCTGATGTTTTATTTTTCTATTTCTTGCAAAAAAATTATGAAAAATGAAATGCAGTGATTTTGGCTGGTGTTTTAAATGGGTGCAAGATGATAACCCTTTTTATCAGTTTAACTTTTAAAACTTATGAAACCTGCAAAGAACACCATTGTAGCATAGTTTAGTATTACTAAAGGTTTTCCAAGAGGTAATAAAAGTGTCAGGGTTAAGCTGTGTACAATATCCCATAAATCAGGATCTAACCCTAGGTCCTTTTTTTTGCCCTAAGACTGCTCATCTTCAAGGAGCTCAGCTAGGGGTTTGCTTTGCCTTTTCACTCAGTGTTTGTACAGAACCAATTACATGATTCCCTTTCACAAGCTGCTTTGCAGAGACTTTTAAAAAGGGTTATATGAAAAATAGGGGACCACTGAATGCCGTTGGCTATTTTTACTGGTAAGAGTCATGTAATTAAGTGCATTAGAATCTTTTTACTATTCCTTACTATCCCTAAATGCAAACATTGGAAAAAAAACCCCAAAATGCATAAGGAACAATGAACTGAAATAAAAGCTTGTCTTCAGGAATTATTATGCAGCCTTCAGAATAATTAGTGAATATTTCTTCCCTAATCATTAAAAAGTAATATGCTTTATAAAAGACCTAAAGATAGCATGCTTGTTCTATGCAACACAAACCTTGACTGTATGAAAAGGTCAACATTTACTAAAAATAACATAAATAAGAACTTAAATGAATAAAAGCAAGGATTACAAAATATTTATATTTGCTCAAGCTAGTTTATTTCTGAAAGCAGTGAGTAAAAGGAAAAGAAAGCATTTTAAAGCCCTTATGAGTGAATATTCAGAAATATCTAAAATTGTTACGAGAATATATAATTTTGTTTATGAAAACTCCAAACAATAGACATCACTCATAAAAGCTCTTTATGAGCAGCTTAGTAAAATCTATGCATTGCTTGTGTCTTGAAAAACAGCCTTGAGAAGATAATAAAAATTCATACAGATATTCTGCCACTCTGCAACTGATGTTCTTCCACATTTGGTTATTTGTTAGTTTTTGTACAGCTCTGGTGAAAGTGAGAATATCTGACAGAAATTAAGTCTGCCTAGTTCTATTTGGAAATAAAGGACTGAAAACATTCTATCTTAAGTTTCATAAATCTCTGAACATTTTTTAGACATTAATTTAATTTTTCAAATATTATTTTAAACTACAGATCTTCCTTCAAACTTTTAGAACCAGATTGCAAGTACTTCTTTTGGGTTTATATAATAAGACAGATGTCATATAGACCCATCTACAACAGATATTTTTGATGAAATACTGGCAAAAGCGTTCTTTTTAGCATTTACAGTCACCCTTATAATCCTCCTCCTCTAAAATGAAAGCACAGGCAGTGGCTTGGAGAAACATATCTCAATTAGAACAAATTGGTCATTTTCTACTGAGATGTGGGTATCAAGAAAATCCAACTCTTTCAGTGTAAAATCATTACCGTCTTTGTAGTCTTAATGACTGTTGCATTCTTCTGTGAAATTATTCCAGGAAATTTCAAAACGTGGGTGATTTATCTAATGATTTATAATAACTGAATAATAAGAAAATAATGTATTTTAACAGCACTGTTGATTTTTTTTTTTTGGTATTCTACTGTATTAGTTGATAACCCTCATACAAACAGACAGTATATTCAGCCGACACCAGGATTTTTCAATATTTCAGGTCATTCCATACAAAATTAAATTTTTCAGATGGGTAAGATTAGGCCATTTCCAGGGATTCTTAGTCTGTGTCTTATTGTAAAGGGTATAGAAAAGAGCTACAGTAATTATTTGTGGGGCGGAAAAGCCTTATAGCAAAAATCTTTAATGACTTAATAAACTGAGTTTGTAAATATATTTAGCAAACAGAAGATTGGGATATGATAATAAACTGCATTTTCTTCAAAGATGAAAGACCTTAGATGCCTAAAAATATGCTCTTGTTGAGAACTAGTGGCTAGGTATCCAAC
>VXBN01016902.1:95356-179322 GCA_013397395.1 Sinosuthora webbiana
AAAAAAAAAAAGGCAAATGACATCAACATCACAAAGTGCTTATAGTGCTTTTTTTTACCTATCCTCTTCTGGAAAACTGCTGCAATAGCAATGGCCACATGAGAACTAGCATTCATGTAGGAGACTGCTGGACTGGTCTGTATCAATGACATATGCACCTCAGAGCCACAAGTAATTTCTGTCATTCTTTTTACCTTCTTTACAGAATCTGTAACTGGAATAATAGTCTGATTCTATGTTCCTCCTTAAAAATAATTATGTCATCCTTATGCAGACTACCCACCCCTCCAACAAAAATACCTCCAGAACCACTCAAAAAAGCAAAATCCATTTTTACCTAGATTATACAGCAGCTCCATGATGGGGAAAAAATGGCTAAAAAGCCAATATCTTACCCTTAAAACATAGGGAAAATGGAAATAAATTAGGATATTTAACATTTTCTTCAGCATCAGAATTTACTTAATATTTGTTTATTAGAGAAGTTTTGAGTATGTACTACAGATTTCTCTGAAATATTCAGTGTTTTGAAACCCACCACTAGGTATTGAGTATGCTAGTTCATTCTTCCCAGCTTCTTTTAGGGCAAAACCTAATTAAAAGCACCCAAGTTTCATTTATATCACTGAACAACAGGACTGGTGACTTTCTAAAGATCTTGCAAACTTTAATACATCCTTGTGTTCCTCTAGTCTGTACTGTATTCACAGGTAGTGGGCAGATCATTATTTTATTTCCTTTCTTTATCCCTGCGATAGTATGAACAATAGTTTTGGGGAAAGTGTTTGTAAAGAAATATTCTAATATCTTACTCTCACCTCATATACAGGATTTGTGACAAAACACATTCCACGTGACATAGTTGCTAAGAGAGCCACAGGGCTATCAAAGAAATCTTTGACTTGGCTTTTCAGAGGAACAGAGCACCTGTGATCATTTTTGGTCTAATGTCAGACTGTGCTAACACCCATCAACACCTTGGGATGGGATGCACAAGAATGCTACTTTGTTTTCTTGGGTGAGAATATTATTTTCTACATTCCTTCTTACCATACAGATTTTTTCAAATCAACCACAAGAAAAGAAAAAAAAAGATAATTCTCTGCAACAGTGTCCTTTGACCCAAGAGGCAAAAAGCCACAGTAAAATAAGTATCACACTGTTCTAAATGTCAAGTATAATGATTCTAAGTATCAATATGGATATTTTCATGAGGGGAGGAAGAATTTTCTCTTTGACTTTCTTCAGACTTTAATAAGTATTTTAGAATAACTGGATTTAAAAAAAACCCTGCCCATTCATTTAATCAACATGCTGGTAAACATAGGCACTTGATATAATTCTATTGAGCCTGTATGTGTTTTTAGACATACAGATCATAAACACGTGTGTGCATGTGTTGACAGAATTCCAAAAAGGCAGGAACTGAATAAATAGTTTATGTTATAAACTTTTTCTGTAAGTATTTTAAACAATTTTTAAAAGATAAAAAGATATCATAATTTTGTGAAGAATAATTATCTGCCCTTGAGGCATTATGTATGCCTCCACAAGGAGGCATAAAGTCTCATTAAGATTCATGGCCACAATGCTCTAATATGGACAAAAGGTTTGTCCTCTTATATGTCACCTTATACCTTGAAGATTTAGAATATAAAACATTTAACCTTACTGAATACAACTGAACTTACTCCTCTTAGTTGCCTACAAAGCGATTTGTCAATATAATATTCCACAATGAAGAATTTCAACCTTACCAGTATATGCTATTTCTTCTCTGTTTTAAATATGTTTGTTCTTAATTTTATTTAGTGAATACAAGAATATTTGTTTTCTTATGCATCTGATAGATCTTTTTGTCTTCTTCTAGATTCAAAATTTTCTCTGTGTAACTTAGTACAGTTATACTAGGACATTCTCTCATACACATATACAGTTATTTTTATTACTTGCTTTGGTCTTTTTATTAGGCCTTTATCTTTTTATCAGTTTAGACTTCTTTTGGATCATGGATAGAACTTCAAGTGGCTTAATTTAATCATCTTTAATTTGTCTGCCCTGTGTTAAACTAGTCAGCAGTGGAGAGAGATGAGTCACCCTCTAGGGATGTCAAAGTCTGTTATTTAAATACACAGAATAAATTACTTTCTGAAGATACTTTTCTGTTCTTTCACAAATTTTGTTAAGAACCCAAAGAGGTCTTGGAACACACACTCAGATATTAGATGAATAAAACAGAATATCTCTTCTCTCTAATTTGTGATTGTAAACCAGTGAAATATTGCTAGTAAGATTTTGGTGTTAGAATGTATTAACGATTTATATAAGGATGTTTATCTTTGTAATACTCTCTTCCCCTCTTAATGTTATAATACCATCATAGTCTCTCTCAAAAATCTCTCTGAAATTAAAACATCAACTTTCCAGAGCTCATCTCAATAATTTTCATCCATTTTCAGTCCAAAAACTCAGCTTGAGCAAAAGAAGGTAAATACGAAGAGCAATGTAATCAAGGGCAAATGCTCATGTTGTCAAGGGCATGATAGGACAGAACCTGGATGAACTGCTCTACCTGAAAGCCAACATTAAAGGCTAGAATTCTGGGTTCCTTTGAGCAGGAGTGTAGAAGTATATCTGGAAGGAAAACTGAATAAAACAGACATATTAGTAATTACCAGAACGATATTTAGCTCTTCTAAGTCTACTGTATGCACTGACGAGAATGATTATGGACATGTCAGATAGTTGATTTGACAAATTCCACATTCTGAAGCAGTGTGATCCTTCTTCTGAATGGAAATGGTCCAAAGAAATCAAAACATTTCCCGTGTTTCTTTGTTCAATATTATATAGATTTGATCCACTTAAAATACTCATTTCATTTTTCTGCACAACCATCTTCCAAGGTGTTAGGATTTTAGGAGTTGTCCTTTTGGATTGGGTTGTTTTTTTTTCCCCTCTTAAGTAATTTTCCTCCATACATATTGCTAGGAGACAATAATGACTGCATAGTTAATAGAGACAAAATAAAGTGTCACAGCTCAAGGGAGGGGTGCAGCTGGCTACTCTCTCCCTTTATATGGGATTTCTCCTGGAGAGCAGAGATACTGAAAGATTTGGACTGAGAAAATGGGGTTGAGTTCAGACACCAGCCCTGTTGTGCCCTTGGCATTCAGAGGGGAGAGAGGCTGCAGCATTGTGAGGAGAGTTCATCACCACTGTGGGGTTCTGTCTCCAGCTGCCTTTCTTCTACTCTGAAGGGAGCTCTAAGAGCAGCCTTTGCACTGGCACTTTTCACCATCTGCTTGGGTGCCTCAGGGGATGACTCTGGGATCCTGAGCCTGCCTTTCCCTGCCCTGCTGGGAGCTGGGCTGCCGCAGCTCCACCTCCACCACCACAGATCCAGAATTTCTGATACATCTCATCCATCACCCTCGTCCAAAAATATGATGTTTGCTCATTCCTGCCATCCCAGCTGTTTCTGAGGGTCCTGCTGGGGCACTGGGATCGGCTGCCCCAGGGGTGTGTGGAGCAAAGCCTCTCCTCCATCCCTTCCCATCTCAGCCTGTCCGCCATTACCGCGCGCTCCCTGAGCCCGGCCACAGCGCCCCCTGCAGCCGCGGGGGAATCACCGCACCCGCCCGGCCNNGCCGGGAGCCACCAGCGCCCCCGCTGGCTGTGACCGGAACTGCACCGAGGGGAAAGTGCCTGTGGCCGAGAAGGCGTCACTGGGTTTGTGGTTCTGGTTGTCATCATTGCCATTGCTGTTGTTGTTTGTTTGCCTTGTTATAGACACTAGTAAAGAGCTGTTATTCCTATTCTCATATCTCTGCCTGAAAGCCCCTTAATTTCAAAATTATAATAATTGGAAGGGAAGGGTGTCGCTGTTATGGACACAAAAGAACCACACTCACCCGACAGGTTGAAGTGAGGAAAAAAGGAGAGCGTTTATTGTCGCATGGGGTTTAAATAGGACCTGGAGTTTGGTCCAGGATTGGAGGACAAAAGGGACACCTCTCTGACCCCAATGGTCATTTCAGAAGTCTATCATACATTGGTATGTGAAAACAATCTACTTGTTTATGGTACATCTGTGAGAAACTCTATTAGAAATATGTAAACAGTCATCAGAAGGCTGAAAATCAGGGCAACAGAAGGGGGTTTCATTTCCCATTCCAGGGAATGCTCCTGCCTTCCTTAGCAGACACCTGTCTTTTCAAACCAAGACACAGGGTGAATCAGTCCTGAAGGATAATTGATTCAGACTTACTACTCCCCTGTACTTACTGAAACTTTTAATTCCAGGTAACTCTTGATCTATACAAGACTGCTATACAAAGTTTTATTCTAGGTCTCCCATACTTCTCAGAATTAACTCAGAGCTGAAATTCAGAGGAAGAGTGTCTCTTTTATTCAACCTTCGAGTGAACTTGAAGCTTCAGGCAGCACATCCATCTCCAGTCACATGTATATATGTATGATTAGTTAATTTCTAGTGTGTTTTTAAAATCAACTTTCAAGTACCGAGGGTAATGGGACAGTTTAGATTTGTAACAGAAAATATTTTCAAAACCTCTGACAAAAAAATCCACAAATCAATGAGATCTCTCAGAGGTGTTCTCTTGTGTATCTATCTATCTATCTATCTATCTATATCTCCTGTGTAGAATCTTCAACCCTGCTTTATTTTTTGTAGTTTTCCTTCCAAACTGCAGCCCTTTCTTATTATGGCCCACAGCATTGTTTAGAGAAAGGATTTACAGTATTTTGCCTATTCATATGACTCTGTTTCTTCTAAAGTTTAAAATGCGTAAATTCCATCCATTTTCTACTAAGGAAGTGGGTTTTTTTACTGTTCCTCATTAGTTTCAAAACCAAACTCAGTTTTGCCTTTCTCTAATGTCTGAAATATCAGTCACTTACAAGCCTCAATGTTTTTTATGCATTCCTTCACTAGTGGGATCTTCAGCTTAACTACTTAGCAAGATTAAAATATTAGGTGACCTTTTCAAGTAGAAAAATGGAATTACAGTACCAGACCAACTACTTGACTGTTCTGAAAATGTTTTAATTATTCATATTACTTTAGTAAGAAATTAGATTGTTTTCCAAGACAGAACTCTTTCAACTTGAACATGTTCTTGTCTGTAAGGAAGTGCTTGGAACTTAACTAGAAGCCAAGATATAATCATAGCTAGAGGGAATAGCAAAAATCACTTCAGAATCAGCTGCAAAGACGGCACACAAGAAGGACTAATGCAGTTGCTATTTATCAAGCTCCATGTAAAGTTGGCCCTATTAGATTAAGCAGCTAAGTAGTTAATAGTGTTACTTGTTTATTCCAAAGTGCCCAAAGTGGGCCCTGTTAACATCCAGTTGATATAGTGAAAGCAGGAGCCACGAGACATAAATAACTTCAAATGGTACAACCATTTGCAGAAGTAAATAGAACCCAGTGAACTTACAAAAATTGAGTGAATACCTTTAAAGACGAGAACAATGCTAGGTCTATTATTACAGACTGCATTGTTTGCTAATTGTAAAGACTGTGTGAATGCTGATTTATTAGCAAGAGCAGCAACACCACGACATACTTCAATTATCTCTGATTTGATTATAAATTCTTTTCTATCACACAGAGTTCTGTTATAGTAAGCCAACGTACACAACACTGGATGCTTATCCTTTAGCAACAGAATGTTGTTAGCCAGTAGCATTACTAAGAACATTAGTAATGTTATTAGTAATTCACACTGAAAATCACCTGCAGCCCTGAACACCAAAACTAAATAATGGAAGTATATATGGAGCATTTAAATCATGAGTGAAAATAATGCAGTGAATTCAATTTATCCTTTCCAATATTTATTCTCCAGTTTGGCTAAACACAACTCTAATAAACAATGCAAGTGTAAATAAAGAATAACATTTCAAATTTTGCTGGTTGCTTGACTTTGAAAAGCTCCTTATGATTATATACTTAGAAATTTCTGCTTGACTGTGCTGAAAGCCTGAAACTTCTGAAATATTTTAAGGAAGAATTTCAGCACAAAATGACAAAGTTAGTTAATATCCTTAAAATTCACAGAATCATACAGAATGGGTAAGGTTTGAAGGGACTACAAGTACGTCATATGGTCCAACCTCTCACTACTATTAGCAACTTAAAAAATTATGATTCGACTTCAAGAAATTCTTCTGTGAGTATCTGCCCTGTGATGCAGAGCTCTAAAAATTGCAGTGGTTCATGTACGGATATGTGGAAGGAGAGTGGCTGGTCCTTTAAGGGTAAAGTGGTCAAGGGTCTTTTCAACAGAAAAATTTCCAGAAACAGAGGAAGTCATAAACAATAACACACACACAAACCTTTCAGTCCAATGATAAGGGAGAAAGAAAAGACTAATCTTGTCAATCACACTAACTGGTAAGGGTATGTGGAGTGTCTTTCTAGGATTTCATGACCTCTGAGCTCTGCAGCAATCTCCTCGCATCACTCTGGACAACCTTTTATTTCAGATGAAAAGAGCTATTTCCTTTGCTTCCATCTTTTGCTTGTTGACTCTATTGAAAACGTATTTCATGTGTTTTGTATTAGGAACTCCTTTTTCCAGTCTTCATCTTGCACAGACATACAGATAGAAAATGATGGCATTTTTAAAGTGTATTGTCACAGGTCTAGCAGTTGATTGACTGACATTTCAAATAATAGAGTATCTGTTGAGAAGTCCAGATGACAAGTACAATGCTTGTAATCTTTTGTATTTCCCTTCTGCTGATGTGTTCATATTCAATTATACTGGGTGTTCCTGCAGCCCACAGAGGTTTATAATGTCTAGTAATGCATTACTCTTACAATCAATTATCAAAAGGTTAATTAATTGAAAAATAAAGGAAGTGAAGAGGACTTCTCAGCAATTCTTGGACAAATAGCAAATTATTTTCACATACAGCTGTCATGGGTAAAAGCTTAAACACTTGGAGAGAATTTCAAATAATGCATTTATAAATTTACAAATTGATAATCCAATTCTGGCATTGAAAGATAAAATGAACAAGCACTTTAGGAGAACAACTCTTGCTCCTGGCAAACATCTTCTTTATTCTATTCCTGGTCAACCATCTCTTACTTCAGATTACCTCATCCCTTTGGGACAGCAATGGGTACTAAGAATTGGGTTGGCAGAATCACTCTAATTGTGCTAAGATCACACTAACAAATACAACTATCCATTAATAGATCTGGGTTGGAATGCCAGCACACTGGTGGCTGAGCACTCTATTCTAAGAACACAGCAGAACACAGGACTTCCTCAGCAGTAGTCCTGCTTCTGTTATCCATCAGTTCTTAATCACTGCACTGAATTTCCAGGTGAGCTTCAGACAAGAGGAGGCACTTGCCCATAGATGAGTAAAGCAGTCAGCTAAGGACATGCACACAGCAGTGAATTGAAGAGACTCAAGGTATTAAATTCTGTAAATGGAGAGACAGTCTTTGAAGTACAGCACAACAAATGAACAAAAAGTCACAAGAACACTAAGGAAGGAACAAAAAGTCAAGTAAAATTATAAAATTATTCAAAATTTTCTTTCACGGATCCTACAAAGAAAGAAGGAATTATATGGCTACAAATAGTTGGAAAAAGTAATGCCAAGTTTTTTTCTGGCCGAAAGATTAGATAGCAAAATGTTCTGATTGCCTTAGAGTTAGACGAGCTGGCAAGACAATCTGTCTACTCTTGAGAGGAAAGCTGTCATAATTATTCAGACTGTTTTGTCTATGGCATGTATAGACTAAAGTGTAATATTTGAAGTTTCTTTTTGCTTATGCCCTGAAAGTTTTATTAAAAACCCAAAACAAACAAACAGGAAACCAACAAACAAACAAACCCAACAAACAGCCTTTCTCTGGAATACTGTATATTAGAAATCTTTCTAAATACCTCAGTTGCATTTAGTTTTGTTACGATATTGTGTAGCATGGCCACTAAAACTTCAGATAACCATAGAAGTGCTGCAACATTTTTACACCAAGATCAGTTTGAATCACAAAGTGTCTAAGTAGAAAACATCAAATTCTGATTTGTAATCAGAGGATTCTGACTGTAAATGCTATAATTTTTTGCAAAATGAATTTTATTGTTATAGGACTGTATCTATTAGCAATACCAGATTACAAGTTAAGTTACAGATGCTTAAGCTGCTCTCCTTAACAAAACACAGAACTACCTTGCTTTCAACAATTTTACCGTGAGATGTGTAAAGTATAAATATAGATATTTATTTCTCCTCTACTAGTGCTAATCTACATAAATCCATGCAAAATATTAATGAAAAAGAACGTTACAGCATTTGTAAAATAGTTAATAAAATAAATGCAAGAAAATGCTGTAAATCATGGTTCCTTTATGAAACAAATATTCTATAGCATCCAAACTAAACTATAAAATGGTACTATCACTAAAAGTGATATGTTTACCCAAAGTACACGTCTAAAATTTAGCACTGAAATAAAATATATTTGCTGGGAAACATGCATGAAATGCACTAACTTAAACATTTGTTTACTAAATAGGAGCAAAGAAAAAAGATGAGTGTATATTTGGTTTCTTACATGCAGCAAATGGAATTGATCAACACAATATTTCTGACTGAGACTTTTTATATTCTAACATAAATGTAAAATCATTTGCTTTATGTCTGTTGCATATTTACATAAAATTATATCAATGCTATTTAGGAGCATAAAAAACCCAAGCAATAATTGATCTCAAGTAAAAATATAGAAATAAAATAAGGGAATGTTAAAATCCTCTAGCTATTCAATTTTGAGTAGATTATACAGAGCCAGAGAAATAAAAGGTAAAATGCAGATTATTGTTATTTATTTTATAATCTGTATTACTGTTACTTAATACAAAAACTGTATTAAGTTTTTGCTTATTATTTCCATGCTTTATCTGCCTTGATGTTTTTACACAAAGGTGCATCAGAGATACTGGTTTTATGCAAGGTCACTTCTAAAAGAGGCATGCTGAACACAGAACAGTCAAGCAGTTCTGTTGGACCTTTTATTTGTGTCTACACTCACTAGCAAAAGACAGTGCTAACAAGCTAACATATTGCATTATGATTCACAAGTGGAACTGGACTAAAGTACACACTTTTTTTTTCCTTTAAAGATCATTTTTAAGCAGCAAAAACCCCACAATGACCAAAACCCCCAATTCAATTCCTAAAAAAATCCCCAACACCAAACAAGCAAACAAAACCCCCCCACCAACACCACATCCCTTTAAATTTATAAAAACACTTGAAAGACTTTTCCTGTGTATCAGACATCAAAGCTCTCCTGGCTAGCCCAGTACCATAACCCTAGAGGTTGGTTGTTTGATGGGAAAAGAACATAAAACAACTATAGCACTTGGGAAGACAAAATAGGCCTTCTCATTTTGGAGTGATTGTCTGATCATTTAAAGAATTATCAGTTGTTCAGATTTGCTGTTCCAATTATAGAAGTACTGAGCACCTTTCCAAATGTATTCTCCTGTGTCACGGAAAATCTTCAGATGCACCCTGGTATTTTCAGCACCAAAACACCACTGGAGAGATCCAATATTGGCATAGGACATCCTTTTTTTTTTTACTATTTTAGATTCCTATCTAGCAATCAAATTTTTTATATTTCCCTTAGCTTTCTGTAAGGGATGATGAATATATGACTCAAATTTCTTTGAGCAGAAGAGGTATCTATTTCAGATATATTTTTTGTTTATTTGTTTGTTTGATTGCTTGTTTCTGAACAAGTATAAATTTTGAATAGTGCTCATTCATTCTTTATACAGCATAAGAAGGATCTATTGATTAGACAGAACCAAGCTGAAGATTCATACATCATACAGGCTTCCGTGAACAAGAAGGAATATACAGTACAATTCTTAAGTTAAACAGCCTCTCTAGGACCTGGGGAGAGTAATTAATTCTTTTTTCCCATTTGATGAGTTATTTTCACATCTGAGAATCCCTGTGTCATGAAAGTAAAATAATATAAAGTATCTGCTATCCAAAACTTCCAAAAAAGCAGGGGGAAAATGTTGACATCCATTTACATGGTAACTCCTAAGACTAGAATTTATATTGGTTTTCACTCATGTAAAAATCTCACAGCAATGCAAAAATTATTGATACTTATTCTGTTTTTAAAATCGTGTTTTTAAAAAATTCTTAAGTGACGAGTTGTCAGATTTCAATAAATATAACCTGTGGTAAGAAATCAAATTAAGTAACTGCCCTTCCAAACTCAGTTGTCATGTTGTTCATAGCCTTATCTTCTTCATCTCTGTCTGCTATTACACTATAATCTTTTTGCAGCATTGAGGATATCTTTGTAGGTATTTATATAGTGCCAAAAGGAATAAAGTACCATTTAAAAATTAATGTCCAGAAAAAATCAGCTACCAACAAAGAGATTAAACTCAAAGTTGCCATGAAGAATTAGTGAAACATAATACACAGAGCATTCAACATGCCATTTCTTCATATAGGTCTGATGTACCACTGTTTCATTGTCGACAAAATTCTCTGTGGCTTATGATGTGGAATTATGATGCATATTGATATATAGAAAGAAATAGTTTGCTTAGAAACACACATAAAATTTTACTCTCTGACAATGTAGTGGTTTGAAAGGAAAACAAGTGAGACTCCAAGTCAGAAATACAATTTAATAGGAAGAAAAGAAAAAAAAAGGTAAAATAAAATAAATGCAAAGAGATACAAAAGACCACTGACAGAGTCAGACTACAACCTGATCAGGGTGATGGAAGCAGTCCAGATGAGGTGGTTTTCCTGAAGCAGTGATCCCGTAGAAAGATCTGGTAGCTCAAGTCCTCTGGAAATCCAGTGGGTAAGCCCCCCGTACTGTCTCAGACCCCAGATTATATCCATGTGAGAATGCTTTGTTCCTCCCCCTGGGCGGAGCATCTCACAATAGGATGTAGGTCCTGCAGGGGTATCCTTGATGAGCCGTTAAACAGAGATGACTCCCTCCAGGAGTTATCTATGAGTCATGGGCAAGGCATCTGATGGGCCATTAGCAGAAGATTAGCACTGAGGGTGGAGGTCCGGGAAAGAGCACTGCTCCAACAATTGGATTCACACTTCATTAGGATGGTGATAGAATACTTTTTGCACACCCTACATTACAACCCAGGACAGACAATGATAAAAACTAGATGCTCCCATCAGCTAACTGCTAAAATTTGCAACATAGTTATCATACAATTACTTTCATTTTTAGTAGGGCTGTGCTAAATGTATTTCTGGTTCGGAATGTCTGATCATATTTAGAATCAAACTGAACACAACAGAAGGAAACTTTGGTTGTCTAAAATATTATAGATGTATCTATCAAAATCTCTTTGACTTTCCTGTACACTCAGACTAAATAGCATGGAGGAGATGGATGGGAAAGATGAAAAAGGGAACAACATAAAAGAAACTTATCTGTCATCAAAACAGAAGTAACAATCAGGAGACATCTATAAATAAAGGTGATTGAGAGTCAAGAATGTGCCGCTTGTCTTGTCAAGTCGAATTTTAACATTGACTGCAGGGGTCATCATTTTTCACTGCAGGAAATTTGACACACATAATTACATTTTCAGTTAGTTAAGATATTTAAACTACTGATTGCCATTTACTGAATGTGCATGCACACATAAACAAGCCTTCATTCTGTAGCATACATCAGACAAACAAGTGTGCTTTTGAGTGCATTATAGCTTAATAAAAAATTCTGCAATTTCAGAATGTTTATAAACCTGTCTCTGCCTGCTGGCATGCAGTGATATGAATAGGAGCTTGAATCCCCAGCGTGTTTAGAAAGAGATCCTAGGATGACCAATGCCTCAGTACAAAAACCTAAGCTGAAGTTTCTAGAAAACATGGAATTATTATCCCCAAAAATCCAGATTTTTTTTCACAGTTTCAAAAATGTTCTTTCTTTACATAAAAATATCCCACTAAAAATCAATAACTATTAAGACATTATATTAACCTTCCAGTCACATTTTTATAATAAATCAGAACCCTATTGCTAAAATTTTGCTTTTTTCTTCTTGTACTGGGCAGAAAGAAAACCCTTTATAATCGGGGTTTGCAGTTGTGATAACTGATAAGAATGTATTACAACAGTTTCATTCCTCTATTTTGAAAAAAAAAAAAAAAAAAGTCAGTTTTACCAATCCAGATAAAAATTCTGACCATGAGCCATATTCCATGGTCTTGGATTGGACTGGACAGTTAATGAGTTTGAGCTGGGTTAAGATCAGTCAGCTTCTGAGGGGAAAGGAGACTTTATATAAAGAATATGCTGCTGAATTTGTTTCCTTTAAAAAGAATGTTTTAAATCTATTTCTAGTTCATCATCTCACATTAATATAATAGTAGTATTACCTGATCCCATGGCTTAAAATAGCTCCATTATATTTAAAATATTATCCATACATGATTATTTCAGATTCTCTGTAAGAAGATTAGGGCTGAATATTACTGGTTTTAACTAGCAAAAGTACTTGATATGCATAATGCATATTTTGGCTGTACTTAAAACTGAAAAAATTATGCCCAAAGAAAAAAAATCTGGCTTGCTGAAATGTTTTGACAGTTGAAGTTTTTTAGTATTGAAGCCTAGAATTTTCATACTCAAATAAACTAAAGCAATAATATGCAAAAAGAAGAGGGCAAAGTCTCTTGAGCCATTCTAATGCTTTTATTTCATAGTGCTGAGTCAAATATGCCGGTAAATTTCCATAGGAATTGAAAATTGTAAAGCTAATAAGATGTTTTTACTGAAATAATTTTTGATTTTATACAGCATATAAGCTCAACAAGCTGACCAGAGAGAGAGAGAGAGACAGAGTTATCTAAGTAAGAAAGAGGCAACTACTTAAAGAACACAATAGAAGTGCAAATGAAAGAGCAATTTGGATATCAAACCTACATTTCAAAGATTTTTCTTCTGCCTTTTGTGCTTGTAGAAATAAAAGTAAAGCCTAATAATGTTTTAGTCACATCTTCATTGCACATAAAACCAATATATAATGATAGGTACAAAGGAAATGATAGGTACACAGGAAATAATAGAAGGAAAAGAAAATAGGATTCAAGGTTGATGTCATTCCTTTCTATTAATTAAATAAAGCAATATACAATTGGAAACCAAACAATAATTTTTCAAAATAACTGAGTGAATTAATACTGAAATGGTCCCCTTATCTTCAATTATTTGTAGATGTTAACAAAAGAAAATCTCTTCAATTCTGCCAAGATATTTATTTTTATTTTTACAATGGTACTTCTTAATTTTGCTTTTTGTTTTACTTCCATTCTATTTCTTTGGTTTCAATTTTAGTATCAAATACTCATTCTACCTTTTGTCAGTGTCATATCCTGATCTAGCCCTATCACACATGGATCTTTGTAAGTATGACTATACTGATTCCTGACCATGTAATTAGAATAAAGTCAGGGAGACACTCTAACACTGATCACCAAGTCCACATTCCACATTTCCTCGTCATTTTTTTTGTCTATAACTGGCAGTATTCAGTGGCTCAATATCTATACATCATTCAAGAAACAAGAGAACTGTCTGTAGTGAGAGTATGAGCCTGGCTCCATCATTGTTATCACTGTTATTACTTGAAGAGCATGCACACACATTTATCTCTTCAGATCACATGCACCACTTGGGGTCCAGAGGAGGCCAGAAGCTATGTGCTGCTATTACAGATACAGCTTCAGTGCAAGAAGAATATCAGCATATACCCAGACCAAGAGATATGGCTATCAGCACGTACTCCTCTTTATCATAACTGGTGAATCAAGAAGCTGAAAGTTTAATTTTAAGAACCTCAGATTCATGATGCATTTTAGCATTTTCCCTGGCATGCCTAAAGTGCAATTCTGGCTACCAGCAAAACCAAATTCCTGAGGCAGTGAAGAGACTTCACTAAAGGCAGATTTCTGTACCACAGAGCCAGCAGTGAAGGCAATCCAAGAAGTTTGTATCATTAAGCATGAAAACCCAATTAACACAGAAAAGTGTTCAAGGAAGAAGATGAAATGGCCATTTGACAGTACTTTAATAGCAGGGAGGCAAAATTTTAAATTGTTTAACAATGTAGATGGTCGTCTTGAAGACCATGGTAGTCCTGATGATAAAATTGTTTATTCATTCAAAACTATCTGCTTGGTCACTCTTCTACTACAAATAGGAAATGATTTCAGTGACTTCTGAACCAAAATGAGCTAGTATGGATCATTCTGAGAAAAAAAGAATCTAAAGGACTCTGCTCCTGTACTGATTATCTAATTCAGATACTGATTTAAAAGTACTACAGACACATGAGATAATGAGATGAAAATTGGGGACTCAAACCTCTTAGCAAAATACTAAACCAAAAAAAAAGAGTATTCTTGATTAGGGACAGATCAATGGGTAACAACCTTAGATGCCTAAATAACAGAAAAGTTCATCAGGCGTACAGCAGAGACCGAATTTATAGCATCTCATTTGGTATTTATCCTTTTTCAAACAGTAGATAAATATCCTCTCAGAAATGACAGTGCAGCTGTCATATGCTTGTTTTGATAATATGAATACTATTCTCATGTCTGTGGAATTCACCATGAAATTACTAAAACATTAGAACAAGAATTAAATGGACATGACATGCAGTTAAATTTAAATATTTTTGTACTCAAATCCAGTGGCTGGAGTTATTAATAACTCCCCTTTTCACAGGTATAAAGGGATTAGTTCTTTGTAAATTTAAGAGAAGTATCATAGACAACTGATTAATCAGTCTGTTTAAAATATATGCTAGAAACTGGCTTTTTCAACCCAATCTATCCTTGAGAACTCTTACAATGCACATCACATCCATCTGGTGTTACTGAATGTGGGGAAGTAGTGTTCACTGAAAGATGCTTGTGGAAATAGTCTAACAAATCCTGAAGTAATGGTTATATCAGTGTGCTATCTAATTTATCAAGGTTGGAGGCAGATCCAGCTGTTTACATGAACCTGTTAAACGGTCATGTTCAAGTTCGTGCTCTGTCCAACTCACGTAACAAATCAGATGCCTGAATACAGAAAGTCTCTCAAATCTAGTTTGTTCACCTTCTTAACTGTGCATTTAACAATATTTTTTTCCATCATTATGAATTACAGTTTCAAATAGGAAAAATACTAATGCTAGTCTAAAGTAATTTACAATGCTGATTCAGCAAGGTTTCCAAATAAGTAAATGCATTTTTTTTCAGTTTAGAGACACTTGCAACTAAAAAAATATGCAGAACTTACTGAAGAAGGATCCTAAATTCCAACTGCTGCATTCCTCTAAGGCTTAGTTTCATAAATCCCCTGGGATGTAAAACATTTATGTAATGCTTGACTCCAAGTCACCACTGTTTTGAAAACTCTTTATCAAAATAATAAAAATTAATTTCCTAAGTTAATATGCTTTTCACATAACTTGTTATACTTTGATACATGTAAATATCCATTTTAGAGTAACAATAATTGGAAAATCAGAGACAAAAGTGCACTGCACTTATTTAATAATTTGAGCTTAAATGACAAAGGAACAGTAATGACAATAGAATCTAGCACCTATCTTTGAGACCATGATAAAGTTTCATGTAATAACTATCACATAGATGCTATTTTCTAGCCATTTAAATGGTTTTCAGTAATAAAAAAAATTAAAAAATATTTTCATCTAATTTAGGAGAGTACCAAAAAAGGCCACCAAAAGCTTATTTATACATATAACCACACTACTTCATATCATAAAATATCAAAATTTACAGAAGTTAATGATTGAGTTGTTATCCACATTCCTTAATTTCTTCAATGAAACTTATAAAATTATTGTTTTGCTATGAGAAAGAGGTCCTTATACTCTCTTCAAACTATCAGGGTTTACAAAAATATAAACTTCAGATCTCTTCTTTCTCATCAGCTGGATATTATAATGGGAGATTTTATGTGTAACTTTTAAAGTAAAACATATTTCTATGTTGAGAAATATGTAAATATACTGGTATTGAAATATATATATATAAATATATTGGTTATTGAAATATAAATATAATGGTATTGAAATTTTAGAAAGATTGCAAATTTGGAGTAGCACAATGACTAGGGAACTATATCACATGACATCAAAAAGTTCTCTCAGCTCTTGCAAATTATTTGTAGATTTCATTTACAAAAAGGGCTTTTATTTTTCCAATTGCTTCCTGTAGAAATTTATAGAGAAAATAAGCATTACTAACCAGGATATATGATAATTATAAAATCAAGTGGGTGGTGAAAGCTATCTCAATATAGAAGCAAAGATTTGTATAAAATTGTTTCATAGTCTGCTGTACAAGAATAATGACGTTGCAAAAAGATGGTCTTAAGTTCCAAGAACCATAATTATTAGGATATTGAAAATTCAGGATTGTTTGGTTTGGTTTTGATTTCGATTTTAAGAGGTCCAACACTGTGCAGAATGTTTTTTCTTCTTTCCTTTTTCTTTTTTCCCCCTTTCCTGTTATCTCTCAGCCTACAATATAGCCATAATGACTGTCTCCAGCTACTGAAGCAGTAATTTCATAAAGGAAATACATGCAGACCATTAGATTATCCTTTCCTATACATTTTAGATTTTCTGAAGCTTCACTTCCTTTGCTTCATCTATCTACATCCAGTAAGACAGTCTTAGAAGTTAAGAACAAAAGCAGGTGTCTCGGTTTAGATAGACAGGTATTTGCCAGGGAGGGTTGGAGTCTCCCTTGAAATGTAAGCCCCCTCTCTTCCAAATTATTATAAATTTGCAATTAAAAGGCTGTCAGGCAAAAGATTTAGGGAATAGGTATAGCAGTTCTTTACTAGGGATATATAAAAAAAATACAGATGTTGTATTACAGAAAAATAAGCAAGCAAACAAACAAACAAGAATCCTAGAAAACCCTGACAGAGTCAGAAATACAACCTGACACCCTGTTGGTCAGGGTGTTGGAAGCAGTCCAAAGTAAGCCCTCCTGGAGTGGCAGATGTGGTTCTGGTGGAGTAGAGATGGTCCCGTTGAAGAAAAAAGAGGTCCAGCAATGGTGAGTTGGGTCCAGTCTTCCTCCAGGGATCCAGTGGAAAAACTGGATCCCCCAGTGGCACTGTGGCTCTTTTTTTATCTAGGTTAAGATGGTTGGTTCCTCCTCTCTGTGTAGAACAGCTTAATGGTCCATTAGCAGGAGATGTCCCCATGGATTAGTGAAACGATGAAGAGAGATAAGTAACACTCCACCATCTGATAAGCGACACTGACCCATTCGGGCAAAGATAAACAATTCTGCTACACCCAGATGGAATAGAATAACATGTTCTTTACAAAACCCACGACAGCAGGTTTTTCCTAGGTCTGTAATGATATAACTAATTTTAGCTCAAGCAAGTTATTAAATTTGTAAAATAAAGAGTTTGAAAAGTTACTTGAGATCATGGATAAAAGGCTATTCATGAAAATATTTAGTTGTTTCTAGGGTAACCATACATGAATTCTAAAAAAACCCTAAACAACTGGAATTCTACGGATAATCATCCTAATTCTTTCATTGCTGCCACTCAAGAAATGAAGCTGAGCTTTTTTTCAGAGGGGTGGGGTTGGAAATTCCTTTCCTATGGGTGATCTACTTGAACATCAATAGTAATTTTTCATTCATATGATATGAATGCAAACTCATAGGCTGCAGGAAATGTGAAAGCTTTATTAGAATATCAATATGTAGATAAAAGCAGTAAGTAAACATAAGCTTTGTCGATTCCACTTCTGTCAGCAGGGATTAAATGACTAATCACTGGTGGACTGTGCATAGAGTAAAACAATTGATACTTAAACTGGATAAAAAGATAAATGTTATTGCACTGCTCCCTTATCCTCAAAAAGACTTATTATACCAGAGGAAGTAGTCAATAATGAGCCACCCTACAATTTTACCCTTTAAACCAAATCAAAGGATTGATTCCTTTTGGATCAAAACAAATGTTTTAAATCAATCTGAATTAGATAATAGGAAAAAATGAAAATTTCAGTTTCATCAAGTACTTGAGGATTCAGATTAGTACTCTCTACAGCACCGATTACAAAAGCAATCTATAAGACAGTCAATCAAATATTACAGCTCAAATTCCAAGCTTGGAGATACAAACTCCACAGAAACACAACCTTCCACAAAACATGACAAAGAAATCACATATAATAACCATATCTTCTGAAAACTGAAGGCTCCCATGAAGGTTTTAATTGTCCAGCTTGATTTCAACTACGATAGTACATATTGGCTGCTTTAGTGAGCATGCAATTATAGCTCTCTGCTATGTCTCATACTATAAAACAAAGTGATTGCTAATACTAGTTAATATTGTTAATTTAGTCTACATCTCTGTGCTTATAATGTGAGTTCAAATTAAAAACTAATCCTCTGAGAACCTCTCTGTTTAAAAAACACTGAGGGAGTTCTTACTATTTGCATACTCCCTCTGCTAGAACTAACAGATTAGAACAATTCTTCTGTTATGTCTGTCATTTTAACACATAGTTCTTCAGCTGCCGTGCTTCAAATAAAACCTCTGTAAGAGATTAACTTTAGCTATTCCATTCTGTCTATACAGATAGGACATACAAACATTAAATATAAGGATTGAAATGCCATCCCTTGTATCTGTGAACTACAATTTCCTTATGTTTTCCTTATGATTCCGTGGTTTAAAAAAAATTGTGCATGATGCAATCTATGCATTTATGCAATTGTAGAGACAGTTTTTAGCATGGAGATGGGAATTACTTGCATGACTGTAAAGATGGCTAAAAGAAGAGGCTGAATCAAGGACCATGAAAAACGGAATATGTTAAAAAAGGAACTGAATTAACTTCAGTGCCAAACTAAATATTATGAAATAATAACTGTTTTTCTTTAAGCTTATTTAAAGACTCCCTCCCCATCATAAATTATTTTGTTCTGTGAAGACTTGATGCACTATTTTTTTGTTTGTTTATTTATTGTAGTTTTGTTGAGTGGTTTTGTTTGTTTTGTTTGGTTTTTATTGTTGTTGTTTTTTTGGTTTTTTGTTTGTTTTTTTTTTAATAGACTTCATTCTACTATTGACACTTTAGAAGAGGCATATGAATAATCTTACACTTCCACAAGGAATCTCTACACTTCCACTTCTGTGATTTAAATTTAGGATGATTGCAAACTTGCT
The DNA here is from genome assembly GCA_013397395.1 of Sinosuthora webbiana. NCBI lineage: Eukaryota > Metazoa > Chordata > Aves > Passeriformes > Sylviidae > Sinosuthora > Sinosuthora webbiana. The sequence goes on from VXBN01016902.1 coordinate 114,669, forward strand.
TTGGTAGTAATGGAAGCAAGACTTTTCCTAATGACAAAAAATGACAAGATAGTTGATTAATGAGAGCTTTTAAGAAATGAGAAACAGCATATGCTAGAAAACTGGCCCAACATGTCTTGCAATAGTAGGGAGACACTGTAAGCCAAAACAAGAGTAGAAATAAATAAGTTTCTCATAACTAGAAAGATTCTGGAAATGTTTTGAGAATTAAATGCAGCTTGGAGGACTCACAGAATGGGAGAAGAAAAGTTATCTAAACTTAAGGCAGCACGAGCAGACTGCTGGGAATACAGATAAACTAATCAGCAAAACAGGGTGAAACAGTTGCTGAATTATGATGGCTGTACTGGTGGAATTCATGACTATCAATAAAGTTCCCTAACATTCCCAAGGAAAATAAAGTCAGACATTGCGATCAAAGAATCATGAAACCATTAAGATTGGAAAAGACTTCCAATATCATCAAGTCCAACCTTTGATCAAACTCCACTATTTTAACTGAACCAAAGCACTAAGTGCCATGTCCAGTCCAGTGACAGTCCATATACAGAGAAAAGAGAAATTTTAAGCCAAATATATCATGCACATCACACACAGGAAGGATGCTGGTGTTGTCAAGAGGGCATTAAAACAGAAACAAGAAAAACCAAAACAACCCAACCAAAACTGTGTTGGTGCAGGCTGGAATGGGATTAACCAAAAGTCTTTTACATGAAATGAATATTTTTAATTATTTAGGTTTATTTAGTTACTGGAGCTTTTTCAACAAGACATAACACCAGGTTATTTGCTTATTTAAAACTCTTTATAGCTGTTCAAATGTTAGGCATGTGAATCTTTTCTTCTGCGCTGCCAAACGAATTAGACAAAACTACCATATTAAATTTATAGTAATTCTGGATAAATCATAACCAAAGAAAAATTAATTTCTATAATTGTTAGTCATTCTGATTTGGTGTTTAGGTGATAAAAGATGTTTTGGCAGTTACAAAAAATTACTAATATTTTACTGGCCTTCAGAACATCTTCAATAAATGTGCTCATGAATAGATCAGGCTTGGTTCTTCTCTGTAGATAAGTAACAGTTAGGTAGGCATACAGAATTCTACTGCTTAAGAGAGTCTACACATGATGCATTTTTGCAAATCAGCTTCAATCCATGCATACAGCACACAGATATAATGTTCTTCTATATCATCCATCCACAAAAGTTGCACAGCTATGTGCTTTCATGCACAGAGCTTGATTTTTTTCGACACTAACTCTTCCATTTAAACTAACTCTAAGCTTTTGGAGCTCTGAGACAAAATTTTATTAACACTCAAAAGTGTACTGTGAAGAGAGAGGGTATATTTGGGGTTTTTTTAATAAAAGGTAATGTTTTTCTTCCCTAGAATTGCACTTCAGTGAAAGCCAACAGATAATATTAAGAGAAAAAGTTACAGTCCTTAATAACTCATCTGACTGTACTATTCTAAAATGGAATATTCTAGATATAATTATTCTTGTGTAGATTCATCTGTATATACACACACATATATATACACACACCCCTCTTCCCCAAACATAACCACATGCATATTCACATATGCCAGAGTTTTACATTACTTATAATAAATCTCCTATATACAGGTAATTGTCCAAAAATATTCTCAGGCATTTAGCTGAATGAAAGGAAGTCCGGTATTGACAGGTTTACAATACAGGAAGGTTTTAAGTGCTATCTTTACTAAGGGACACACCAACAACCACTTCTGTTTTTCACAAAACACTAGCCACTGGTACACTCAGGGCTACACCTCACTGTATAGATTTTCATCTTCTCTTGTGAAATTGTCATATTTATAACTGCCCCACGGTTCTTTTAATAGCTGAGCTTTTTCTCTTCAGTATATATGAAATACATGCACTACATAACATGGCAGGAAAAGAAGTTAGTCCAAGAAATCTTTAGTCAATTCAGCAGAACGTTAAGCACTTATAATAAAGTTATGGTATTCCTGACTTACATCCTTGGCCTGTAACATAGTTATTATTCCCCTTATAATGGGGAAATTATCAGACATAAAAGGTTCAGACATAACAGGAAAAACCAAGTCTCCTTAGGCCTTCCCTACAATAAGATGTCTAAGTTATGCTTCAGCTCCAATTTGCTATTGGGATAACCACACTTTTGTTCCTGCCTAGTGTGGTAGGGCTTCTCTGCTGTACTTTTGTGCTCAGCTGATGTTGCTTCAGAAAAATATCTGTCAAGATACTTTAATTCAGTGAAGCAGACGGTTTCTGAAAGATTGCCTTTTAATTTTAGCAGAGAATTAATGACTCCATTAAATTCCAAAGACAAAAGGAAATTGCTCACTCAGTTTGTAATTAATCTGTGACTTGCTACGAGGTCATGTAGACACTACACTGACATTTGAATTCAAAGGGAGACTAATAAGTCTGTAAAATAGAAATCTTTGACCTACTAAAACCAACTCTGATTAGCAAATCCCTAAAATAGATTGGGAGAGAAATTTTGGGAAGGGCATCACTACAGGCTTGTTTTGTTCCTGTACTCTTCCCTACTTAGTCAGAGTTGGAGGCAGTACCAGATTATTCCCTTGCTCCAACGTTATGCTCAGGGGGAAGACTCTTTGAAAAACAGATCTGAGAATAAACATAAGAAGGAAATGGAGGAAATAGTTGAGCTGCTCTCCACAGAGCTTTGAAGAAAAGTCTGGTAGGACTAGAACATGAAAAGAAAAAAATGGGCTTAGCAGAATTTGTGTTGAAAACCTCCAACTCCTTAAGAGTCTGGAAAGAATAAAAAAAGCTGCATAACAGATTTTGAGTTAATTTTAACAAACCTTTCCACTGTAGTGGATAGGAAAGCTGTCAAGGTTTCTGACAAACTTGGGATGGGTGCTATAACACTTGCCCCCAAAAGGGAGGAACCTTACCATAAACACTGAAACAGTAACCTTAACAGTTAATATCAGTAACATCCAAGGTGCTGTAAAAAAATGAACTGTGTTGGATAGAAAAATAAATTCTTCAGAACAAACCTTATCACTCACTAAGAGAAATGGTTCTAATGTAAAAAAGATGCCTAGTCACGATTTTCCTTATGTTTTGTATGAGTACCTTTCTCACTCAAGCCCAGCACACAAGGAGTGATAATTATAATAAATAATATTGAGTGTGTCTACTTCTTCTGGGTCCTATGCAGCTGTAATTACATTGTTAATGACTTACACAATCAACCCATCTCTTCCACTGTGTGCTTCAGTGAAGGAGAAGTGATAGACTTTGGTGACAAACATGAACTGTGATAGCTAGGAAAAAGCAAAATTGAAAACTGCAAAAGCACATAGACTATGTTGTGAATAAAACTTGTTTATTCACATGAATTGGATATTAAGTTTGTTAAATAAAGCAAAACGAGTGAAAATTGATTCAAACAATTCACTGGTTATCCAAATTTACTCCAGTTTGAAGACTCTTCTTAGCACATAAAAAACTTGGATTAAATTGTTTGTACTAGCTAATCAAACAAGTAAGACGAAAAGGCATTGGTCCAAAGCAACATGCTCCACAGACAGACAGGAACACTATCTGGAAACTTTTCAAATTCAAGGGAAAAAGTCAGGGATGACAGTCAGCCGTTCTCTTTAAGATGTACCTTCAACCATATTGAGAAAGAATTAAATAGAGGCAGAACAAAGACTTTACAGATCTCAGAAGCATACAGAAGTGTTATGGGTTGGGTTTCTTTCCTTTTGTTCATTTTTACTTGTGGAATGTTTTCCCATTGAGTTGCTAGGAAGCACTGATGGCTGGGTACTTGAGACAAAAGGGAGGCAGCCAAGCCTCTTGGAAGAGGCCATTTGGTGTCACTCCTCTGGTTTTTGGGAGTTTAGGATGGGCAGAGGTGCCACAGGAGTTGGGCAGGTGGGGGGCAGGGCTGGGGAAGCTGCTGGCTCTCTCTTGCTTTCAGCTTTTGGAGGAGGATGGTTGGAGTTGCGGCTTAGGAAGGAAATTTGTTGCTGCCGCCAGAGCCCAGCCCAGAGCTGTTTCTTCTGCTGTGAGGTGATTCTTTTTTGGCTTATAAGAGCACCCACCTCACTAAAAGAGGGACCGATCCCCATCTGCTTGGGTGCCTGGGATCTTGGGCTCACTGCCCTGCTGGGAGCTGGGTTGCTGAGTTGCCCCTGCTCCCCCCCCGCCGCTCCTTCAGCGCTGCTCCGAGGTTTCACTGCACTGTAGCCCCGCACCCCTGGCCTGCTGAGACACCCCACGGGTCCAGCCACAGCTCTGGAGCTCCTGATACTTCTCGTCCACCACCCCAGGATGTTTGCTCATTCCTGCCGTCCCAGCTGTTTCTGAGGGTCCTGNCTGCACTGTAGCCCCGCACCCCTGGCCTGCTGAGACACCCCACGGGTCCAGCCACAGCTCTGGAGCTCCTGATACTTCTCGTCCACCACCCCAGGATGTTTGCTCATTCCTGCCGTCCCAGCTGTTTCTGAGGGTCCTGCTGGGGTACCGGGATCGGCTGCCCCAGGGGTGTGTGGAGCAAAGCCTCTCCTCCATCCCTTCCCATCTCAGCCTGTCCGCCATTACCGCGCGCTCCCTGAGCCCGGCCACAGCGCCCCCTGCAGCCGCGGGGGAATCACCGCACCCGCCCGGCCTGCCGGGAGCCACCAGCGCCCCTGCTGGCTNCCGGAACTGCACCGAGGGGAAAGTGCCTGTGGCCGAGAAGGCGTCACTGGGTTTGTGGTTCTGGTTGTCATCATTGCCATTGCTGTTGTTGTTTATTTGTCTTGTTATAGACACTAGTAAAGAGCTGTTATTCCTATTCTCATATCTCTGCCTGAAAGCCCCTTAATTTCAAAATTATAATAATTGGGAGGGAAGAGGGTTACATTTCCCATTCCAAGAGAGGCTCCTGCCTTCCTTAGCAGACACCTGTCTTTTCAAACCAAGAGAACATGTATGGTACTGTTTTCCAGGTGATCCTCAGAGAGAAGATGCTGATGTATGGGCTGGATGAACAGACAATGAAGTGCATTGAAAACTGACTGAACAGCTGGTCACTGAAGGTGGTGATTAGCAGCTCAAAGTTTTGTTGAGGGTCAGTGACTAGAGATGTCATCACTAGGCCAGTACTGAGTCCCACCCTTTTCACTACTTTCATTAATAAGCTGGATGATGTGGCAGAGCATACCTTCAACACAGTCTCTTATGGCACCAGACTGGTAAGTGTGGCTGATAGAGTAGAAGATTGTTCTGCCATTCAAAAAGACTTTGAAAGTCTGGAGAGGCAGAAAACCAATGAACTTCAACAAGAGAAGAGCAAAGTCTAGGGAAGAGCAATCCCAGACACAAATGTATGTTAGGCACACTTGGAAAGCAGATTTACAGAAAAGGGTCTGGGAATCATGGCAGACACTAGGCTGGATATCAGACTTCAGCGTGCCCCTGTTAGAAAGCAGGTGAATGGTGTACTGGACTCTCATTTAGTGAGACACAATTTGATTAAAGATAGTTCAAATACAGACTTAGGAAAGCAAAAGTCTTTGTTATAAATCTGACTGAACCTTCTGAATGGAAGGGTGAATACTGAAGACATAATTTACCAACACTTCAAGAAAGCTTTCAGTGCAACCTAACACACACAAAAGACTCATCTCCAAGGTAAGAAGATGTGATGTGCGAAAGCAAATGATTTGAGTATAAAACTGATTGAGGACTGACCGCAAATGGTCCTGAAGAGTAAAAACACATGAGAATTTATTGGTGATGGTGATTTATTGGTTACAATCAACTGACACAAAATTGAGGGTTTAATTTTGTTTCTGATTCAGAAATTAAAAATAATTGACCAAGAAAATAGAAAATGAACATGACATAATATCAAAAAGTAATTTCCACAAGCTCTAATGAATAGAACAGACCAAATTCTGTTGCAACCAATTACATCTAATGCAGTTTTATGTGAGCAGCAATGGAAATGCACCATGTCAATATATGTGCACATGTATGCACACACTTGTGTGTGTGTACATAAAATTCTGTGTTTCATGTGTTGCTCGCCTCACTGCATGTTTTTCCACCATGAATTAATTTGAAATGACAGTTTTCAGAACTCACTTCTTAGTCTGGCTACATTCATTCACAGACACAGCAAGGGATATATTTTATTCCTTCCCTCCATGGCACTGTGTGTTTCACAGGGTTTTTAGCATTGCCATGGAAGTTCTGTATATGGTAAAGGTCCACCTTGCCCATGTGTTACAGATTTCCTCAGTGCTTATGTAAACTCTGGGTACAAGTCTACGTTTTGCCAGCAGGGAAGGCAAGCCATTCCCCTAAATTTTCTCTGGCCTTCTGATCACCTCATATTTCTTTTGGAAGCTTGTTGCAAATGGATTCTATGGCAGATGTCATAGGAATGCAGTAACAGTTAAGGGGTATAATTACTCAAGTAATAGCAAATATTTTCTCCTGTCCAAAATGCTGTTACCTGGGCTTTTATTACCATAAACAATCAATAACTGCCCTTATCTAAAGTAACATATTAAAAATTGGTGCTTTTCTCCTCACAAATGTAAACCCAGAATATCCTATTAGCCAAAAAACAAGCATCACCCATCCTTACTAATAAGGAAGCAAGAAAAATGCATTAAATTATTAAATGTACAAGAATTATTCATTAGTTATTATCTTGCCATTATACAAGATAATGTAACATTAGTTAATATCTTGCCATTTACAATGGTTAAACTTTATACACTTTAAGCAATTAATATATCATGGCAAAGTCCTTGTCATGCCTGAAGTAATCCAAGAAAATTATCATTCAGGTATTAAGGGGCTAGAATCTTCCAGCATGTCCAAAGAGCTCTGATGACTCTGAAGACAGACACGCTGCTGGCTCAATTAGAGAGGTTGGTAATGCCTCTGTGATGACACATTTAAGAAAAAAATTCATAACAGCACATGCACAATTTTTTCACAGAGGTGCCGCTGCTGGGGGCCATCCCCAGTGCAGCCTGAGGCAATGTGCCACCATAGCTGCTGCCACCTCCAGGTGGCCTGCAGTGAGTCTTACCTGCCTGGCTCCTACCAGCTGAAGTGTGGACAGAAGGTCAGGAGCGGCGGCTTCTCCTTCCTGGTGCCCTGCATGAAGAGAGGCATTAAATAGCACTGGTGCTGCAGTGGCCACCATTGCCTGTGCATGGCAGTGGGGCTGTGGGGCTGGCAGCAGAAGCATGACAAATGACTCCCTGACACTAAACTTACATGAAATCAACCTCTCGGCACTGCAGGATCCTCTAGGAATCTTTGAATTAGTGGAACTTGTCAGTAATGGTATCTACAAGGAGCAGTTTTTCTTCTAGTCAGAGAAGAAGAGGAAGTGAAGACGTGTGAGAGAAAAAAACATGGTGACACCAAGGTCAGTGGAAAAAAAAGAGGGGCATTGGGTGCTTCAAGTGTCAGAGACAAGATTCCTCTGCAAGCTGTGGTGAGGACTATGGCAAAATAAACTCTCCCCTTGTAAAGCATGAAGTCCATGGGGGATGCAGAGATCCACTCTTAGACCATGGGAAAAGTGCTCACGCAGGAGTGGGTAGAAGCTACAGAAAGCTGTGATCCAGTGGGAGACCCAAATAGAGAGAGAGAGCCCCTCTGCTTCCAGAGATAGAGGGCCCTTGCTTCCAAACTAGAGCAGCCTATCCTTCAAGGACAGCACTCTGTGGATGAGTGACCCATGCCAAAATGGTTTTGGGAAGACAGTTTGCCCGTGGGACGGATGCCATGGCATTGCAGAGGAAAGATTCCTCTTCTCTCAGCATAGCATCTCGAGTCACAAACTGACCAAACCTCCCATACCCTGTCTCCCTGCACTTCCAGTGGGAAGTAGGGAAGAGCTGGGGGGAAAAAGGGTTTTTACCCTTATTTTAATTCTCATTATCCTCCTCTGACTCTGTTAATAATAGATTTACCTTATACCTGTAAATTTGAACCTGTTTTGCCCTTAGAGTGTTTTTCTCCCAATCCTTAACTCCTAAGTTAATCAAAAACTCATGAGTTCTTGGTTGTAGGAGAAGGGAATACAGGTGACCTTGGCCCTGATCAGTAACAGCTGTGTTAATTACCTGATACAGACTAGCCCCTGATGAGTTACAGCTATTGCCAAGAAAGATAAGTGTGATAAAAGGGAGTGGGCTAGCTGGTGAGGGGCACCATGAAGAAGAAGGATCATGGGGAGGGAGAATCATTGCTGTGAGGTTACTCTGGGTCTGCAGATAGAGCCTGTTGTTGGAACCTGCAGAATCAGCAAACTAATATATGCGGTCATATTATAGCAGGAAATAACCAGCAGTCAGAGGCTGCAAGGGAGCAGAGGCTACAGTAGGAGCTTGCTGCAGTCAGAGTGAGTGAATAGTTGGGAGTCAGGATGGCTAAGCTGTAAAGAGGAATAAACCAGGATTCTTTTTACGCTGTGTTAAACAAGAAGTCTGTGTCTCGGCTCATTTCTACCCTCAGTTAAGAGGGCTGCTGCAACGCTTGGTTATTTTTTTTTTCCCTCTCCTCTGCCCAAATGTAGCAGAAGAAGGTGAGTGAATGATTTTTATGGGCGCTGGGTGTTTGGCCAGTGTCAAATCATGACACTCGGTCTGTGTTTATATTTGCATAGCATAGAAAGGTTGATACAGGCAATGTTAAGGTCATTAACAATGCAACAAATCACACCCAGTCAGAAACTGGCTGCTCACTGACATTAACAACACAATTCAAAGAGGATGATCCTCACCCTTCTTTGCTTGCACTCTTGCCCTGACCTCGTCTTTGAGGCGTCTGATTCACTAGGCTGGAGATGCCCTCAGCTGTCCCTCTGGCCTGTCCAGATCCATGGCTGCCCCATAGGAAACCCCCACTGATCCCAGCCCTTGGCTCGAGGAAGAAGCAAGTCCTATTTGGAACACAATACAAATGCAATCTTAAACACAAATATGGTGACAGCTTATGTACTGACAATCTACTTATAAACCTTTCTTCATGTGCTCTTTGGCGCATGACCTAATAAGTTCTTCCAAGTATCAGTAAGTTCATCTTCTTCATGAAGATGTCATATCACATGATATGACACACTGATACTCACACATATAGATGGAGAAACAAAATTTGGCTATATTCACAAATAGAGCTTACAGTTCAAATCCATGTCCTCAAAACCAAAGCACTGCTACTTGTTTCTTTGAAAGACAGAACTTTACCATAGATTTGCATATTCACGCACTTTTACCTAAATATTTCCAGCTGGGCTCCATATCTACCTACTTTCTGACTGTGCTGGGGAGTTCTATGCCTAAGTCCTACCAGAAATCAGAACGTATCATGTTTCCATACTTCTGAAAATCGAATCTAACACTCTCGCATCCCCTAAAATATATTGTGAAGACATGGAGAGCTCCCACCTGCACAATTCACACTCAGGCAGGGTAAGACTGATGCCATATGCTGTACTTTACCCAAGACTGAAGGAAAAGTATGGTATAGATTCCAGCTATCCCTAGAGGAACATGAATGAAATGTTTCGACTCCCAAGATAATGCCCTAATTCAGTATGTCAAATTACACACATACATATTTTTGAGTTTGTCTTTCTCAAACTTGTCCTTGTTTGGTTAATCCCTAAATTGAGGATAATTACTGAAAAGTGAACAACTAAATTAAGAAAATACAGAATCTATCCTCAGAGAACAGCCCTCTGTACCTCATGTTCCAGTCACTAGTACAGATAAACTTAGTACAGTCATGACTTTGATAAGTAAAAGTAAATTACACTTCTCAATTTCTGCATGCATAAACTGCTGCTTTAGTTCATTATTTATAGGACTCCTAACCAGAGACTTATCTAGCAAAGTGAACAGATATTATTATTTGGTCCCTATTGAGTCTTCATTAATAAATCTAATTTGATTGTCATTGGATTTGATATACCCTATTTGCCTCAGTGACATACAGTGCAATAAAAAGACACAATCATTTTGCAAACACAATCATGCCTGTGTTTATTAGGGCACTTGGTAGTTTTGGAAATTAGTAGTGGATAGTATTATATAAATTTTTAGGCATAAAGGAACAAACCAGATTTATTTCATCCATTAAAGAAAAAATCCATTTACCTCTAAAAAATATTTCAAATTTACTTGATCTGCTCTTGACAGAAAATAGAGCCTTCAAATTTAATAGTCTTTTAATTTTGGTAGACAGACCAAGTGTTCCTGGAACAGCAAAACTGAATGTAGGAATATCCAAGCAAGTTATCAAGCCAACTAATAGTTCAGTCTTTTCCTGCTATTTTTCTAAGTAGTTCACATATCTGAATTCATTCTTAAATTAATATGTTAAGTCAATTTTGATTATCTTTATTTCTATCATTGGAACAATAATAACAGAAACAGGCACTTATGAAATCTAATCTTTCCTTTACATTATCAAAACAGATTTTAATTCTTGCACTTCTGCCTTCTAATCATAGGCATTTCAGGTTTATCAAGAACTGCTGATTAACATAACAGACTTTATCAAAATTTTGTTTTTTTTCTCTTTTTTTGCCTTTGATGTAATGATGATCTTTCATTTTCACTCTTGTATCATGTGCAAATAGGCATGAAATGTTCATTTATTAAGTTTATCTTTCCTCTTCTAATGAACATTTTATAGAGCTTAGCAATATCTCTTGCTTTTCAATAATGCCAGTGTCAAATTTGTACTTAGGATACTATTTCCTCTATATTATCTCAATTGTTAAATCAAAATACTGAAGTTGAAAAGCAGCATCATCATAGTACAATAGTACAAAACAGCAAAAAAACAAGAAATGCGAGTAAGAAATACAAGGTGCTTATAAGTACACATCCTTCTCTGTAAGGATTAACTCTATGCTCAAAGAAATTTTTGGACAGCTTGTGACTGCAAAATAATGCATTATTTATATGTCTTCCTATTATGAGAAAAATATATTTTTACAGTGAATTTTTTACATGTAATAAAAATTGAAATTAACAAAGCAGTTCAGTTGTTCTTGGTGCATTTTACACTGCATGCAAATATAAAAGAAATACAGATTGGTTACTTAATTCTAGGTACTTGATATTTCTTCCCCTCTCTTCTCTCTGGCATACCAGCTAAAGACCCAGTATTAACAGGATTTCACCACAGTAACCAAATCCAAGAAAATACCATGGCACCAGTTTACACAAAATTAAGTAAGTCATGGTAATTTTGCAGGGTCTCCTTAACATCAATATTCTGTGAAGAAACAGGAACAAAGAGAAATAAGCCAAATATATATAATGGTTTATTGGATTTCCTGATCTAATTTAAATATCTGCTTTTCACCTGGACTCCAGAAATCTTTTAACAAAAAATATTCATCTTTAACAATTGACTTATTTAGGAAATCTAACTTCTTGTATGATGATGACTTCAGATGTCAAACCTTACACAAGGGACAAACCACCTAAATAATTTGTTAGTAAAAAATTGTTTGATTTGTCTGGGCATTCATCATATAATCAGCAGATAACACAGCTATATGGAAAACAATATTGTCTCCCATTTATGGAGCATCATAATAATGCCAGATGACCCATATACAAGGGGTTTTTGGATGTATTTTCATGAATAGATGAAAATTTTAATTATAATACTGACTGCATAATAAAGACATCCTAAATTAGATATTTCATAAACAGGAATTTAATCAGATAGTATAAACAAATACTTCATCAGACTATGTGTTAGTTAAAATATTCCATGAAATGGTATTTAGTGCTCTAGTAAGCACTTAAAAACACATTTAGAAACCAATAAATGGAATTAAAATATTACTAGATGTGGTATTTCGTGCTAAAGGAAAAGAGCTTTCAGATGAATGCTCACAGTAAGTAGATGAAGAGACATCAGGAAAACACCACACTAAGGGAAGATCTTTCAGTTCTATCAAGGAGCTAAAAAGTATTTCTGCTAAAGCCCACCTTTTAGACCTTAGTAAGAAAGGGTCTTTTAAGAAATCTCTGTGTAGCTATTTGGTGAATGTAGACTTTACTGTTTGCTGTTGTCCTGGTTTAGGGCAAATGAGAGAGGAAATTTCCAAAGGGATACCTGTAGAAAGGAAATTCAAGCAGCCTATCCCTCTACCAGTTCGGGAGGAAAATCTTTGGGAGAAGTGGAAAAAACTGTCTATTTAACAAGCAAAGGACTCAAAAACATGAAAAAATGAATAATATTGAACAGTGGAACTTCTCACTGTTCTGAAGAGATGGAAAATTTAGAAAGAGTCCTGTGGAGTGTAGCTTGGCTCGCTCAGTCTCTTGTCAGTCCCTCCTGTGCTGGAAAATGCCACATCCCAGGCTCTGGTGGGCCACAGGTGTGAGCTCCTGGTGTTTTTCAGGTTTTTCAGTCCAGAGCAGGCTGATCAGTTCCAAGAAAAAGAAAAACCACAGTCCAGAAAACTTCTCTGCCTCAGCTAGCCAAAAACCAACCAAAAAGCAAAGGAGACCACTCCCTTGCTGTCTGTCTGTGCTGCAGACAACACACACCAAGAAAGAGAGAGAGAGAGCTGAAGCTCTTATCTACGTGTTTTTTAATACAGCTGCAAAAAAATTCCACCACCTTTTCTTCTCCCCCACTTCACCCTCAGATCTAGTTTTAAAGGTGCAGACTTTATTTCTGGGCTAAACAGATGGATGGAGATACCAGCATCATAAAGTCACCCCAGGACAGCAGTATGTACAGAGTAGATTTACCAAGGAATGCTGTCTATGCTCCTTCATTTCTAAAAGGAAGTCCCACACACCCTTATTCTTTGCCGCCTCAGAATATATGTTGCTTTGCTTCTAAAGACTGAGAAGGAGCTTGGGGTAATACAGTAAAAGTTTTCAAGAGGAAATAGGTAATTCTGTGGAAAATTCTGACATGACTAAAGCAGTATTGTATTTTTTTTTTTAAATTTGCTTTTATTTGCTAAGCACTGTGCATGTAATAAATGGATAGTGTGATGTTGGCTCTTGCGAATGTTAAATGTATGTTATAAGGTTAAAAGAAGTTCTGTTAAGATCTGGTGTTTTCAAGTTTTGTAATGTTGAAAGCTGATCTCTGACCGCTGGGAAGCTGAAGCACGAAGGACTGCACAGACTCCAGAGGTGGGATGACGGAGGTGTTGGGTCCGAAATGTGACATCTGCACAAGTGTGGGGAGGGTTGGCCTACCAGGGGGCTGGCTCACCAATAGCATATATAAGGATTGTTATGGGTGTGGGCAGTGTGCCTCTGGCTCTCCCTTTTTCCTTATTCTGCCCCTTGTTGTGGTTCAACAAACCTTATAAAATTTTAAAAAGCGAGGCATGGTTTCTCACAGTGCAGACAAAGCACGGAGTGAAATGCATTTCAAGAACAGTAATATGGAAGTGGTTGCAGATTGCAAAAAAAAAAAAAAAAAAGGTTGGTGTGAGGGAAAATTTACAGTTGTTGAAACAAATTTCAGTTCTGTAAGGTGTCACCCAGTATGAAGTTTGAAGACATTCCACAGGCAGGTAATTATACTGCCTTGGAGAGGGACAGCAGGGGATGGTGTGGGGGGCCATAATCGGGCCAAAACAGTTGCATAAATAGAATATAGCGAGAGCTAGACTGCACATTTTTTTGTTCCAATTATAAGCACAAAGCTAACAAAAAATTCAGTCCTAAGCTATTTACATAGGTTTAATTACATTACAATCAAAGGCAGCTGGCAGTTCAGGATTTGGACCCTTGCCTTTTGGTAATCAGCACTTTGCAATATCCTGCCAGAAAACACCTCTGGTAGCCTGAAAGAGGGAGAGTTGTCAGAACAATGCCTCCACCTAGCAATGCAACCCTAAAGGGGCTGGAATTGCACTGGATACCCTGTGTAGGACCAAGTGAGGAGCAAGAGCAGGAACAAAACAGGAGCTTGTCCACAGTCTCAGTCTTGCAAACACACATTGCATGTTCTGTAATGTGTTCAACAGACAGAGGGCTATAATATTATCTGTCAGCCTCTATGTTTCTCCTGAAAATTCAGGCTGTCAGAATTCCTGCACACCTGAAAAAGAGGAAGTGAGCTTTATTCTATCAGGCTTTTAAATAAGCACTTCTCTTTGGCTAAATGTATAGCTGCCAAAATTCACATAAAACAGTTCTAAGCAGAAAGTTGTCAAAATACACTAAACAGTTGAGAAATTATAAATGTGTTTTAAATATAACCACTGAGAGTCATGAGTTAATCTCAGAATAGGTAAATAATAAAGTTTCAGGACAATATCCTTATTTTATTGCACTAGCTTAACCGCCAATATAATATTCTCAAGCAATTTTGTGTATTTTTTGTTGCAAAACAAAATCACTTCTTCATCTTGATGATGAGCTTTTCAAATATTTGAAAGCAAGCTAGTCTTGAACATATATAACACTACTGATGAGTAAGTGATAAAACACTTATCAAAATAAGTCCAAAGTTTATGTTTTTAACAAGTGTATTTACTTTATTATATCTAACATATGATGTAGAAGTGGCCAGTTTCCAAGGACGAATTAAATAATACTTAGTTAATCCATGAAAATATAATAAATTTAAATCAATATTTTTTTAAAAAGGTGCTAATAAAAACATGTTTTTATAAACATGTCAGAAAGAATCCATTTCAAAATACTGTGTGAATTTCCTGTTTCTGAAAACGGCAGTCCATTGACCTCTTGAGTCCAAAGCCTTTTCCTTGGCCTACCTGAAGAGTAGATATACTTAACTAGAGATAAAATCCCTTGAAAGCCCAAATACTATTTTAATTTAGATTTATCTGTTGCTGCACTAGAAAACTAAATCTATTATTTCTATAAAATCTGGTTCTAAGTTTCTTGCTCTTGTCCAGAAGAAGCACCTTTTTACCAGTGAAGACAGATACAGGAGGTACACATATCCAATTCCTTTTCAGAGTAATTGTTATCCTGAAAGAGTGGGGGAATTTCTAAGTAATCTTTCATTCTCTCTCTCTCTTTTTTTTTTNNTTTTTTTTTTTCATATATTATTTGAATATCTGCATAGTGCCTCAGGCTTACTGAATGTTTCCATTGTCTTCTGCCATTTAACTCTCTGGTGATCCACATTCTTTTAAAACTAATTAGACTGTGAAATAAGATGTTTTTTATCTCTGAGGCAGAAACACAGAACTTGCTTTGCTCATATAATTTGTATAATATGGAAATATGTCTGAAAAATTCTGCTTCCCTAATACTGTCAGACAACACAGCTCATTTCACTCTCAACTTGCACTGCATCAGTGGATTTTGTAATAGATTTCTTTGGGCATGGATAGGGAAACTGTTTTTCCCAACTCTTCAAATGAAAAAAATATATATGCATTACAAAATCAGACAGTACAAACTCAAATTTGTCCTTACTGGATTAAACTACATATGGTTTAATCAGTCATCATCTTGTGACTGATTGTACTCCATAGAGGAGGAAATATAACTTTAGACAGCTGCACTTCCAAGACCTGTGAACTGCATATTGAAATGATCATTATTCTATAATATTGTCTAGTACTCACTTTGTTAGTTGCCCCATCTCTAGATACCAGTACATAGGCAAATAAGAAAAGATAAAGAGTATAGCATAGAAATACTGATACTTCTGACAAATGCAATTTAGATTAAATTATTCTTTACAGTGAATGATAGTATCTTAACACTCTGTAGACTTAGTAAATTGTTTGCTACCATGTTTGCTAATCATCATTCTAGGGGAAGGCTAGAGATATGACAATACATTGGAAGAGCAGTGAAGCATTTGATGCTTTTCCAGGTACCAACTAGCAACGTTCTTCTGCTGAGGTACAATTATGTTATTTGTTGTTACCTGACAAACTAAAATACTTGATCAGAAAATTAGTACACTTAAGATCTCAAGTGCATTTTAGTGTCTTCTACAAATTTCAGACAGAAGCCTGCTTCTTCATGCCTCTGCCTCTATTCCTTCCAAAAAGCCATATTGCCAGAAATCTACCAGTTTCAGACTACTTTGAACGGAGGATGAGAGAAAAAGCTTTCATGGGTAATGTCCTGCCAAGTATCATGTCTCATATATCAGCTGGTAGCAGCTGTGGCAAAACAGCATGAGGAGAGATTTAATTCCTGATAGGCCATTTAGTACTTTATGGGTCATAACAAACATCCTAAATTCCATCTGGAGACCATGAGGCCATCACTGTAAATACCACAGAAGTACCAGTAAAATACCCTCTTTTACCTATCAATAGTTAGGGACTATTTTGTACCACATCTGTGCCAGCTCCTAACAGACACCAAGCTACAAGACAATAAAATGTGTATTTTTGCAGCCTAAGAAAATTACTCCCTCTCCTTAGGGAAAGCAAACAAGCAAACAAACAAAAAAAAAAAAGCCAAAAACCAACCAACCCCAAAACTAACAACAAAAAACCACCACCAACAAAAAAGCAAAACACAAAACCAAACCAAGTCAAAGCCAAAGAATCCAAAAATCAAACAAAAACAAACCACAAAAAATTCTGTAACATGAGAGAAAAACCTGAGAGACTATCAGGAAAAATGCCGACTTCCATAATGTGACCTTAACATAATAATAAGAATGGAAAACCTATGGTGCCACTGATGATATTAATGAGGACTGACAAATGCTTCCATTAGTGGTAACTGAATATACACCCTCTACTGTCCAAGTTTTATCTAGGATGTGTTTTCTCTTACCTTATGAGGCTTGTGAATTGTCTCAAAGAGAACCAAGACAGATAGCTCTACATTACTGGAGCAAGGAAAATGTTTCTGATATCTGTTGCTAAATACCCTGTGGCAACTGACAGGGAGAGATGTTTGTTATCCAAATCTTAAAACTGGATGCTGCCATCTATGAAATACTGTATG
The DNA here is from genome assembly GCA_013397395.1 of Sinosuthora webbiana. Classification (NCBI taxonomy): domain Eukaryota; kingdom Metazoa; phylum Chordata; class Aves; order Passeriformes; family Sylviidae; genus Sinosuthora; species Sinosuthora webbiana. The sequence continues at coordinate 131,642 of VXBN01016902.1, forward strand.
CTCCCTGAGTTGGATCATTTTTGTTTTATTTATTTCCAGAATTTTCAGTTTAAGTCCTCATGAGTCATCCAAGACTCTCATATTTGTTCTGAAACATAGCTACTTTACTTCAGGTCAGTGAGCAGTATCTATGAGCAAATGTAAATGGAGGTAAATAGTTTAGATGAAAAACTTTTCTGTTGTTAATTTTGTGTTGTGGCTAAAAACCATCAAATTTCTATGCACTCAGTTAAGCAAGTTATCTTTTTCAAAATAGAGGGTACCCATGATTTAAATTATTCTGGAAAAAGAAATCTTACAGAGGTGGTTTGGGTTTTTTAAAATATACTAATTTGTTTTACCTTAGCAAAGTATATGTTGGGGGTTAGGTTTGTTCCTTCTTTTCTCTAAAGAATTTTTTCACCCATAAGTTACCAAGGAGACCAAGTATTGAATACTTAAAGACAATTAACCGAAACAAAAAGCTTGAAGAGTGTGTGTGTGTGGGGAGAAGTTTCCTTTTTTTTTTTCGGCGTTCGGAGAGAAAGAGAGAGCTGCTGGGCTGCGGTTTCGCTGGAGGAGTTTTTTTTTCGGTGTGGCCGAAGAGATCCAGTCCTGAGATATCTACTACCATCGGTTCGGCCTGAATCGGGAGCCTTCTCAGCCACCCGCGGGAGCTGGGTCAGCCCTGCCTCGACTTCGGCTTCTTCGGCGCTGCTTCTCTTGCTACAGTGTGACCCTGCACCCCCCTGCCTGCTGGGACATTCTGCCTCTGCCGCCTGGACACCCTGCCATCTCAGATACCAGCCCGGGACTTTCCACTGTTCCAGCTCGGTGCCCTGCGGATCTTGCAGGAGCACTGAGACCGAACTGCCCTGGGTTTTGTGAAGCAAAACTCCTCAAAGTTCTTGGTACTGTTGTCTTTAGTTATTAATGCTGTAGTTGGTTTGGTTTGTTTTTTATTTTTTGTTGTTGTTGTTGTTTTTTGTTTGTTTTTGTCTAGTTGCTTTGTAATACATACTAGTAAAGAACTGCTATTTCCTATTCCCAAAAATCTTTGTTTAAAAGCCTCTAATTGTAAATTTATAACTGAAAAAAAAAGGGAGGGCGTGGCTTACACTCCCCATTCCAAAGCAAACTCCAGGTTTTATCTGGTAGATACCTGTCTTCCCGAACCAGAACAGTATATTACTGCAGATCCTGCTTAACAGTGCTTGAAAGTTTTGTTTGATTTTTACTTAAGTCATCAATATGAAGGCCATTATGTTGTCAAAAAGATGATCATCATGTCTGACAACAGCACTGCCATTTATTTAATTGCATTAACATGCAGCAAGCAGTCTACAAAAAGAATTACTGGACAGTCATAGATTCTAATTGAAATCATTGTTTCTAGTAACATTAAAATGTATTTTTTTAAACTTCTTTGGAAAACGTAACACAGAATATTTTCAAATCACTCAGTGACATAAAAGGTTCACATTTTTTTCCACTTCAGAAGACAAAGTATTTACTTGTTTAATTATATGGAAGTAAAATCATAAATCTTCAACTAAAGATTGTATTTTGAAATATTTAAAATATCATAGAAGTGTATAGAACTGTAGTAAAAAAAACCCCAAACCTCCAAGAAAGGGATGCTATTTAAGGAAAAGGTCTGTGAGGCACTCTCCATTGATGTGGATGTTAGTGGCATGGTTTGATAGCAGTGTAATAGAACTTCCCTGTGATTATTCAATGCAATTACAAGACCAGGCCTGCTTTGAAACAGAATCTTACAGAAAGTCTATGGTTTGGAATACCGTATCGCAACATCCTTTCAAGCTTCACTTGTACGCCCCAGGGTCTCTTATTCACTGCTCAAAATACAAAATCCAGCTCTTAGAATGATATGTAAATTACCACATCAGCAAAAGCTGTGCCTTTCTGAGCATTCAAAATTCTAATCAAAGCTAGATACTAGGTGACAGATTCTTCTCAACAGGACAGGTCAATTACAGCACATTTAGATTCTTTACTGCACTTGCATGGAATGGAATTTTTTTTTTAACAAGTCATTTTGATATTGTCCATTTTGATATTGCCCAATTATGTCCAGCAAACAAACACATAGGGATTTCATTTTGCACTTTTTAAATCAAGTCAGAATATTTATGGCTTGTTTTGTTTTTTTGTTTGATAAGATGGTATTTGATAGAAAATATATTAAGAAAACAGACAAAAGGCATTATTCAAATCTCTAAAAGTATTAAAGAATCAGTGACAAAACCAAAGTGCATAGAGAAGGGAAGGAATTCCCATATTCATTACAACCATTGTCAATAATCAAACTTGCAATGATTTTGCAAACATTGCATCAGGACAGATGAAGGAGTAACAAAGAACAGCTGGAGGTTTTGGCAGAGACAAGAAAATCCTGCAGCTGTGTTATCAGATAAAAGGTGAAACAGAACTCAAATTTTTACAAGATTGTACACATTTTCCTCCTTCCATACCCTGTACACTTTGGTTAATACTAAATAGTCTTTTATTTTCCTATTTCTCTAAAGATGTTTGTACACAAAGTATTTCATTTACCCATGTTAATGTTTCCATAGCAAATAGATAAATGTTAGCATCTCTTCCAATTTTAAAAGTAGGCAATATATCCTTGCAATGTAAATTTTGTCAGGGAAATGACTCACTCAAACCATGTACTGACACTTAACTGCTCTGACTTGTAACTTGAGCTAGAAGTCTACCTTAATGAAAATGAACAAAAGCAACACCCCAAATTATTCCACTAAGTGAAACAAAGTAAAATAATGTCCTGACTCCTCTGAAAATCTTAACAAAAGTTTCAAGGAGCTACACTTTTACTTACATTATTCAATTTTTCCCAGAAACAACTAGGTTGTGTCATTGGACTATATTTTACCACCAGAAAGCCAAAATATTTCCAGCAGATTTATCAACAGAAGAAACTGATGGCCTTGTCCATGAAAAAGAATAATAGGATGCCAAGTCAGCACTCATGAGGAGTGCTTTGATAGTCACTGAAGCACAGCAATACTTCAGCACGCAAATAAAGAGAACTACTTTTTCCCATGCTAGAATGCTTCGACAGTGGAACATTAAAGAAACGGCAGTCCTGGTCCCGGCAGAGAAACTGATCCTTGGAAACAAAAACACATGCTCTTCTGAACTACTTCACAGCAGAACTAAAACAACTCCCAAAGCTCTTTGAAAACAAATTAAGTATTCTAGGCTGGACTGTAATAAGTAAAGCCTGTCCATGTCCCTGAGAAGTACTGCCACAGAAAGCCGGGTGAGCAGTTTGTTCAAGGTATCAAATTTCAGAAGCAGGGGACCTGAGTGATTGCAGACTGCACTCCTCATGCTCTCCACGCAAGGTCTTTTCCTCTCAAGGCCTGTCAGACTTCCTTCTGTCCAAAATGCTGTGAAGGGAGTGCTGCATAAGAAGCAGCAACACTTAAAATGAAAATACGTTTTGAGAAAAAAAAAACTATTGATAGGAGGAACAAGCTCTTCCTTCTTTCCTTCCAGGGGAATGATGAGAACGACAGCAGCTGAATGGATAGTTAAACAACTAAATGCACTGTCAGGAAAACCTAACCAGATCTAAGCAATCCTGAGTCTCACAAGTAGATAATACAGGAATAAATGAATAAAATTACATTAAAACTACTGTCATTTTTACTACTTAAAGCCCAGACTAGATCTCCTGCAGCATCTATTTTATGATATGCTCTACAGAACACAGAACTGTAGACTTTGACTAATTAAAAAAAAAAAATCCAAGGTTTTTTTTCAGAGCTGCTTCGAGATTCATAATAAATTGATACATGCATAAACACAGTAACAACTACTTTACAATGTAATGGCATTTTACTTATATATTTGAACAAACTATCAAAGAAATAAAAACATTGCAACTGTTCCTAGAACTTCAGCACATTTATTAGAAGTGCTGTGATCAAGAAAATGCTGTCTGCTAAAAACCACATGTATTTTACCTGGCATTTAGCTAAAGAATTAGGTTCAGTCATCAAATTTCCTAGAGTTAAACTGTTCCATTTGTACTTTCATGGGATAAAGTAAACACATGTACCTGAAACCTTTAATCCCAACCTTGAGCTAGTTAAAACTACTTTAAAAATGGACATAGGTTCTATTCTACATAATTATTAAGATTTTGTTTCCATTCCCCTATTTACTCCTGACATAGAGTTATTTTAATCACCAAGTGCAGATTTTTTTGATGACAGCAAACTGCTCTGAATTTAAAGAGAATTAACAATTCTGTTAAATGTCAACAGAAAATAGTTTGTTATAGGACAAACTATGTTTACAGTCACAGTTTGGTGAATCTGGATTCGTATCCTGAATTGCAGAGTTGCACCACATTTATACTGGTAACTCAAAAGTATTTTTTACATCATATTTTTTATTTAAGTTTTAATCTCTCTTCAGGAAACTTATGGAATGATGATTTTTTGAGTCTAATTATCTCTGGGTTTAGTAATGAATAACATAATTGCAGTTTTTCTGTTCATATATAGTAATAGTTTTCCCCAGCAATTTTGGTCCGTAATTGCATATAGTCATTATTGCCTATTCACATTTCAGTGTACCTGGAACATCCTATTAGTATCCCAGCTTAATTTTTAAAAATTGTATCTGGTATCAAATTGAAACAAATTCACTCTGTTACATTTAATGCAACTATTTTTCACTGGTATAGCCATAAACCTCATCAAAGATTTCTCAGGAAAAAGAACAAACACATTAACATCACCATTTATATACAGCTAATGGGGTATCAGTTGCCTATGTACAACTATGTACAACTCTCATAACATATTAATACATACACAGTTTGAATTAATATTGTCACCAACCACTCCCTAATGAGACTTTGTCAACAGTAGCTTCCTGCATTAGAATGAGTTATGCTGAGATGTTGAGGCAGTGTTAATGTAGATATTAGGTTCATTTTTTTTACCTCTACACTATACAGAGCTGCCATTGTCTCCATAATTTTATACCATTCTTACTTGCTCAATCACTATCTGAGCAGGATCTTCTCCATAAAAACTTCACTTCTTTAAGTAGCATAAATATATATTTAATTTAACCAAGAAGAATTGCTGTAAGTATTTTGATATAAAGTTTTGGCAATAAATGAATGAAAGGGATTGGCCAGGATGAAAAATGGACTGTGACTGGCCAAACAGATGTGTGCTTTCAGTACATCCCTTACTCATGGTCATCTACCATATTAACAAAGGCAGATGTCTCCCAGTAAGAAGAGAACCACAAGAAACAACTTCACAAGAAGCAACTAAGCTGTAGCTCCCACCACGTTATCACTTACCCCTACCAGTATTAATTTTCCATCTTCTTGCTCCTTATGATTTGCCAAGGATGAAGATGAGTTTTTAGCAAAGCACACTGAACTAAACTGGTTGTCATTATTGACAGGGACTGAAATGGTTCATGCCTTAAACATTGTTATGGAGGAGTTTTGCCCTTTATAGCAAAAACGGTATAAAGAAGCCCACCCCTCCTTGAAGATGCCTGACTAGAACTTTGGACTGTGAGTGAAACTACTTAGATAAGATAAAGGGAACACTATTGTTCAATCATCTCAGGTCTAGGGAGAAACAAACAAGGCTGAGGGAAAAGAAGGCATCCACATGAAAGCCAAACACAGCAGAAAATCCCCCCTTTGCTGGGTTTGGGGTGGGGGAGACCACAGCCCACAGAGGCCGGGTTTAGACAGACTTCCCACAGAAATGAGGTGGGCGAGGAGGTTTCAGGTGCATGATGTAACCTCTGGTCAGAGGCTCTGAACATCCATCCTCCCTTACACAAACCGGCCCAGCTGTGAAGCCGCAGCCCCGGGAAGGCCACATCCATGGGACACTGACATGGGAGGCAGCTGAGGGGGTGTCCTAATCCATCAAAGACCCCCCCAAAATGCTCCCCAGAGGCCTTGCACCACAGGACTAAATGTGAGGCAAAATGATGATTCTGAGTATGCTTGCAAGCATACTTGTTGAACTTCACCCCCTGCCCTGAGGGAGGTACCTGGGCATTCCACCTGGCCTGAGTGTGTATTAATCCTTTGGGTTCTATGCTTTTGGGGGAACCTTCACCAACAGGATGACTAGCTGGAGAGGATCATTGGGACACTGGTAGGATCCATGGAGTGGTGATATTTTCTTTATTCTGTCTATATCACTCTTTCCTGTCCCCCCACCTCTTTTCTATTTCTTTCTTTCCCCTTTTTTCTCTTTTCCTCCGTTTCTCTCATATTTACTATCAAATGAAACCCATACTATTGATTAGTCCTATGGTCTTGTTTGCACCTTAATTTGGGCAGAGACATTTCTAAGAACTTTAAAACCAGACCGTAACATTTATTTTGGTGCAGAAGGCAGGGTAATGTTCTCTGACCTAAGTGCCTTTGACAATAGTATGGCCTCCTCTGAGGGGATTATTTCATATGGTTTCCTTCTGTAGAAAAATTCTAGAAAATACAAAGCAAGGTACCTTTCTACCTTTCTGACATTTCTCTGTCTCTTCTGTTTGCTTTTTAAGTAAAGTGCCCATTGTAACTTTGTGAAACACTAGATGCCCTCAAGGCATGAGTAGTAGGACATTGAAAAATATTTTAAATGGGTGTGCCCCCAGTGAAAGACTATTCCTGTGTTTGTAACTTCGTAGAAAAGTAACTTTGGTATAGGACCCTGGTATCTTCCCAGGGTAAGGAGTGAGATTTTGGACATTAGCTGTAATTTCATACAGGGCATCCTCTGGGAAAGATTCACTTGGATTTTTGTGGCATAGGCAACTCCTAGGAATTCCAACACAGCCTTCTCTAAGAGGGTTTTGGAGGTTGAGGTCTACTCTGTAGGGACTGAAACTCTTGGGAATTCTGATGCAGCGCTCTCTGATGAAGTTGTGAAAATTATAGTCAGCTCCTGGGAACTTTGATGCAGCCTTCTCTGAGGGGGTTCTGGAGGTTGAGGTCTCTTTGTAGTGGTTTGAAGGCAAAACCAGTGAGACGCTCCAAGTCAGAAATACAACTTAATGGGAAGAGACAAAAAACCAGAAGTAAAATAAAATAAATGCAATAATACAAAAGACCACTGACAGAGTCAGAGTACAACCTGACACCCTGTTGGTCAGGGTGTTGGAAATAGTCCAAAAGTAATCCCTCCTGGAGTGGCAGATGTGGTCCTGTTGGAAGCAGAGATGGTGCTGTAGAGAAAAAGGGTCCAGAGATGGGTCCGGTCTTCCTTTGGGAGTGCCGTGGGAACACTGGATATCTGGTGACACTTGTGGCTCCTTTTTTATCTAGATGAAGATGGTTTGGCTCCTCCTCCCTGGGTAGAGGATCTAACAATGGGATGATGTAATGTGTCCTGTCATTGGTGAGCTTTAATGGCCCATTAACAGCAGATATCCCCATGGAGGGAATGGGAGGGTAAACAGAGATAAGAAACAATGCCCCACCCGGTTTTAACATCTGGGTTGTTATCAGAAAGGCAGTCAGCCCCTCCCTCCTGGAGTTAAAACAGATAAAGAAAAAAACACACCTCCCCAACCGGGTTTCAACAGATGGAATAGACACTCTTCTATAAGGATCCACACTCTTGGGAATTCTGATGCAGCTTTCTCTGAGGAAGTAGTGGAAGTTGCAGTAAAATGATTTTAGGGGTTTAATTTCCTTTGCTTTGTGGTGAAGAGCTAGAATTGGCAGGTTCAAGTCCTGATGCCAATTCTGCAGCTACTGCCTTATGGGGATTGTGTTGTCCCTATGCAAAAACTTCAGGGGAAAATGACTGTCATGAGTGGCCAATGTAAAGAAAGTATTTTGTTGTCCTTCCCTGGTTAAGTTGTTAGTCGCCTCTCTACCCCTGGGGTGGACTTGGTGCAAAAAACTGGGACAGGAAGCAATTAGTTACTAAAAATGTTCAAGCAGAAGCATTGCCACAGAACTCAGTCATGTCCAAAAGGAAAACCACAGCAGCAAAAAAATCAAACTGACAAGGTTAATTGCTCCAGGGCAAAAAGCAGAAGCCTACTAAAACCCTTAAAGAAAGGTAACTGAAAAGCCTAAACACTCCCTCATTCACAGGTTGGCAATTCTTGTAAAACTTTCAACAGCAGTCTCACTTCCTTCACCAAATATGAAATCAATTGGAGGAGATCCCACTGAAAAACTGGGAAACAACAACAATGCTGCAACAAGCACTTCATAGAATAAAAGCTGAAACTCCACCTAAATAAGTTAATGCAATTAATAACTTATTTCACTCAGGCATGTTTTGCCAGGGAAGTTTGTTTCTTTTCCTTTTTCTAGGAGTGTCAAACATCACTGCATTGAAAATAAAAAAATGAGTTTGGGAGCAGATTGACTGCAAGCAGCAAATTCACACCTAGATTTGAGAACCATTTCTTCACTTAGACTCTGCCATTTTGTGTTAGCCAGAAGAAGTTTATGCTTCTTTTTAATAATTGGTCTATATAGAAACCTACCAACACATGAGATGCAACTGAGTGAAAAGCAATGAAATTTAAATTATCACCATAATTGCTTGCATTGTCAGTTTGTTAAGTGTTATGTGTTTGTATTTTCATTGCAAATGACTTGCTGGGAGATCAAATATTAGTAAAAGTATTTTACATATTCTTAGATTTGACTTTTCATCTACCTTGTCTTTTTACTGAAAAATTGTGTGGGAATAGGTTTTATGGGTGTATAATTAGTACAATTTTATCCTGAGAGTTGATAAAAGAACTGATACATATTTGAAATCATACAAACATGTACTAACCTTCCCATTTCTGGCTCAGGCAGCTTTAGAATTATTTTGATTGAGCTAATTTTTTTTTTGGAGTTACTAATTAGTGAATTAAAGAATCTTAACAAAATACAGAAATGTTAAGTGAAAAATAGGGGTCCCCGTTCCTAAACCAGGAGGCATAACTATGTACTGCAAAGAAAATATGAATAAAATACAAAAAAGCCTTCTACCAAATCTCAATCAAATACCTCTAAAGTACTGTTGAGTTTCCTATGTCCTAGAACAACATTTTGATTTTACTTTGCTTTTTTTATTTATGTTAATCAATGAGGTGGCTATAGCACATTTTGCAATGCACATGCTTCTTAGTTGTAGGTAGTCTCGCAAGACTGAGAGATGGGACTTCAAAGGAGGGGTGCAAGAAGTAGTCCAAGCAAAAAAAAGTCAATGTCTGATTTGAAGCTGAAGTCGAAGTCGAAGTTGTTTATTTTCCTCTCAGTTGAGTTTTATATACTGTTGCAGCTCCAAGCAGTAACAGCTCTAAGCAGTCACATCCTTAAGCCAGAATTTCCCACTAGTTACAGAATCAGTCTCCTGTTTGCCTTGTTTGGCAGCCTTACAAAACTACATAGTTTCAAAAACTTTGATATCTCCATATGCTGTACTTTCCCAGTTCTTTTCATATCTGTGGTCACTTATCCAAAGGCCTGTATCCCACCAAGGCCAGGGTATCTTGATCCAAAAGCTCTACTGTGCTTTCGGTTCTGTCTCTCATCTGTTCTCCCATAGGTGCAGAAGGGGATGAGGGCAATTTCCTGACTAAAATTCAAAACGAAAGAGGCACTTGGGATGATATAACTAAGTTTAAAAGGGAATTAATTTTATTTTTAATCCCACCAATAATAAAGCCACAGTTTCTGTTCTGTGTCAAGATTAAATTACAACAGTCCTATAATCTGTCTCCTGGAAAACACAGCATAGCCCTAATGTAAAGAAATGTTTGCATGAGAATCCTTTGTATGAAAATGTTGCGACAGGACCTTTCACCCCTGAAGCTCATCTGCTGAACCAGCTGATTTATCTCAGCTGAAAACATCCTTAGCCAGCAATAAAGATCCTGCTTTGAATGCTTGGGAAAGGATAAGCAAAAATTCTGACAGGCAGATAGAGCACTTTTTTGAACTATAAAAGACCACTATAATCTCCATAAAATCAGGAATCTCTTACACACTCTCTGGGTGTTGTGGGGAGTTCTCCTCAAGGTCAAGATGTTGACATTAAGTTACTCTTCTAGAAGTTGAGTAAAGAAGGCTTCTGCACACAACCAGAGCAATGGGGAACAAAGACACACAGACCTCCTTATACATCTGAAGAAGACGGCTTTATTGTAGCAAACCAGGTCTTTTTATACTTTAAACTCAATAGAACTTAACTGGACCTTAACAGAACTTAACTGAAACCTAACCAAGAAAAGCACTCATTGGCTGCTGCAGTTGCGGTGCTGTTACTCAGGTGTCCCTGCATCCTATCAGCTCTCTGTTCATATGGTCTTGGCATCTCCCCAACCAATCACTGCCTCCCCACCAACCCACACTCAACCAACATTCACTTGAGTCCTCACCAACTCTCAACCAACCCCCCCGATCCACAGCTGAACCCTTCCCACAGTGCCTTCCAGTGAACAGAATTTAACAATTTGAATATATTTAACAAAGGTAAAAGCTATTCTTACTCTTATCTCCTACACACAACTGTTATTCATTGGTGACATTGGTTCCTAATCTATGCTATTTCTTCGCTAGCTGTAATACAGGTACCTTTATTATCATGCACTGTCTCATGAACCTACTAGTGGTGTTTCTTTAGTTTATCCTGGGTAGTGAAAACTCTGTTTAAAGCCTTATGTCTGCTCTTCCTTGTGTTTATTCAATAAATAATTCATGTTGTAATAGACCTGGTTTGTCGTTATTAAGAACTTGTGAATGAGAGTGCATTTTGGGGTGCTGGCTGCCTCAATAAAGCTGTTACCTACAGCCAGAAACCTGGGAAAAGGCAGGGGCTTGTCTAAATTCTCCTCTTTGCATTCATAACAAATGTTTTGTGTGTTAATTTTGTACCATAAAAGCTGATTTCTCATTATGCTTTGAATTACCCAGTGGAGCAGGGATATTACCTATAAAATTCTTCCAACTGTAAGTAAATGTGGTCAAGAGGAAAACACACATCCTCAACAAATCCATTCACATTTATTCCAGGGGTACAAATTTATCAATTATACTACAGGAGCTGGGAATCCTCTTTTCTATTTATTTCTCTTCCTTTTTCTCTCCTTTCCTTTCTTTCTCTCTCTCTCTCTTTCATATTAACTATCAAATAAAACCATATATAAACATTGACATAAGGTCTCATTTGCACCTTAATCTGGGTAGAAGCATTTCTAATAACTTTAGCAACCAGACCATAACAACCATGGAGGCGCAAAGACCTATAGTGATAGAATAAGGAAGAGGTAATGACTTTAAACTGAAAGAAGGTAGGCGTAGATTAGGAAGAAATAATTTACTATGAGAGTGGTGAGGAACTGGCACAGGTTGCACACAGAAGCTGTGGATACCACATCACTGGAAGAGTTTAAGGCCAGTCTGAAAGAGCCTTTGAGAAACCTCATCAAATGGAAGGTGGCCTATGGCCCATGGCCAAGGGGTTGGAGATGATCTTTAAAGTCTCTTCCAATTCAAACCATTCTGTGATTCTATACCTGATGAAATTTGCTCAGTCTACCCCATCAGACATTCAATCTCCCAGATACACTTGTAGAACAGGATTCTCTGTGAAGCATGACAGGTACAGAGCCAAACTGCAAACAAATTCAAAGTGAAAAATAGGTGACCTAGGAGTATTGTAGAGGATTAGTTACCAAGTGTGTCAAGTCAAGCAGCAGCAATGAGGGAAAAAGCTATTTCCTTATGAGAGCAGCAAGCAGCACTCTTAGAGCAGCAAAGAAAAGACAGGAGAGAAGTTAGTAAATCAGTAAAGGCTAGCCATTGGGAAATTGAAATTACTCCCATGTTTTTCAGGAAATTTAATGCTGAATCATAACATGTTGAACCCCAGTGTCATGGAAAGGAGAGCCAGCTGCCTTGCAAGGGGCAGAGAGCCAGGAGCAGGTCATGGCAACAGTATAGGCAGGGACAATGGCTCAGGCCTGTCTGCAGCTACCCCACAGCTATTCCTGCCTGGGAATCTCTCTCCAGGGTAACTAGTGGGAAGGGGCAGCCGTCAGCTGCATTATCAATTCCTGCCATATGACCCTCAGCCCCAGTAGTTAAACCCTCAGGAGAGAGGATGCACTCAGGGCCATGACAATTCCTGTGAAATTCACACAACAGTTGCAACCAGTCTGACATCAATTGCATTAATAAGGTACCAAGAACAAAAAAAGGATTGGAAGTGCTGCAGGTTCAGTATTTACTTCTACATTCCATAATTATCAGCTGATCTTTTTTTGTTAATTATCACAGAGCTACTTTCTGCCTCCCACAGATGAGTTTGTGAATCCTCATCTGTAACATGTCTTTAGAAAAAGACAAAAAAAGTATTCAAAATTTTGAAAATCTATTCATGAAGTCGCATAAGAACAGTTTAGATTTCATCCTACATGAACTGAATGAAAAATCTTGTCTGGGCTACTCTGAAACATTCAAAACCTCACTTTCACATGGGAAATGAAATAGTACTTGAGTTTTTGAATATAAATTTCTACCTGTTCACTACAAGATGTCATCATCCTCTGTGATATTACAGTAGGTTTGTTCAGAGTAATATCTGTTGAACATGTGAATTTTATATGCAAAACAGAAGCAGAGCTTTAAAAATTTTTATGTTTAAATTTACTTAGCAATTTCATTCCTTTTCCTATATTTCTAATCCTTATAAATAGTATCACAACTTGATTCACTCCTTGTTTTTAGGTATATTAGAATAGGTATCCTATGTGGTTAAAATGTGCAAACATATGCAAAATGTATAGCATTTTTACCTTTTAAATTATCTGTGCAACCCTGGAAACTTAAGAAGCAGTTGTACTTCATTTACTTCCATAGTGGTGGACTGTCTCACCAATTTTGCTTTGACTATAGTCTTTAAGGAGCCCCTCTCCTCTAGTGGACTGAATGTCTCTTTGTTAAACTTCAAACACAATAGCTCACTGATGAAGTTTGAAGTCTAAATGAAGAGTAGCTGATGCACTGAAACATGTGAATTTTCAGACCTAAGTTAATATCAGATGTCCTGTGTTGAACAGGAACAGTGGTAAATGCCATTATTTCCAACTGCTTTAGGGTATGATACATGTCAGAAAGTACAACATAACTTAAGAGTTATGATGATCTCTCAGTACATTATTAGGAAAGAATCTCTCTGATTCTTTCCTAATAATGCAAAACCAAAATCTGGAGAATCAGACTCAGATTACAAAGGCTTTGAAGAGCCTTCCAGAATTGAGTAATGAGCTGTATTGATCCTGGCTGGAAAGCTGTTGTACAGGGAAGTTATTGAGCACACAGCAGTTAATCTGAGAAGGCACAGGCAGGCACTACACTCTTCACTGCACGTACAGCTTCTCATTCACGCCTCTGTTTTGCTGGGAATACCCCTTGGCCATAGGATGAAACCAGCTAGTCACAGTAGAAGAGACTGTAGGCAGTTTGCACTTGGCATCACCTGCATCTCCTCAGCTGTATCTGAGAGTGAAGGTGTTTTCATTACCTCATTAAAGCATTTTTTTCTCAGCAATAGAAGAAGATATGTATTGGATTGTTCTCCTTTAATAAAATCTGGCAAGATCTCTAGAGACTATAATGTTCAAGAATGTCTTAATGGAAAGTATCTGTATATTGTGTCATTCCCTGAAAGGAAGTCCGTGTGATGCTGCAAAACTCAATTTCCAGCATCTGAAAGACCCTAAGATTATTCTGTTTTTTCTTCTAGTGTTAGCTTAATTACATGGCATTTTAAAACAATTCATTATAGAGCTGGAGTACATTTCTTCCTATAATCATAACACCACTGTACATACAGACATACGGTATTAAGATCCATAATTCTAGCCCAGTACATTATGAATGGGGTTCAGGTCCCCCAGCTTGAAGCTGGATCCTAAAAGCTTAACATCCTAAAAGCTGGATGGTCTCCCCTGAGAAGTAACTTGTTAGGTTTGATATAAAGGGTCCAAATCTGCATGACCTTGGTTATACATTATTCCAAAAGCAATTTAAATGTTACGGCACTCCACTGAAAACTTGTTTTTCCAAGATGGAATGTGGCATGGAAGCTTCCAGTGTCTTCACATAAGCTCCCCACACTTACTCTACTTTCTCTAATGTACCAGGTGGTACAAAGACTAAGCAAAACCAAGTATTGAAAATCTATTAGAAGAAACATATAGCAATTAATACAGAAGCTAGAATGTTATATTCAACATCTAAAAGGGTTTGTGCTTATTTCCAGTTGATATTGCCTGCTTGCTGTTTATCTTGGATCATTACTTACCTTCTCATTTTTAACTCTGAAAATAAATTATTAAAGCATTTTCAATTATAAAAGAAAACAAGCAAACACATAGATTCTGTTTTTTCAGATTTTGCTCTGAAGTGGTTGTTCCCTAAAATGCTATTTAGTGCTATTCACAGTAGTCACTTCCTAATATAATTCTATGATGCCATGCATAATGTAAAGTGCATGCCGTCAGATTTCCACATTCAGTTCAGTAGCAAGTCACCACTCCCAACCAAATGACAGATTATTTATGTTTTACACATAAATTACAAGCGTAACAAATTAAGATTTCAACATGCTTTAGTTAGCAACTTCACATGCAAAATATTACTACTCATTTGATGAACTTGAGCTATTTCAGATACAGCACCCTGAAAGCTCTTTTGGCATGTCATTCCAAATAGGCATGACCACCCAGCAAGGCTGAAAGCCCCCAATGGCAAAAAGATGAGTGTATTTTTTGAACTATCTGTGCACTCAAACAACAATAATTTCAGCTCTGCATTTTTTTTAATTTGCACTGGAAAATGTGAAGAGAAAATAAAGCTTACTGAAGCTTATGAGTGCTTCTCCATTGCTCAAGGGTTCCCATATATTATCAAAGAAAACGTTTAATTCAATTTATTTATTAAAAGAACCAACAGGTACTTCTCATTTTCTCATTTACATATATGCAATTTAATAGCTCGTATCTTTCTGTAAGTAACTTTAGGTCACTTTACTATTATTGCACACATCTCCATTCCCTCTTTTGAAGTGATATCCTACCTGAAGTTATATTCTCTTCTCTGATTTCTTCTCATCATTTAGCCCCCATGAATTCTTAAAAACTCATGGCTGCAGAAAATTCCCATCCATCCTATTTAATGTAACATTTTTAGCTAACCTAAAGGTTTATCTAACCTTGTTAATGGGCTACTCTGTTCTGGCCAACATCTTCAATTCCTTAGTGATTTAAATTAACTGTTTTAAGGGTCTAGGCAACATGAAACTTCACTTTTCTAACTCTATCCCAAAAATTTTCTTATTTTATTATTTGTCATTTACCTATAAGCTTTTTTCAGGCTTTGAGCCATTCTTTATTTTGTATATTTATTCCTTACATTAATAAAAGATTTTGGGTTTAGTATGATCCTTTGCTATTTACATATTTCATATTTCTGATCTCTCTGTCCATTCTTGAGCTATGCTTTTTTATTCATTCCTGGTACAAAATACTGATTTCGTGACATCCTTGTTTACCTCCTTTTCTCTGAGTTACATATTTGTTTACACAATCTGGCAGGTCTTTGTTATATATAAACACGAAATGATTTATTGCTGAATAAGGGTTATTTTCTCTTAAGTCTTTGTTATACAGTCATACAAGGATCTAACAAATAAATGGCAGTAGGTTTAGCTGTTTAAACTTAAGATTTTACCAGCTACCTGTGTGGGAATGAAATAAAATGGTGTGAATTTCAGTTGCCACCATCTGCTTTCATACTACTAGCAAAGCTGGTTGAAGCTGACACCAAAACATGTCCCACTTCTGTCACCTATGGTTTGTGCTCTATATAAAAAAATAAATGTTGACAACTGAGAATCTCAAACTTCTGCAGTTTACCTCTCAGAACCTTTAAAATTTGAGTTTCTCTTTAGGCTTATCTTTCCACAGGAATTTCTTCCCAGCATCTCAACTTCTAGTTTAGCTGATATTTTATTTGGAGGTTTTATTTTGTTTCTCACTTCACCTTCTAGCACAGTCTTCATTTTATGTAGATCCACTGGATCACTCTGACGCCTGTGACATTCAACCCAAAAGCCTAAGCAAACTGCATTATTCTATGGACTTCCTTCACATTCTGACACAAGTTTGCTCTTACCATATTCCAGAATGAATGCCTTTTTTCCTGTCCTTCCCAAAATACTAATTTTAGCTTAAATTCCACGTTATCCAATCATGCCTTTTAATTCCTAAAAAAAGGCAAACCAATCAAACCAAAACCTGTCCCTCTCCTTTCAATTAGATAAAATTGTCCAAATTTCAGCTTCTTTCTTGTTTTTTTTTTGTTTGTTTGTTTGGTTTTGGTTTTTTGTTTGTTTGTTTGGTTTTGGTTTTGGTTTGGGGGGGTTTGTTGGGGTTTTTTTGTTTTGTTTTGTTTTGTTTTTCTTCCTCTAGACAGCTTTAAATACCTGATTTCCATCCGAGATAGGTGCTCAGTCAAATCTCCCAATGTGCAACACAGGAGTTCCTTGTCTGTCGCCCTGATCTTTAGCCTTCTGATGACTGTTTATATATTTCTAGTGGAGTCTCTCATGACTGTAACATAAACAAGTAGATTGTTTTCATACCAGTCTGTGATGGACTAGTGAACTGACCACTAGGGTCAGAAAGGTGTTGCTCTCATCTACCAGTCCTTGATCAAATCCCAAAATGTATTTAAATCCTAAAATGATAATAAACGCGCTCTTTCTCTGCTCACTTCTGAACCTGAGTGGTGTGGTTCTTTCGAGTCCCTACCGGTGACACTTGTCTATTCCTTATTCTTCACATCCATTCTGAAAAAACTGTGATTGTTGTTATAAAAGAACATGAACATACAAAAATAAAAAGCGCTCTGTTCTAACTTTTATCTGCCTCAGAAGTAATTACTTGTCCATGCAGCCCAAAGGTATTCTGCACATCTGAAGCCATGTATTTTCAGTGCATTACGGTATGTACATAAAGGTTACCCAATTGAAGAATGGACTTAGACCCACAGATGCAACTTATAGCCCTGTTTATCTTAGGCTACAGCTAAATCAAAATTGTATATTTTCATTATGTACCTTACAGCAAGTCTATAACCATATAATAGATATCTGACTGATGCTTGAGAAAACTAAAACTTTACTGTTAATAGCACCCTTTCATTTTGAAATGTCTTCACTTTGCAGCACTAATTTAGGATCCATTTCTTTCAGCTTTTTTCATGTTGAGTAATACTTCAGCACAGAAATAAACCCATTGCTATGCTACTCAATTCCAGGGAAGAAAATGAGTAATACAGATTTACATGAATTAACAGACATTTTCATTCTTCAAGTGGAATTGCTGATTTTCAGTCTCAGAAAGGTTCTACCTTATCAAGAAATATCTGCTGTTCATGAATATCAACAAATAAAAATATCTGAACAAAAATGTAATGATAGTTTGGACATGCATCAGTTCTCACCCAGAATGGAATTAGATTAGATTTGTTTGTTCAGCTTCATGTGTACCAAGAAGCAGGGAAGCATTCACTGTGGTAATATGTTCAGTAATATCACTAATCTGAAAAAATGGTTTTTTCCACTGCTAGAGACAGATGTCTCCTAACATCAGGAAAACATTAAAAAAATGTAGGCATGCATAAGATGGATAAGGACAGAAACATCTCCTCCAACTCAACTGTTGTAGCCCTTTTTAGGTTGGACTCTGCCACTCATTACATGGGATTTGATTAAGATTCTAATGACAATCTCATTTTATTTCTTTATTTCTAATCTAACATTCAAAGCTGGATATTATCTTTATATTCAGCTTCACTTAGAAAGCAACATGATGTTTTTTAGATGCAATGTGAATAACACCAAATAGAATATAATTTTGCTGATTCTGAAATATATACTTTCATACAATATTTCAGCTATCAAAGAATTTCTCAATTTTTGATTTTAAAAAATGCATCCAGAAGTCTTCTTTCTACATTACTAGTTTTATACATCAGGACTTTGCAGTCACTCTCCATTTGCGATAAAATGCAATGCAGAGTCTCAGAAAATCTTATCCAAACTTTCTGAAATTTGCTCTGAATTCTGATAAGATTTAAGAATACCAACAGAAGATAAAAAAATACTTAAAACATGTCTTTGTTACTTGAAAGGTTTATTTTTATATAGAATCACTATAATTAGGAAACCTAAATGCCATCTTGTCAACATGTTTCCTACTAATTAAAATGTGAGGAAACTCCTTACCACATGGGACATGTCTTTCAGTGAGCTGAGATCATGTACTAGTGTTCTTCTNCTTTTGATTTAAGAGGCTCTGTAAATATTGTTCTTGTGTTTTTTTTTTTTTTTTTTTTTTTTTTTTAATTTGATTTATTTCATGCAAATATCTCTCTTCTTGGGAACTCAGAACAGTCTTTTCTGGTTTCTCTCTCTCAATGACTCACTTCTTTATCCCCATTCATGAACACAGAGGCTGCTAGTGAAAGTATTTAAAACCTGAAACCAAGAGAAGGTAATACAATTTAAGAATATTTATATTATCTCCATATCAGTAGATAATTTTGTTAGAAATGCTTCCCCAAAGAAAGATCAGAAAGTAGTTTCAGGCAAAATCAATAAAAGGCATCAGTAGCTACATGACTTACACTTAATTACTGTCCTTCTAGAAAGTGATACTGCATGTGGCAGTCTCCAGCTCTCCTACTTCCATGAAAACTAGCAATCACTCTAGTTAGAAGTTCATCACTAGTTTTCACAATTATCATTTCCTTAATACAATTAAGCCAGCTAAAATATTTTGTAGAGCCAGGGACAGGAAAAAATTTAGAACCGGAAACCCAAACTAAGATTATAAATAATTGAAGCACATTTAAGGCATAAAAGAACAATTTAAAGTAATACCTTTTCATATAAAGTGCATAAACAAATAATAATTTATTGTTCATTTTTAACACAGAGTGAAAATGATGGAAGTGTCATTCTTGAAATCAAATTCCCAGTCAACTTCAAAGATAAAGTGAAAATTTTGCCATAATGAAACTCATTATTTTCAGATATTCTATTCAACAACATAACTGTATAACACCATGGAAGCATACCATTTTTTTCCCCAATGCAGTGGTGGCAAATACATTATTATAAGCAAATAAGAGAAATGCTTTTCTTTCATGTTGACCAACATATTAAAAAATACCTAACTGTAGATCTAGCTCTCACTGATTGTTCTAAAGTATTAAAAAACAACTTTAATGTAATAAATAGAATTATAAATACATATTACACATAAATGTATAAATAATACATATAAATAAAGATATATAATTTACATAATAATAAAGTAAAAAAAAACCCAAAACCAACCAAACAAAAACTAAATTGTCATCTGAAGTTAGACAACTCTGTGCTTTCATGTCCACAACACCATGGAGAGTCAAGGGAGCTTAACACGGAATGTCTATTTAAGATATTTAAGACTATCAGTCCTGATTCTACACTCCCTATCCATTCCTCATAAAGTGGGGCACACTCTGAAGCACCCTCTCTCAGTCTTCAATCACAAACACATTGGAGATTCCAAGCAAAACAACTGTGAAAATGCAGTACACAGTTAAAAGGCAGTAGCATATGCTCAAACAGCAGTATTTTTCAACAGTACAGTTCCATCTTTCCGTGCCAAATTTGGAGTTCACAAATCTAGTTCCCAAATATTTCCTTCTCATTAACTATTCTCATTAACTATTGTCATGGACTGCACAGAATGATTTTTAATGCAGTCCCAAACCTGCAATGAGTTAAAAGGATTAAAATAAACAAATGCAGAGGTATTACAAGGTATGTTCATGTATAGATTGTTGGTAATTATTTTTAAAATAAAAGATACATTACTTTTTAGGAACATACTGATTCATGGAAGCTGGTGCAAAATGCACAAAAGGTATTATTGCAATGAGCATACTTCTTGTTCAGTGGCCTCATAGAGCAGATGAAGGCATTCATCTTCCTTTGTAGGTATGAAAATAATGAAAAAGTTAAAAGAAATTAGAACAAAATGGTAATGGTACATTTGTGCCACATATAACACACTTTTTATGTTACCACTGAGTCAGTACAGCATCCATTCCAAAAGTGGCTTTTTCAAAATACCTTCTGGAAGGTTATAAAAAGGTAGCTGCAGTTCATTAGGTGAAGATGCAACTTACACAGCATAGAATGAACTGTGGTTTTTGCTACAAGTTATCCTTTTCAGAAATTGCATTTTCAGTAAACAACAATCTTCAACTTATTTTACAGTTCTTGTTGTTTGGGGTTATAGCATAAAATGGAGACTGTATTTCATTTCACTACTCCTATACCTACAGCAGTAAATCCTAACATGTTCCGTGCTTCTTCCCAGAGGTAAGATCAGAGGCACTGGGCTAGGAAAGTGATGGAACAGAGTATTCCTAATCTCCTCTGACAAGATGAGAGGAAAACACTTTTTTTTCCAGTAACTTTATTATCATCTGATGTTCTCCCCAGCAGAGAGAATAATTTTATAATGTTTTGATTAAGGATGGCAATATGTTTAAAGCTTGGAATGCTTTAAAGTTACATGTTATGTAGCGACACACACATCAGAAAAAATAAATATATATATACATATACTTAACTGGTTTTTTAAAAAATATCAGAAAAAACCCTCCATCACCACCACTAATTTCATCATATAAATGGCATTTGTAAAAGGCACATATTAAGTGTATCTAAGAATAATTAAAATTTATCCCTTCCTCTGCAGTTCTACAAACAGCTGAACTTGCAGTTCAATAGAGCAGAGAAACTATTACTTTTTGTAATGTCATCTTAGGAGACTAAGGTAATATAACAGAAAAAGGCAGGCTATATTTAAAGGCAGCTGCATAAAAGCAGTCTCATTCAACTGTAGACAACTTTTAAAGGCCATGAGTGATAGAAATTCAGCTGTTAATTCTCCTTCATCAATAGAATCAAATTTCATGTGGACTCAGTAATAAAATTACATGCATAAAACAGGTAATTACATACTAAACTCTCTGCTTCTTATATGCAATTACCCCTTCTGTGTACAAAAGGGTCATTTTTGCAAACTTTAAGTTCATCAGCATTAGGCAAACATCATTTTTCTCATAATCAGACTGCATAAGAATAAAGGAATGAGCCCTTATTCCAATGACGACTCCTATTCACTTTAAATCAGAATTTTTCCTCCCAGGCTAGTCCATACTGTATTTTTTGTTTGTAACTTCTCTGGCAGAGGATGCTCCACCTGCCCACCCCGCTTCACACATCCACTATTCTGATTGTCCCTGAGGAAAAGCCAGGACATGGGTCCTCTGGATGCACCCATGACCAGATAGGGCAGAGCTGAAGAATGGCTCTAGTTCTCTTCAGAAAAATCTATGAATTTCTGTAATGCTTTGAAAAATAGCACATCATGCTAGGGATTCAACACTGTAATAACTAAGAGTACAGGAAGAAGCTTGTTTTTCTTTGCAATATTTTACTTCAGTCAGCTGTTCTACCCTACAAAAATGACCCCATTGTTTTTATTAAGATGTGGTGCCAAGGCAAATTTATTTGATGTGGGGCATTTGTCCATAAAAACTATACCACAGATATAAAACACAGTTATCACAATGCCCAGTAGAAACTTGTGGTTTGCTATATGTTGCCAGAATTAAGCAACTAGGATGTCAAATTCTCACTGGTGTCATTTCAGTAGAATCGGTTATTTGGATAATGTGAAAAAGTCACCTCAAGGACAAGGGTTTATTTTGATTATTTTCCTATTTTGCAGGAGGATGGAAAACACTACACTGACTGGAATTTTGCAAAAATTTTATCTTTGATGCAGGATATTTCAGCTTCTATTTATTTTACCAGGTCTTCCCATGCCTTCCTAAACCCCATTCATTCCTGGCTGGCATTCCCAAGTCCATCCATATCCATAATCAGCTTCAACTTAGCCCGACTGGTCAGGGTGCTCAAGCAGCTCTTATTGTACTCATTTAATTCATTTTTTACTTTTCCAATCATCCATCTATCCAGACCACAACACTTCAAGGATATGGTGGGAGAGTGTCAATGGCCTTGTGAAAGTTGAGGAAAATGGCATCTACTGCTGCCTTCTCTTCCACAAATCCCACCCAGTTAGCCTAGAAGACAATCATACAGGACCGGAATAATTTATTCTTGATGAATCCATGCTGACCCCTCCTAGCTACATTCTCTTTCAAGTGCTCAAAAATGTGCTCCAAGAAGACAAACTATAGTTTTCCCAGTGACCATGGAGAGGCAGACTGGTCTGTATTTCTCATGTTTTTTTTAAGATTTGAGACAATTTGTCCTTCTCCAGCTGCTGAGGGCATCTGATTTCCAGAACCATTGAAAAATTATATAAGGTGGTCTCAGTATCATATGAGCCATGCTCTCTCAGCACTCTCTGACTGATAAACAAACCCCTACCATGCAAGGAAATGGGCAAGCTTGATGTGCCCAAGGAGCTCATGGAATGATGTATGCTGTGACTGACTACAGCGGTTGCAAAGAATCTGACTGTATCTCAACACAAATGGGGCAGTTTAGTTTCACTTGTTAGGAACCTGTACTAATACCAAATAGAGATTCTTACACAAGTCTTAGAAGGATGATATCTTACTGTTAACTGTGACAGAAGTTGTCCTCAGTAACTGCCAACATCACTATTCCATGATGACTTTTTTCCATTAATTAGGATTTGCAAATTGACTAGGCTGAGCTGAAAATAAGATCTGTATAGTAAAGACCTTTCAATACACATATATTGAAAGGTCTCTACTATATACACACATATACACATACTATATACATATATTTTGATGGACCAGTCTATATTCCATCAAAATCCATTAAACTGTAGAACCATGTTGTATTGCACTAAGTAGTTAGTTCGTTTTGCACTAGGTGTTTTTGGTCATACTTTCCCATGTACCTTTGAATCTCCTCACCTGATACCCCCTGTATCTCCCCTCCCCCTGGGTCAGTCCCCACTGGTTGACCTCCCCCTCTTCCCTAGGGCTTAAAACTCCTCACACAAGGGGTCTCGCCCTCTTTTTCCTCCAGGACAATAAGGTGTAGGTTCTACATTAAAACTGTTTCTCGTGAGGATTAAGAGCGCCTTTTGTCTTTTATCTTCATCCTAGCCCAGATTCCCCCGTGTGGTCCATAGCTAGCCTGGGTTGGACCACAGGGGAGAGGGAACTCGGGCAGAACCACATTTTGTTTTAAAAAATATTTAGAATTTACAACCACCTTTCAGCATACCTGATCAATGATATTCATTTTGTAGGTAGATAGTGTTGAATTTCAATTGACAGATACACTGGAAAATATTTTATGTCAGTTTTTAGCAGAGTTACAAATTTCAGCTCAGTAAGAGGTGGGATACTCTCTCCTTGCTTTGAGCTAAAGCAACTTGTCATACTAATTTTGAACACAGACTTTTTAACCACACAATAATTATAAAAACAGGGTGAAAATGTGAATGTGGTATCCATAAATTCTTATTACACATCAGTAAATCAATACAAATGTGTTACATGGACACTATACCTGAGAAAGATTTTTTTCTGTGGTTCAGAGGGTATATGTTTTCCTTGCATTCCATTAACAAAATAGAATCAAAATGGCTTTCAAAGAAGAACAAAGACTAGTACAAATGAGGGGAAAACACAAAGTCATTTTGTTAGCGTTGAAACACATAATCACAGAATGATTATATGCAGGTGCTTTTATTGAAGAGGTCTGGGAATCAGGGATACAGGACACAAACCCAAATCTGATTCCAACATGGATTTGAAATTTTTATACTTTTTCATTATATAACTACATATTAATTATTAAACCCATATTGTTCTATTGAATGAATTTTGTAATTTTCATCAGGCCCTCCAAATATCGTTTCTCATGATTCTTGTTTAAGATAATAATCATATTCCATCATGAAACAATCATTACAATTAACAATCATATCACTGATCGTATGATGATTATGCAGGTGCAATTTCCTCTGTACAGATTCTAGTAAAGACAAAACCTAACCTTTGTTTCCAGGGCCCGTGTAGTTTTGGTTCCCTTCCCAGGCCTATTCAGGTCCAACCTCTTTTCCACCTCCCCTGAATCTATTGTATACAGTTCCCATGATTTTAGAAACATTTTAACCCTATGCTATCAATTTAACTGATTTTACAGAAATTACTAAGGGTTATGCACTTACAAAAGCCAGGGTTAGTGGATTTGTACAGGCACCAATACACTTGAATTGTTCCAGCCTCTTCTTAAATGCCTCATGACCATCAAAGAAAGCTAATGAAAAGCCAGAGAGAACAGGATTCCAGTTCTACCAAGGCCTTCAGGTAGTAAATTATTGCCACTAATAGCAGACTTTGGTAAAAATAGGTGATAGGAAGAAAGGTGGAATAATTTAGGGATATAAACATTTTAGGATATGCTCATTATGAGATTGTTTTCACACTTTAGCATGGATCCCAGTGCAGCAAAACCCATAGCCCAATCTACTCTTAGATACAAAAAATAAGGGCAGATTAACATAGTGTTTTATTTCCAACTGTATTAGAAAATGAGAGCATTACAAAAGAATGAAGGTAAAAGGAAAGTGGTACATTGCTTTGTATTATGTATATTCTGAACATTAAAACATTTAAAGACTGTTTTTAAAGGGTAAAAGATTTTGTGCTTGATTGAGAGTGAAGGGACTGTAATATTTTGAAATGAAATATAAGTTACAGACTATCATAGCTTAGTAGCTCTGTAACAATATGTGTTTACATATATTTAAAACCTTACCAGGACATTTTCATTTGCACATCGTTTGGACCTAAAACTCCAGAATCAGGATATAGATTACTTCCTGGCAATAATTTTCAGTTCAGGTTGGGTGTTAAGTGTTAGATAATACGTAATACAACTGTGAGGAGGCAATTTAATTTTGATTTCTGTGTCAACACTGTTGGTCCGAGTCATGTGGAGGAGGGCTTGCACATGTCCACTTGCAGGAGTGGACTAGGACAAGCTGGAGGAAAGCCTTGTCCCTGGGGAGACTTTGCCTGGCAACCAGTTCATGTCTGACATGGGACAGGCAGGCAGCAGGAGATCACCAGGGACACTGGACCCTCCAGAGGCGTTTTCCCATCAGATGGAAAAAGGTCTCCACCCATGGACTCAGTGGGACACTGGACTGGGCCTGACAGCAGGCAGACCTTGGGAGGAGAAGGAGGGCATAAAAAATAACTGAGTCACAAGCTTTGGGGCTTTTTTTGAGTCAGGGCTTTCTGTTTTGGGGCTTTTTTTGAGTCAGGGCTTTCTGTTTTGGGGCTTCTGGTTTTTTTGCCCAGGCTTGAGGTCTGCTTACTCAGGCTCTAGCCTGTTTTTTGTCCTTTTTGCCCTGGCCCCAGCCTGCCTTTGGGCTCTCCTGCCCCCGCTGGCCCTTGCTCTCCCTCAGGTTCTCGCCCTCCCTCTCGCTGGGCGCTTGCCTGGACACCGNGACGCCCTGCCTGCTCCATTCCTGCCTTCCTGCCTGCCTCTAGCCCTGCCTCGCCGATCCAGCCCGCCACCCTGTGCAGCGTTCCGGGCCTCCCGGCCCAGCTCCCGCTCCCTCAGGCCGTGTCCGGCTGCCCGCGGCCGCGGGAGCTCCGCCTGTGGGGCCCCGCCCGGCAGCGAGCGCGCCCCGCTGACCCCGGCACCGCCGCCGCGCTGCCCGGCCTCTGCCCGTAACGCCGCCTGCGCTCTCCGTCTGCCCTCATTCTTTCCCATCTTCCTTCCTCCTTTTTCTGCCTTTTCCAGTCCTTTTCAGTAGGGCAACTTTCTCCTTTTTTGTTACCAATAAACGGTTCTCAGATACGATCCTGTCTCGTTTGACTTAATCTTGTCCTAGACCATACGTTTTAATGGAACTTCCCGCAGTTCCCCACAGTGGAATGCAACAACAGGAATTAGTCTACGGCCATCAGACTTCTGATTTGAGAGCTAGAATAATAATTGTAGTTATTTCATTTGGCCAAGCAACTAAGAAGCACTCAGTAAGTTAACACAGTTCCCTGTATTAAACTCCGTTATTACACAAACTCTTTGTTAGAGCATTTTGTGCTCAAATTTCAAGCGTTTTGGCAGGTAGATGTGGACAGTGTTTTTGCCTGATTAAGGTCTGCAGATCTTGGGCTTTGAAATAACATTTGAGCTACAAGTTCAAATTCTATACACTGCCAAATACAAAAGCATTTTAACTGAAAATGTTTAGAACAATTCCTTGTAACACGGGGGTGCTGTGCAGCCATGATCAACAACTTCCTTGCTCAGACTCTGCTGGAGTGAGACTACTGTGCAGTTTCATCTTGCCGTATTACACTGACATTTATTGCATTAGATGATTCTCCTTTTCTCTTCATTATTGTTCCTTTCATCATAAATAAATTTTACATATTGCTGTCTTTATGTTCTTGTTCAGTGTTTCGGATATAAGAGCAGCATGCTTTTTTTAGGTCCTTTCTTTTTTTGGAAATAGAAATTCTTTCCAGGGCAAATCCTCATCCTTTTTTTTCACAGAAGCAGAGTGTGAGGACAGAAACACAGAGAAAGGACAGAGCATGCTCCATCTCTGCATCATGTGAAACAGTCTTCCAAGTACTGACAAAGAGAAGAGCATAAATTCATCAGAGTTAGAAGGTAATAGACTCACAGAAAACAATGTTATAAACTTGAGAAATAGTCACAGCACCAAGCCTGAGAGTTAAAGAAGCATTAGACAATGCTCTCAGGCACACGGTATAACACTTAGGGATGGTGCTGTGCAGTACCAGGAGTTGGTCTCAATGACCTCATAGGTCCCTTCCAACTCAGCATGTTCTGTGATTCTGTAAGAGGTTGCATTGCTTTTAGGAGAGGAGGACAGGACTGTGACTATTACAGTTTTTTAGATTAATGAAAAGGATCCCTGGTATGTATTCCTGTAATATATGTTGCAAAACAATTAGTGAAAAAAAAAAAAAAAAAAAATTAACTACAGGATTCGTGTTACCAAAGCCAAANCAAAGCGGTTTGCATCAGGTGGTAAGAGAAGAAAGATTCAGATACCAAGCAAGGACAAGCTGTCTCCAGAGGTGTTTACTCCAAAGGATTTTTTCATCTGACAAGGCCCCAGGGATATGCATTCGATATGCATCAACGATAAGATAACATTCGTCCAAAGATGTTTATTCCATAATGGAATTCCAGTAAGGCGATGAATTAATTCACCCATTCCAGGAAACTTTTCGTCAGGCTGGCAGCAAGAAAAAAAATACATGAATATGCTAAAAGGATAAGATCAACGAAAGGAGCAAGAAGACCCTCCCCCCCCCGCCGCTCAGCCAAAAACAAAAGTATAAAACAGGATGCTGCGAAAGCAGGTGCGGTGAACCACAGGGATTTGGAGTGATAGAGTCTGAATCTGGTTCACCCAGTGTCGATAGCCAGGCTCGGCACTGTTTTGCTTGTGGCTTTTCCAAAACTTATACTTTGATTATTTAATAAATTCTCTTTAATTATTAAAGTGGCTAATTTGTTTATAAAATTCCCTAACTTGGATTTAAGAATGAAACTTCTTGAGGTTCTTGAGTCCCTAATTTCTGATTGCAGTAAAACTACTAAGGGCCTAAGCAGCCCAAAAATATATTTTTTTTAATTCTATTTCCTTTGTTTATAACTTACATTTTTTTAATACCTTAAAAGTGCAATTGGAATTTTACTGCTTTAAAAGGTATAATTATGATTCTAAGTGTCAAAAAGGGCATGGAAGTCAATTAAGGGCTAATAAAATAGAAATATCAAACCAAACCCACAACACATCTCCTTCCAATACCTAATCCTCCCCATTTAGCTATTGTCCTTTAGACATCTCATCCCTTTCGGAATAAAATGCAACTGGACAGACTACAAAAGTCATGTATTAGATAATTAGAACTCTGTATGTTATATTTGAATCATGCTAAAATCTTACATGGCCAATGTGGACTTATGAAAGTTTACTTTTATGCACAATACTGTATGTAAAAGGGAAGCTTCTCTGTGTATTGTACGTAAGCCTTTTAGCTATTAGGGAAGGTGTCACACTACTACCGAAGGTTGAGGGATAACTTGCTTCTTTTATCATTACACTTCACAGAAATCAAGCAGAACTCATAATGGAAAAAATTTTGGAAAAAGAATGGGCCAGGATAAGGGCTAACATTACCACAGTTTCAAGTTCCAGTTCAGAAATGCTAGAAAGTGCTGTTTTTAGCAGCAGTCTGTGCAGTCTGTGGGCTGACACTGGGGATTCAGTGGCTGAGCAAGCTATAATCTTTGCCTTTTACTTCTAGCCTTCCTACACTGTTAGTACAGCTGAAACCCACCAAGAGCCTTTCTGGCAATATCGCTCCTGTTGGTTGTGCCCAGCTGCTGTCACTCCTCTCTGCTGTCGCCTGCCCCCAGCACTGTAGGGGTGCATCCTGTCCTCCTGCCTGCTCTGCTGCCATACCCAGCACCTGGTCCCCAGCTCCAACAGAGCAGCACTCTCCTGGTTTTGTGGAGTATCTATCCCTGACAACATTTCTGTTGCTGATGGTACCAACCTAACAGTCTATATCCAGCCAGAGCTGATAAAAAGCCTGAGTTCATAGGTGCCAAAGCTCAGTGATTATAATAAATTACTCAGGACAGCTCTTCTAAGCAAATACATTGGACATTCACCTAAGGGCTTTCTACTCAGCTTAATGCACTTAAATCTACTTGAGTTCAAGATATGACAATTTCTGTTAAAAATATTTCCGTTAAGTTCAAGCTGCCTGGCTTCTCTGCCAGGGAAAGAAAGAGATGTTCTTTACCTGCAGGCTCTTCCTGCTGTGTTTATCATCTATGTAGATCCTCCACTTCCATCTCTTGTAGAATTAGAATTTTCACATGTTACTGCACTTTGCTATTAGGATCAAAACCTAAATATAATCCTATTAACCTGTATGGCAAAGTGCATGTAGATGTTTCCTCATGACACAGTTTGTTCACACAGCAGTCAACACTGGAAATAACTGATTGGTGAATTCTGGTTTACCTGCACTTCCCTGCTTATTTTCTTTAGAGATCTTTTTGGTTTATTTTCTGTAATCAAGCAATACAGTAGATAAATTGAAATTCATGCAAAGGAATTAGAAATCTCCTGATTGTCTCCAATCAAATTCTTACCAGAAATTTTTATAAGTGTATTAAAAGACTAATACAGTACCCATTTATTTTGGCATCAAATCATACCTGATTAATATGTTGCTATTTGCATCTCAAATTTAGAGCAATTATTAGTATCTAGATGCACCATGGTCCATTATTTATTTTTCCTACACAACCCAACAAGTGAAATTCCCATTCTTGTTGAAAAAATTAAATCAAAATGTCAATTTCTTATCTTTTAGTAGCAATACAAAACCTTTCCTGTACTCCTCAAAAGGTTAATACTGCTATCAGATTCAAAGAAATGTGATCTCTCTGTGCATGGCTTTGTAAAAAATAAATAAATTAGAAGGCTGCAGATACACTGAATGTGTATCCTGACATCTATTACATACTCCTCTGCAATCCCACCTCTTCTCCTTTCTCCTTCGGAGCCTAAAGCAAGATTCACAGTAGAGTGAATAGAATCTTCTGGAGTCATGGAGACAAATGAAATCTGCTGTAGAGGAAAGCTTCTAGTTCAAAACAAATTAATTCATATCTGCAAGCTCCTTAAATTTTTATTTCAGTCTGCATGGAAGACACAGAAACCTACAGGCAGATAAAAAAATGCAAAAAGTAATTATTTTAGGGTGTGATAAACTGTAGGAGAAAGGATGACATGGAAAGAAGAGGAATGATCTAGGTGTATGCATTGTTACAGAAATTGGCCAGATATCCCAACTTTCCACAAAATTCCTATTGTGAATGCATTTGCTTCTGCAATAGCTTAGAATATGTCTTTTATAAAGAAGTTTGTTCAGTGTTGTGGCTCTTAACATTTATTGAGAGAATTAGAATATTTTAAAGTTAGAACTGTACTTAAGAAAATGCACTGGAAGTAATTCAGCCAGAATTTATTTCTCTTCTAAATCCTCATCCACATGAAAGATAAAAGCATATTTTATGTAGTGAAAATTTGGTGGTTTTGATGCTTAATACATTTATTCGTGCACTATGTATTTTATTCCTTAGCTTTGTCCTTTTCTCCATGTCTTATCTTCCATAATTTACCTAAAATGCAAATGGTAGAAACAATTCAATTCCTAATCTAAGTGACATTTAAACAAGAAATATGCTTTGGATGTTCCTGAATCTACAAGTTTGCTCCTCCTTATATCTGTCTTATTTTGTAATTTGTATACAAATTTGCTGCGGATTTAAGACTACACTTTGTTTAGTCTTTCTGTTGAATGAATTGTGCAGGCATATATAAAGAGGTGCAAGAAAAACCAGAGCTGTGTACAGTGAATGAACATTTGTCAGTAAAATTAAACTTTTGCTTTTGACTGAGTCATTTTAGCAGATATTAAGTAAATGTTAAAGAAAACTAGGGTCCCCAATAAGCAAATGTCAGATGACGTTATTTCAGACCCTAAAACACACTGTAGATAAACTCTTCCAAATTTGTTTTCCTAGATGCATTGGTTTCAAGGTCAGATAAAATCCATCAACTCAGACCTTCTCTTTCACAGCATCCTAAAATTCATGTGTTCTTGCTTCTACAGAGACAGCCACTCTTCACAAAGGGTGTCTACCAATTTACATCTTCCTCTGGCCTGTATTATTCCTCTGAACTACTCTTCCTTTGTACCTACAGCCTCAAGCCTCACATACAGATTTGAAGAGAACCACAAGCTGAGTTAAATCAGTAATTAACAACAACAACTAAAACAAAACAGTGGCAGTCTCCCCAGAAGAGTCAGTAGAAATCTAAAGAGAGCTGTAGACTTGTTTTTCCAGCTTTTGGCTTTCTATTCCTTTTCCCTGTGAATGCAGCTTTTTGGAGTTTTTTACAGTAAGAAAGTCAACTGCTTTTACACTGTTTTCTCAGACACCTCTTACTTTCAGCTATGTTGTCCATGACATTCAGTATAATTATTTGCCACTTCTTATAAGTTGAAGCATTTAGGGTATAAATACCATGCAACAATAAATACCATGCAGTACTGTTTCATAACTTTATCAGTGACATAGATGATGGGATCAAGTACATCCTCAACAAATTTGTAGTAGACACCAAGATGAATGGTGGGGTTGTTGTACCTGGGGGACAGGATGCCATCCAGAGGGAGGAACTCAAGAAGTGGGGTTGAGGGAGGTGATTCTGTCCTTCTATTCCACTCCATGAGATTCTGTCTGGAGTATAATGTCCAGCTGTGGGGCCCTCAGCTCAAGAAGGACATGGTCCTGTTAAAGCAAGTTGTGAGGAGTGCCACAAAGATGATCACAGGGCTGGAGCACTTCTAAGAAGGCAGACTGAGAGCATTAGGGTTGTTCAGTTTGGAGAAGAAATGCCTTTGGGAAGACCTTAATGCAGCATTTCAGCACTTAGAAGAGGCTTGTAAGAAAGATGGGGACATGTGTTTCAGGCTGAACAGGATACAATAAGGGGTTATTATTTTAGGCTAAAAGAGGGTAGATTTAAATTAAATATAAGAAAGGCATTTTTTCACAATGAGAGTGTCAAAACACTGAAACAGATTTTCCAGAGATGTGATATCCTGGAAATATTCAAAGTCAAGTCAGACAGGGCTCTGAACAACCTGATCTAGTGGAAGATGTCCCTGCCCTTTGCAGGTTGATCGGACTGGATGAATTTTGAAGGTCCCTTTCCCAAACTGTTGTAGGATTTTGTGATTTTTCTATGATTTGGTCTATGATTTGACAGGCAGCCACCTAGCAATGTTACTGCTATGTTTCATCAATCCTGCTTTTCAATATAATAGATTAGGTGGGCTGGTTTAAAACTCATCAGGAAAATTGACCCTACTTAAGCTCCCCCTGTTCCGCCATGCCCCTCCAACAGAGGAAACAATAGGAAACACCACAAATGGGAATCACAATTTTTCTGAAAAAAAATCCTTGCAATAAACAATATTGATAAAAGAGGACCTCAAAAGAGAGAGTGCTCTACCCACAACAAAGACATTTCCCACTGAATAAACAAAAACTAATCCCAAAGACAGGACCCGGTGTGGTTTTCCGATTGGACTCAGCTACTATTGGTGCTGCCTCTCCTGATGGTCTTGGCAGACTGGAGCAAAAAACAGTCCCACCAGGATGCCAGAGCTGCACCACCCTGTTCTGTAGGACTCAGCTACACCTCAGGGCAGTCCCTTCACAGGGCTATGCCCAGAGGAACAGGGCAGGAGACTGGCAGGGCACAGGGGACAGTGTCTGCAGGTCTGATACTGACAGTCCCTCCACTGGAGCAAGCAAGTGCCAAAGTGTCCAACTTCCAGGTTCCGGTGCTTGGTTTTTCCTGCTGAAAACATGATGTGGATGGTTTGGAATAATGCTAAAACCCCAGCATCCCTCTCTGTACCCAGAACATTAGATTAAATAGAGCATAACATGGGTACTGATAATGGTCCAGAGGCAGTTTGTGTATTTCAGTGTGGCATAAAGTTATGCTGTGTAGACATATGTTAGTATGCAAGATAAAACTTAACTTCTTTATACAGGATGTCCTTTCTCAAGAGGCAGATTATTATTCATATAAAATAAATTCCCTGTAAAAAAGGGAAATATTTCACAAAAATACTAGGATGTATTGTCCAACTAAAATAACTCAGTTGTGCTACAAAAGCTCATGAGCTTTTATGCCTGAGGGCATCCAAGCCTTTTTCATCAAAGTTTATAAAACATCCATCTGTATGATAATACAAACACAAACTGCACAGGGAGAAAATATTCCCAACACACCTTTCAGCATCACTGTGGCAAAGGATAAAAAAATGAGACACAATTAAAAAGACATTAAGTGGGAAGCTGAGCTAGTTCTATTGGAATTTTTTAGGGTTTACACAGAAGGAAATTTGCAGCTCTTTGTAAGCTTGTGGGCTACACAAACCATTATATCTGACCAAAATTTCAGGTTTGATTTAGACAAAGGATTTGTCTAAACTGAGGATTTGTCTTAATTGAGGCTACCACGTCTATGAACGTGCTGTTACTCAAGTACCACTCAACAGTCACTATTGGTATCTTTTAGTAAAAACATCAAATAATGTTAACACGATTTATAACTAACCTAAATAATTAATAATCAAAATGCTAATTTTGAACAGGAAATATAGATGTGATACTACAGTAAACTAGGAAAGAAAAGGGTCACATATATTTACACACACATAGGCTGAGGGCAGGTTCAGAAATAATTCTCCTAAAGGAAATGAAAATCTGTTAAATAATCATCTTGACACATGGATCCGAAATGAGAATGTTAAATAAAACAGACACATCAAAATGGGCAGTAGGAAGATGCTTGAGACAGAAGAGTTCTGAGGCGTACACTAGACAGGACAGAATATATGCAATGGAAAAGACTGACAGATGCTACTCCTCAACCAAATTTATTGGGAAATTGAAAGAATTCTAAAAGCCTACAGGGTATCATTAAGATCAAAGCACAATTGTCGTAACAGAAAGAAGATGAAAATTTACGCTCAAGAGTCTGAAATTTCTAGTCCCCTCATCTGAAAGCCCTAATGAGAAATTGTAACAACAATATAGTCCTATGGGGGAAGTGTTGAGATCAGCTCAGTTAGTTAGAGAATGGTATTAAGACTAAGGTCCTGGTTGTGCTCACTGTATGGGCCATTCATTCAGGAGTTGGACTTGATGCCAAAATGATTTTTGCTTTTATATATTCTTCATATATATTCTTAACTCTGTAGACTAGTAATGTATAGTTATATCGTTCCTAGCTAACTCCAGTGTTTTTCCTATTAGACAAAACACATTCCAAAGACCCTCTCCTAATCTTGCTTCTTCTGGGAACCAAGGACAAGCCACTCCCCCAATACACTTTCTCATAAACTAGAGCTAATAGCAAGAAGGGGAGGGGTGTTTCAGAAGAGATTGAACCAAGAAGGGGAATTACCTCATTAACTGTGTTTCTAATTGGGGATTGTCAATTATGCTAATTTGCTAAACTTACACAACTGTACTTGCCTGATGTCATGGTCATATTTCCATATTTCCCCTGGAAGCCTCCATATCCATCTTTTATATTACTTCCTATATTAATATTGTCTCAAAAAATGTCTTGTTTTGTTTCTAGATTTTTAAGGCATCAGAATCAATGATTCTTCTGGATCTCTTCCAACTCAGATTATTCTGTGATTCTGTTCAGTGACTTCTATTTTCTTGTGCTAGTGGTCAATGTCTAAAAGGAATTTGGGTAGTTTGGGAAAAACCCTGAAGCTGTAAGAAATACTCATTATTGCTTTTAACTGTGTGTAGTGGTTTGAAAGCAAAATGAGAGGCTCCAAGTCAGAAATACAATTTAATAGGAAGAAAAGAAAAAATAAGGGAAAATAAAATAAATGCAAAAATACAAAAGACCACTGACAGAGTCAGAATACAACCTGATCAGGGTGATGGAAACAGTCCAGATGAGGTGGTCNGGATGGTGAGTCATGTGATAAGGCCTCATGGGCCCATTAACAGGAGATAGTCCAGGAGGGGGTTATCTGTGAGTCATGTGGTAAGGTGCTGATGGGCTCATTAACAGAAGATAATCCAGAGTGGGGGAGGCAGGGAGCACTGCCTCACTTGGTTTCAACAGATGGTGATAGAATATACTTCAACCCAGGACACTGTGTTATTAGTTATCAACAAGCTTTGTGAACCATTTTGCATTTACTTTCATTTGGCTTCATGGAAATGTACTTTGACAAAATTTTGCAGAGACAAAATTTTATGTTTCCCACTACTGAGTGGCTGAACAATGCCAACTTTCTTGGCCTGACTTCAAAAGAGGGGTGCTTCAGCTCTCTGATCATCTTCATGGCCTCCTCTCGACACACTCCAAGTAGTCCAGGTCTTTCTTTAAATGAGAACCCCAGAACAGGATGCAGTACTCCAGGTGGGATCTCACAAGAGCAGAGTGGCAGGGAAAAACCACCTATCTTGACCTGCTTTCCCCTCCTTCATTTTAAGGAAACATTGGAAAAATGATGCAACAAGGGACAAATACTTCATACCATCTTTTCCCCAGTGTTTACCATGTAACCTCAATATCTCTTTCCCTCACTGTCACTTTCATAAGATTGATCAATACATAATTGGTACAGATTATTTTTTCCATAACTGTATCATAATAAAAGTACCTATAAATATTCTCTTTTCATCCATTCACTAAGAATTAGTGGTAAACATCTTGATTTTAGGTACTCATTTAAATCCCATTAATGATTATTTTTTAATCTTTAATCTATTCCTCAAGAAACAGCCAGTTAATTAATCTTCATCCCCACAGCCACTTCAAGAAAACAAAATTACATTACTGGCACCAAGTCACTAAGTGACTCCTGACTTATATGTGTGTGATTTGTTTCACACTGGTTAAAGTCATGGGGGAAGAGAATTTTTTGGCATGTAAAAAATTCTCATGTAATTCACGTGACCTTTCTAAACTGCCAGAACTTTTACATAAACGTTTAGACCGACTTTTTATTTCATCTTTAGGCCTCTGGCAGTGGAACTTCTGGAAAATAAACCCAAACATCCACATGCACACAAAAATTTCTACAAGGGCTCTTTTGAGGTTACAGCCTCCTTGACATACAGCCAGCAAAGCATGGTTAGTGTCTCAAGATCACCACAACTAAAAGCAGAACAAAGGCCATTTCCAGTGCTGAATCCTACGGCAACTGGAAGGCTGAAATTTTTGTTCTGTATCCCCTGAATCACTTCATGATAACCTCATATAGTGGCAGTTAGAAAAACAAAATATTTCTGCTTCTCTGGAGTAGGAGTGTATGGATTCTATAAACCCTGAACATCAGGAACACTTGAAGCCTGAGTATAAGCCAACTTTATAGCTTCTACAGCTAACAAAGGCAAGATATTTACCAATTGCATTAGGAAATAGCTGTGTCAAACTTGAAATATCGCCTGAAGTGTTCAGCTCTTCATGATAGGAATAAGGACTTCACCTGTCCCAAAATGATGGCAGTACCTGCTTCTGTAGGTCATAATCAGGGCAGAAAATACTATAAAAATGTGTGTGTCAGAATTAGAAATACAGGAAATGCAAAGATGATACAGAAGTGATTGTACTCACCAAGGCTGAACCTCACCACAAAATAATTTCACTAAATAAGAGCTTTCCAACATCTGTCAACATAATGGAGAGATCAACTGTTTACAAAATATTATGGCATACAGGTTAGATGATGTCAAATTCTCTGTATGTGCGTCATAGCATCGTTTTTATCTTTTCCTCTCTCTTCTCTCAAGGTCGATGCATAAGTGAAAAATGCCTGCAACAGAAAGTGTAAACAAAATAGGAAGAGAAAAGACTGTTAAATTAATAATAATTTTTAAAATTGTCATTGATGTTAGAGACAGGAATGCGACAAGAGCACACCAATGTTCATGCAATAACAGCTGAAGTTTATTGTTGGGCATCCCTGTTTATAGGGGCTTCAAATTTCCTGTGCTTACAAACGTGATTGGTTAAGGGTCTTAACTCCGCCCAGCTCATTGGCCAATGATATGGCTGCATTCATGGTCCAAGGGATTGGCTGGGGTCCCCTGTTTGAGTTTGAATCTGACCTATCATTAACATACTTGGGGACTTGCTTACTTCTATTCTCTGAGGAGCTAGGCTGGTCAAGTTGGTGTCTGTTCAGCTTACAGGCCAGCTGAAGCTGACACAAAAAATTACTGTTTTTCCCCTGTGAATGGGAGGAAGATTTGTTGAGTTAATTTCTTTTTTCTCCTCTCTAAGCTCAGTGCTTTATGCTTGCAAGTCAACATGCAGCAGAATGTAAACAACCATATCCTTCTGCTTTTCAATTTTTCTGATTTTCTATTTCAGTAACTATTTGCTAATTCACACAGGGGAAATTTAAACAATAGGTCTGTTGTTTAAGTTGCACAATCCTGACTACATTGTCAAGTATGCACGGGTACAGACAAAAACTTTAGCTCTTGCTGTTGAAGGAAAATTACCATTCACTGGTTCTTCTTAAAAATGCTTTAGCATTTGGTATGTCACGTAAGTCAGACTAGATAGGTGCACACCAGCTAGTACTCAGACTTATTATTTCTTCTGTCAAAATAGCTTAATTTATATCACCAGAATCACATCAGTATTTCTGCAAAGTACAAGTGAAGCAAACTATTCACTCAGCTCAGTAAGGTTGCAAGTTGTTCTTAGGCATAATGAAAAAACACGCTACTCCAGCAAAAGACGGCATTTTCCTACAGCATGTCACTGTCCTAGATTACTACTTTAGATATTTATTCTTTTCTATTTGATTGAGGATTTTCTCTAGCTATACGCATAATAAAACATAAAATTTGAACTAAAAAATCATGAACAGATGGAAGCACAACTTTACATGTTTCTTTGATTCAGAAGGAGTAGGTTCTTTATTCCTGCGGTGGGTTGACCCCATACAAACACCAGATGCCAACCAAATTGCTCAACCCTCACTCTCCTCCTCAACTGGACATAGGGAGAAGGCATGTAATGAAAGGCTTATGGGTCAGAGTAAGGACAGGGAGACACCTGTCAGGGACAAAACAGACTCAACTTTGGGAAATCAGTTTAATTTATTACAAATTGAGTCAGATTAGGATAGTGAGAAAATAAACGTATCTTCAAAACACCTTCCTTTCACCCCTCCCTTCTTCCCAGGCTTAACTTTACTACCAGTTTTCTCTACCTCCTCCGCTCAGCTGTGCAGGGTCATGAAAATGGAGATGCACTGCAGTCAGTAAGTGCATCTCATGTTTTCTCTGCCACTCCTGTTGCCTCATACTCTTTCCCTGCTCAGGTGTGGGGTCCCTCCCACAGACTAACTTCTTCATAAATTGTTCCGGCATGGGCTGCCCACAAACTCTCAGCTTTCTTCTCAGACATCCTCCACAGGCTCCACAGTGAGCTGCTCCACTGAGAGCTCATCCATGAGCTGCAGGGGCAGAGCTGCCTCACCATGGTCTTCACCACAATCTGTAGTGGAATCTCAACTCCTGCACCTGGAGCACCTTCTCCTCCTCCCTCTCCACTGACATTGGTGTTGCAGGGCTGTTTGTCTCTCATATTCTCATTACTCCTCTCACATATTCTGTTTCACAGCAATATTTCTTCCTTCTTAAATTTGTTGTAGTTTTGTTGCCACTGCTGTTGATGAGCTCAGCCTTGGCCAGTATCAGGTCCCTCTTGGAGCTGGCTGGCAGTGGCTTCAAGAGACGCAGGAGAAGCTTCTGGTATCTTTT
The DNA here is from genome assembly GCA_013397395.1 of Sinosuthora webbiana. Taxonomy (NCBI): domain Eukaryota; kingdom Metazoa; phylum Chordata; class Aves; order Passeriformes; family Sylviidae; genus Sinosuthora; species Sinosuthora webbiana. The sequence continues at coordinate 170,263 of VXBN01016902.1, forward strand.
CCCAGAAGACGCCCCTGTAGTCCCCTCACAAACAAAACCTTGCCTCTCAAAATGAACAGAATTCCCCCTCATACAACACAACTCTGCCCACACAGTTTTGTCTCCAGAATTAACTGATTCACTCTCCTAGCAAAGCTGTTACTGTGGCCTTTTGTAAAATGTCATCTGCTTCTCTGCAGCTAAATGGTATTAGTTAAAGCAGCTTCATGCTTCATCTGTTTGGGAGGAAAGCAGACACATAGGCAAGTCTTTAGTTGAAATTGCACCTCATTGCACTGAAGCAGAAATGTTTTGCATAGGGAACACCACATGAAAAACATGGACCTTGAAGAACTACAGTCATGACAAGTGAAAATAGGTTTTCAAACATATTTTTATGTTTCTACAACTGCTTTAATTTACCTTCAAACAACATCCTCTGGCCTTTGAACACACAAAGTGTATCATTGATTAAAATGGTTCACTTACCGTTCAAGTTTACTTACTCGAAATGGTACAAATTCAAGTACTATAATAATTAAGGTATATGAACTAGGCTTTAAATTAGATGAGTCTCGTTTCCAAACCATGCCCTTTTATAATGCCAACACCAAAACTTTCCTACAGTTCAGACACAATTTTTCCATCTGAATTCTTAGTTTTCAACTGAGATGAAGATAAAAATCAGGCCACAAAGATATCTTTGGCTATCCCCAGGTTTGACAGATATGATGTTAAAGGTTCTGACTCAAGAGCAAAAATAGCAAGCATACCTTCAGTTCTGTCCTAAAAAAATATATATCAATTTATAATGTAAAGTTACAATACTTTTAAGACCAAAAGGCAATTAAATTCTTAATACTTGATGGAATTTTTTTTTTTTTTTTTTAATTTCATCAAGGAATTATCAGTTCTAAATGTCATTTTCTGAAATTCTGTTCACCTAAGATTTCCATTATTCTTGTTCATCTGTTCCTGTGCATGTTTGTGCAGATAATACAAGCAGGCAGTAAAGACTCCTCATCCTAGAAATGAGAGGGAAATAAATAACAAAACAAAATCTAGACCCTAACATGGTCATAAGGAAACATGAGTGACTCTCAAGAATCTAAACCAAAAGAAAATTTTTTGAAGAGTGACAGAAAATTTAGTCAGAAAACTAAAACATTGAACAGTTGCGGTCTCCTTTCCCACAGAGCCACAAAGACATACCCCATAAAAATTCCTTTAGAATTTACATAAATTCTAAAAAAATGAGCATCTCACAAAATCACAAAATAGGTGGGGTAGGAAGGGACCTATGGGATGTTTAGTGTTTTCTCCCAGTGTTTCCTGAAGCTCAGATGGAACCTGCTGTATTCCAGTTTGTGCCTGCAATGGTTTAACCCCAGCTGGCAACTAACTAAGTACCAGGTAGCTTTTCACTCAAAGTGGGGTGGGGAAGAGAATCAGAAAAAAAAGAGTAACATTCATTGGTTGAGATGAGAAAAATTTAATAACTGAACTAAAGTAAATAATAATTATTGCAATGATAGCAATAACCATACTGGTGACATAAAAGAGAACAGAGAGAGGAATAAACCCCAAGAAAAGTGGTTCACAGAACAGCTGCCCACCATCATCTGACTGATGCTCATCCAGTCTCTGAGGAATCCCTGGCCCCTCCCAGGCAGCTGTCCCTAGTTTATATAGTAGGCTTGATATTCTGTGGTGTGGAATATCATTTTGATCTGTTCAGGTCAGCTGTTCTGGACGTGTTTGCTCCTGGCCTTTTGAGCAGAACCTCACTGGCTGCATGGGAAACTGAAAAGTCTTTGGTTTAGGGGAAGCATTACATAGCAGGAACTAAAACATCAGTGTGTTAACAGCATGATTCTCATATTAAATTCAAACCATATCACTGTACTTACTACTTGGAAGAAAATTTATTGTAGCTGAAACCAAGAAACCCACTGTCCCTAGTCCTGTCAGTGGGCACCACTGGAAAGAGCCTGGCTCCCTCTTCTTTACACCTCCTTCCAGGTACTTATATACATTAATATGATTCCCTTGAGCCTTCTTTCCAGGTTATTTCCATTTCTCACCCTTTCCTATATGTGATGTGCTTTAGTCACATCATTCTTGTGGTGCTCTGTTGAGCTGTCTACAGAATGTTTACACAGACGTCTAACAGAAAAATTCCGTTGCAATTTGTTTTTTCAAAATTTTATTGCAGTTGCAACATTCAAAATAATAAGCCTACTGCCTGGAATATCTGACTAATTGATACTGTGAGAGATGGTGGGGGTTTTTACTTCGCAGAAAAATAATCATCATCATCATCACTTTTTAACTTCATTGCAATTAGTACTTGGAACACTACTGGGAGCACATATGTTTTTCAAATTATCACTGATAATGGGTAGTAATTTTTTATCTAAGATCTTCTATGTCACTTATTATAAAGTCAGTCATTCAAGAGCTCTTACTCAATAGCAGTAAGCTGTGCTGGAAAGCTCGTGTTTTCCAGTGTACAAAGCAAAATATTTTTTACCCTTAAAATTTTCATTGCGTCCAGATTAAGAGGAAGAAGTTCTTTAAAAATTCATTCAGAAAACGTAGATTTTGTATTGCAGTGATATGAAACATGATTAGCTGTAGGAAGGTGGAAACCTCCTTTGGAATGGAAATTATGGCCCCATAATAATTTGAATTATTATAACTTTGAAGTTATAGGGCTTTCAGGCAAAGATATGGGAAAAGGGTTGGGGTCCCCTCAGGCTCCCAGTGGGTGGTGAGGGTCCTTTCCCATGAGGTTGGATGTTGGAAAGGTCCCAGTTCAACAGCTGCTCTTACGAGCAAAGGCTCACCCACGGCAGGAGAAGCAGTAAAGGGCTGGACTCCACGGTGGCAATCAATTCTCTCCATGGTAGCCACAAACCAACCACTCCCCTCCAGTCCTGAGAGAGCGTGAGGAGCTGAGCCCAGCCAGCCTGTCCCCCCCCCGCCAAAATCTCACAGTATCTCTGCAGGTGCCAAGAGAAAGCCTCTCAGCTAAGAGGCTGCAGCCAGCTGCACACCTCCCCCCATCTTGGCCACATCCTTTGTCTCTTCTAAGTACCCATTGTTCCAGTCATTTAGGCAAAAACTGGGAGAAAAATTTTCTGAGAGAGGAAAAAAAGGAACAAATCCTAACCTCCAACGAATAGAAAAATGATTTCTAAGTATTAAGAGCAGAAAATAACAGAAAAAAAATTAAATTGAATGCATTAATAGATGTAGAAATACTTAGAAAAATTGATTGCTGAATTCACAGGACTTCATTCAAATATTCCTGACATTAAGTCATAAGTAAGTCTGGTCTACAGACCATAAACAGAAGAGCATTGATTTTTCATTAGATCAACCAATAGATATAAAGTGCATAGTGACTGATATAGCAGAGCTCCAAATCTAAAGACAAACTCCAAACAGCTTATTAGAGGAAGTAAAATATGGTAGAAGAATGGTGCACAAAGACAGGGCTGTTTTGAAAAAGTTAAACCAGATTCACATTCAATAGGGAAAATAGATCCTTCAGTCGTATCTAAGATTATTTTTTGCAGATTGCTGCAGTAAAGATGAAATATGAAACTATTATATTGATAATAAAGTATAAACATTAGAATTTTAATGTGGTTTCAGCTTCCAGTTTACGAGGAATCTAGAATAAAATTAGCCATAAAAATAACTGAGAGTATATGCAACTGCTTTTGTTCCCTCTCTAAATTTTGTCAAATACAAGAGTGCTCACAGAACTGTCCTCCATGTGAATATTCTGTTGCAAATCTAGCAGAATGAAAGGGTTAATTACATTTCAGTTCATTGCCTGCCAAGAGAGGAGATAAAAGTGGAAATTTTCTAAATGTAATTCTTCTGCTCTGTATCCCGAAACTTTGTAGTGTATGTTTAGGACATCCAAGGACAGATATGATTGCTTCACTGAAGCGGGGTTTTCTAGCTATAGCTCTCAACCAAAAAATATTTCATTTAAGAATTTCCCACTTACTGTGCATCATTATTCCTGTCAATGCACTTCCATGGAGGAAAGATGACAGTCATTCTAGGTGATATTAAGGCCAGTGATTTCCTAAATTGGTGATGAGCTACTCTGAAGCTAAGGCAGGGAATGCAGCAGAATTTCACTGTATGTGCAAGAATGTCTTGCTGCACAGAAATTTACACCAGGCATTACAGTGTGAGAAAACTCCTTCTATCAAGCAAGTTTTATGGCCAATATCTTTCCTCTTTTTAATAGCTAGAATGCAGCAAAAAATAGATATGACCACCCTAAATCTGCTCACATAAACTTCAGGAAGGTAAATAACATTCTCATAAGCATGTCACCAAAAAAATGGAGATTATAACAGCAGTCAAGCCACCCTTTACCTACAGATATAATATACAGCAGAATTTCAGATATCATTAAAACCTGATAGTATTGAAGTTTATGGCTATGTCTATTGTGTAACATCTTTGTGTGGAATGCATTTGTATTGATGATTCCAAATATGAGGATACAGTGGGACTTTGATAGCAAATGTAGATTACATTCTTCCTGGATCCCATTAATTTTTCTTCTTATTGATTTACCTGAGTCTAGTATAAATCCCTGCTTATGCAAACAGGGATGGGCACATTCATTATTTACTAAGAAGATTACTGAGAAGCTTTAGTAACATACCATATTAAGTGTGGGAAACACTAACTGTTGATTTTCACAAATTCCCAGATGTAGTGTTTAGGTGAGAGGGGTTTATGAATGAGTTTAATCACTCATGTTCTCCACATCTGGCATTGTCTGTGCTAACACTACAGTCCTCACCCAACAGCCTTTAACAAAATACTTATTGCCATTTTCCTGTGCAACAAAAATAGAAAATATTATCTCTAGTAGGATATGTTGGAAAAACAAGATGATGATATACAAAGAAGGCAAATACAAAAATAAGATTGCTTTACAATTTCTTGAGGATTTTTTTAATGATAAGGCATTTTCAGGGAAAAGTAGAAGTCTTAAGGACACAGCTGACAAAACCCCATCTATTTAGCTGTAGGAAAACAACGTGAGCGTAACATACATAATAACCTTTCTTTCAAATATTCAGACATTTTTAAAAGAAATTTTGGTATTTTAATATAAAATCTTGTTTCACATCTTAGAGATAAGAGATTTAAAGTGGAAAACATAATTCAGTATCCTTTCTTATTTCAATGACCCTACAATGTCACTTGAGTGCCTGGAATAGTAAGATAGATACCAGGCCATAAGGTTAAGATATTTAACTTGCAAGCTATTGAAAGGGAATGAGTACTTCTCACGGACAAGCAGAGTAGCTGTTCCCTCTTAAGGACCACAAATGGATTTTTCTTCTCCATTAAGATCATCAAAGCAGACATCCATTATGAAAGTTTTTTTCCCAAATAAGAAGCTATAGTCTACCTCATTTCATAAGAGTAATAAACATCTGTTGCTGTAACAATCATCAATATCTACTTCCACTAATGAAAGCTCACTGTAAGTAAAACTAGCAAAGAACATGATGCTTGCTGTGAAAATCTAGCATGCCAACTAGCTTGTGGTTAACAGAGAAGAGAATATTCTTTTAATTTGAAAAAATTGCAATTCCAAGTTATTCATCATGTTGATGAACTGACTTTATGCTTTTTGCTACCTGCTGTGTCTAGAATTGCTCTTCTTATTTCTCAGGGAGAAGTACTCCTTTTTGGCATCACTATTGTTCTTTAATCCCAGTTCTAATTTACAGCTCCTAACCTTTCATCTTTGGGATTATAATTTCCTCCTTGATTCACCCAAATATGAAAATGCAGTGGAAATTTACTTCAAATGACATGAAAAGGTACACATGCAGGAATAGTCCATTTCAAGATTCTTTCTATTATTCAGAATTTATGGTGGGTTTTAAAATCTCAAAATTTCTTTTAAAGCTTCACTTTCATGCCTAACATCATCAGTTATAGTTTTAGTCTATGAGGGAAAGAAAAGCTAGATTGCTGTACGACACAGCTATCACCCCTGAAATATTACAGTGAATTCTTCTCTAATATAGGCAAGTGAGCAAATGAAATTCAGCGCTACATTACAGGTTTGTCATGTCCCACAGTAACTGATGTGAATGCCTTTAGCAGGGAAAAAGAAGAACCACATTTTTACAGCAGTTTACAGTCTTACTCATCTGATACTTCAACATCTGCATTTTTAGCTGGAGATTGCAGGGGGTGTTTTGCACTGAAATACCCAACATGACCAATATATTTATACTGTTAGCTCCTACAACTTGCTGATTTTACAAAGAATATGAACTGGAAGTGCTCTGGGATTTCCTGATAAAAATCTATTGCCTGAGAAAGAGCTGGAATTGTGTGGGCCTAAAATGTGTAAATCTAAAAAATTTTAGCTTGCTAGCAGCTGCTAACTTTTTCTCAAGGAAAAATTTCTAAAGAAAGTTTCTTCTTAAAACAATTTTGGCAAAGAACTATCTTTTTTCAAAACAATCTTTCTTCAGGTGGTGTTTTGCTGTTTTGCTAGTTTAACCAATGGGATTAGAGAGGTGTTGTTCCTATTCACCAATCATGTTAAGTCTGTATTGGAACACCTTATAAAAGGTAGTAAGAACTAGAAAATAAAGCCTTTTTTCTATGCTCTTTGCCTTCTGAAATATTTAGAGTCCTTCATCTTTCTTTCGTGTCCTACAGCGACAGAATTGTTCAATTCCCAGTGGACTAACATTTGTCCTCTCTCATGTACAGTCTGGAAATCATTCTTTCCAGACGTGAATTACCTTTAGGCTCACCAAAAAAACCCAAAACAAAACATGTATTTCCAAGCAGTTAGTCTTCTGCTGCTCACTGAAAGACAAGATTGCACCAGCCATGAATTTTAATTTATTACCCAAAGATATATTTGGGTATAGCTACTTTTTTTTTTCACACAGCCACTATAATAGCAAACTAGGATTATAAATTCTCTCATTTACCAAGTGAAAAAAAAGCACTGTTCCCCTTTAGGGTACTGACTTCTATTAGCCTCCAAAAGTTCCTCCTGAGAAAATGTCTGAAGTCCAATTACGATCCATGCCAAGATCACCTACCATCAGCAGATTTCAATACATGCAGGTGGAGCTACATTTAACTAAATCAAATGTAAATATAGAGCACTTGAGCAAAAGACTGAAGAAGTCAGGGTGGGAGGATATCAACTTCTGTGTGATTTAAAATCTCAGAAAAAAAAAAAAAAAGGCAACATTTCATGTGGGCAAATACTCACAGTTTTGCAAGGCAAGGATATTTTGCTCGTGAATTTTCATATAGATACTGAGAACAAGGTTTCCATTACCTAGAAAGAAAATATGCTTTTCCAGGTTCTAGAGCATAAAATCAGTTTCTTCATAGTTGTTTATCTCATATCTCATCACCAGTCAGCTTTTTCCCTTCTTTTTTCCTCATAATCTGGTTTTAGTTTATCTGGTCTGGAAATTGAATGATGCCTTCACAGTTTCTTGCAGAATAAGAAATTAACTTATAAACTGAATTTATTGAATGGAATATCTGTCCTCTTTTCTGGAATGCCTCATTTCAACTTCATATGTTGATTAAGAAACAGAACTATACAGTGTGAAATACATATAATAGAACCAAATATACACTCTGTAAGGAAGATAAAGTGAGGCATGTCAGTTCATCTTTTTGATGCTCTTTAGAAGATATTTGAAAATACTGTGAGAGATCAAAAAAATTGCTTTTCTTCATTGATAGGTGTTTTCTCCAAGGCATGCTACTATTGACCTATCATAAAATAACCACTGCCACTAAAACAAAGGACTGGTGTTTTATTTCAGCTCTCAAAGAAGTTGCTCCTACTCCAATTTTGAAAGGTACTGAATTGCTTTGCTATCACTTCTGTTCTCAAACACTGCTAACACTTCTGTTCATTTTAATAAGCTTTTGATATTTTATGACTTGGAGTAATCAGACAGCTAAAGCCAAATAATCAGTGCAATAAAGACAGTGTGAAACTGAAGAAATTAATCTGAAAATCAATTAATGGCTTTTTAAAAAAATGTTTTAAATTTTATTTTATCCATGGTGACCACGGATATTTACAAGCATCATGAAAATACTGAATGCAGAAGAACCATTTACATTTTTCCTAACAATTTTATGACTTACAATTTTAAGAGTATTGTTCTGATGAAATGTCTTCAGTATTTGTGCATTTTCTAAGAGAACAGTCTACTTCTAAGAGCCCATGCAGGTCTCTGCGTGAAGTTAAACTTCCTAAGTTGCAGCAGTGAGTTCAGGATAAAAATATTGACAATGATTCTTCAATTTCTCATAGCAGATAGGAGAAATTAATTTATTATCAACAAATCATGTCCTTTCGTAAATATGTATTTCCCATAAGTATAGTGAGCAGCTAGAAATGTATTTCAACAAACCCTTGGGATGGCTGGATAAGTCATCAATTATATGTTCTTATAAAAGTCACAATTCTTGATTAATTTAAAAAAGCATGTAGAACGATTTGTAGCCTTTAACTGAAGTTGCACAGTTGTTTAACTCCTAACCATGCTAGCTAAAAATGAATGGCAATTTTCAGTTTTACCAAAGGAAAAAAAACAAAACCAAAAACAAACCAAATCCCCCCCCCCACACAAAAGGCATACAATCAAATTACATATTCTCACCATACAGATGCATATAGAAAGATTCTGCAGTTACTCAGTTTCAGCTGAAATGAGAATTCATTGCCCAGTTCAGTCACACAAGAAGATAAATACATATAATCTGGAAGTACATATACATGTATAGTACTGTGCATTTTCAGAATTTGGTGTTTTCTGCACTCTGGTTTTATGTGTAGTTGTAATGGTTTCATGTTCGCCTCTGTCTGCCAAATTTAATGCAGTGATTTTAGTGTTTACTCTCTTTTTCCCTCTGTGAGAGAGGAACAGGAGAAAAGCAAAGTAGGCCCAAACTTAAAGGCATAAAGATAGATTTATTAACACAAACTAAAAGAAGAAAATGAGAATCAAAATGAAA